>VXBR01002255.1:319896-391619 GCA_013400215.1 Cisticola juncidis | reverse complement strand
AAAAAAAAAAATCCAGTTTATCTGAGTGGGGATAAAAGTACCCTGTCTGAAGAAAGGCAGAATTGGAGTTTTGGGGGTGTAAGGGAGATGTGTGTGGCTTTTGTTTGAGTTTGCTGGGGTTTTTTTCCTTTAATATCCTTTTGTTTTGGCAGAAAATAGAAACTTGTTTGATTGGGTTGTTGTTTTTTGGTTTTGACTTGTTGGTGTTTGGTTTGGGTTTTTTTTGGGGGGGGGGGTTTTGTGGTTTTTATTGTTTGTTTGTTTTTCCTAAACCTGGTTTTCTGTGGCACTTGGCTGATTTGGGGCACAGCCATTCTTACACCTGACCCAGGCTGCCACTGGGATTTGCCCATGCTGTTGCCCTCTTGGTAGTGTCTCCTATCCTCCTGGTAGTGTCTCCTGTAGTACAAAAAAAAAAAAAAAAAAAAAAAAAAAAAAAAAAAAAAAAAAAAAAAAAAATAAAAAACAAAAAAAAATTTTTAAANCAACTGCTCTGGGTCAAAAAAAAAAAAAAAAAAGAGAAAAAAAGAGAATAACTTAGAGAGCTACACAGTATTTATGATACAGTATCAGGCTGAATGCAATATGTAGCTCTCCCTTGGCACTCAGGGTGCAAAGGAAAAGGAAAAGGAAGCAGCTCACCTACAGTAGTAAGTTCCAGTGACTGCACTCTTAGTCCTGTTCTGCACCATACCTTGTTCCCTTTCCCTGCCAGCACTGAGGGCATGAAGGCACCCACCCTCAGCACAGGTAAGGGGGCAGTGTTCCCGCTCCAGCCCCTCCACACCCCTGTTCCCCCAGCAGAGACAGTAGCCCTTAAAGGAGACTTCATGACTTGGCATTTCTCACAGCAACAGAATGAAAGATGAAGGTGGGATCAGGGCAGCAGGTATGTTGTTAATTGCTTAGGCAGAGTGTTTTATGAGCAGCTGACTGGAAGTACTAGGATTTTGTTAACTGCTGGGATTTTGTGATTGGGACTGTTGGGATTTTATTGACCTTGCTGGGATTTTGTTGTCTTCCCTCACCACTATTTGTCATACACCACCACTGTCTCCTTTGGTGATACCTGCAGACAGCCTGGTTTGATATTAGGTCAACTAACATATTACATGGAAAAAGCCAAGCTGACTGACTATGTAATTTTTACTTTCCACTTCCAAATTCTCAATGCCCTCCGGACTTGTTGTGGACAAGAAAGACTCTTGGGATACCAGTATTAAGTATGGTTAAGTGAAGTAACTTGACACAAAACACAGTAAACTAAGGTACAATACTGTAGAGAACTGCAGCTATAAATGGAGGAGGAATACAAAGGGAAGAGAATTGGTGTAAGACTGAGACACTGAGAAGGAAAGACCAACGACCAAAACCAGAAAATCTGTGACATCTATGCCAGACCTCCTGATAAAACCAACAAGCTGCTTCTGGTATGTGGTACTGGAGATCATAAAACCACTCTATGCTGACTGTACTGCAGTTGCTTACTTGCAGTTTAAAAGTAAATCATGATGAAGAAGCTGTAATTGTCAAAAACTTATCACATGAACCAAGTTAAACCAGTCGTGTGATACCAGGGGAATAGGCTAAAGCATTAGCTGGGATTTCTGCCAATGCCTGTGATTTAAGTGATATTTTCTAATAATGACTCTGTATTTCTCAAGCTGCTATGCAGTATAATCCTTGTAAGGAAACAAAAAAGAAGCACACACTTAAGCATGAGATATCTTAACTAGATATGGTAGAGATACACAGGAAGCTGTTAACAGCCCTTGGTAAAATTCTGTAGATTATCTCTTTATATCGTGCTACTTTTAAGCTTCGATTGGTATTTACAAGAAGTAAGTTTTCCTACCCATACTGGAGATGTAACTGACCAAAGGGAAACCCAGTGGAAGGAAACCAGACTGGAAATAGCCTAAAAGAAAAGGGAAGGAAGACTGACAGATGTGCATATGCAGGGGGCTATAAAGACAACCTTGGAGCAGAGGTAGCAGAGGAAATTATTCACCCACAGCTGACATTAGTTTCTTGTCCTGTTTTCCTGACCTCTAGTGATCAGGATGGCTTTTGAAGACCTGCAGTCTTATGCATTGCACAGGAAACTCACCTGATGTATGGTTTTCCCATTTTCCCCACTAGCAGGGAAACTAATCAGCAAGGTGCTGTGGCTTCTGTCCCAGTCCGTGATCTGCCACATGGCCAAATGTGGTGCCTGCAGATCACAGCAGGAAAGCAGCGAGGGACCGTGTTGTGCTACCAGCAGGAATGTACCCAGCCTCTGAGCCCTCACATAGCAAGCAGCCCTGACTAATAACATGCTCACCAAACACATGTAAGACTTCCAGCCCTGTGGCAGTCCACAGCTCCGCTTACAAACTGGAAAGGAAAATGCAGCTAAGGACCATGCCAGGCAAGGAGGGAGAGCTTTCTCTCACACTTGAAGCTAAAATGTAAACTCTCATGCTCCAGTTTTCTGCATGTGCTTTCCTTAGCAGGTGAAGGTCCCCCACAAACAAATTATTCCCATCAATTAAAAAACAAAACAAAACAAAACAAAATGAGGCGAGGTACTCTCTGTATGAGAATATTTTGCAAACTTTTTTATGAACTAGCACAGAAGGTTATTACACTTTGTATGCTTGTTCAGTTGGTAATGTAGACAAAAATATAATTAACTTTCAATAGACAGGAAAAGAAAATGTGTTCACTGTTGCCCCTAACATCATGCATGTAAAAAAAGAACTGATGGCAAACCTGATGTAAATCAGAATAGACATTCAAGGCACTGGTAGACAACTGGGCGCTTGATTTCCCCATGCCCTCCATGAACTGAGAAGCAACCTCTCTTCAGTATTTTAATTAGCATAAGTGACTTTCCCAGGTTTCTTTACAGTTCATTAAAGAACCTAATCTCTGACCTTCTATTAATAGTCTTCTTTAAACTTCATTTTATCCAGAAATGCTCACAGATAAGTCAAAACTGTTTGCAGACAAAGGAGTTCGGGTGCATTTTATACCTATTATATGCAGTTGTTTTTTCTATTGATGTAGCTGATGACAGCTATTATTTCCTCTCTTCTGTCACTCCCAACAGTGAAAAAGTTACTCCTCATGTTTCAGAATCTTGAAACATTCTTTGTTTTACAGAGATCATCCTCAGAGTTGAAAATGGGTCCTAATGCTTTAGAGGTCCATGATCAGCTTTTCCATGTTATCTCCTCTCTTAGCTGATTTATTAATACTTCTGGAACTTTAAAAATTAGTATTTTGACTTAATAAATTAGTTTATTAAATAAAAATTTGGCTGCGTAGTTGTGTTACTGATACAGAGGAACAGATTTTCCCCGGGAGGTTTCACAGATGGAAGCTCCTCGCGTGTACCTCAGGCAGGGATGTGCACACAGCGCCTCGCACCTGCTCGGAACTAAAGCCTCACCATGCCGAGCAGACAAGGTAAAATACCCCAAAGTGCAATAAAACTTCGCATCGATAGAGGCCGACTTGTATCCCTCCAGAAGCACACAGAAATGTGTCTTCGGGGTGGAGAAACCTGTCCATTAAAAGGTATCCGCCCTGGACGGTGGGCAGCCCAGCAGCTGAATCGCTGCGCTGGGACCAGGACTCATCTCTTTCTCTTCCTTTCTTTCTTAGTGTGCTTATATAGGAGGTCAGGGCGTAACAACCGCCAGTAGTTTTCTAATAAAACTTTCTGATTGTTTGCGGACCCTCTGACTTTGGTCGTTCCTTTCGAGCAGGAGCACCTACGGCTCTTAGGGGCTCCCCCCGCTCGGGGCGGGGCGGCGGCGGCGCGGAACCTTTCACTGCGGCGCCGCTTGGCGCCCGGACGNGCGCCGCTGCCGCCGTTGCCGGGTAACGCGGCGGTGCGGCGGCGAAGGCGGCCCGGCCGCGCAGGGGCCGCGATGCTGGACCCGGACCGCGGGCTGTCCCTCACCATCGCGAGGGTCGTGCAGCGCCTGCAGGGCTCCAGCCTCCACTCACAGCTGGAGCGACAGGCCCGGGTGAGCCCTGCCCTGCCGCTGTGCCCCACGCACGCCTCCCTTCCGCGCTGCCCCTCCCCGGCGCTTTGTTCCCGGCCGTCAACCCCGGGCCGTGTGGCCTCCTCGTGGGCAGGGGTCCGGGCCTCCCTCTTTTCCTCCTTGTCCCGCTCCCCTCCCTCCTCGGCGGGGCCGGAGAGCCGTGCGTTTGGCTTCTAGAGCTGTGTTTATTGTGTTTCCCCTTGGGAGCCAGGGATTTCGCAGTGAATATGAAGACTATCAGTCTGAAACCTCACTGCTTCAAATATAGGTCCTGAAACGAATTGCTTTCTTTAATCTTTAATTTGGAGAGCTTTAAATTCCACCCGCCCTCCCCCGCTCTCTTAGTGTCCCTGAGAAAATGAGGATTTGGTAAAAGGAAGTGGAAATAAATGAAAAAAACACGCATGGAAATAAATTTTAGTAGCTGGGAAAACAGTTGCCCTTTTTTTTTTTTTTTTAATATATTTAATAACTTGTCTGCACTTGGAGCCAGATTTTCGTATTTCAGCTGAATTTAATTTAGGATGTTTCAGATTAAAATTGCGTCAGTTTTCATGATCCTAATAACCTAGTCATGGTGCTGTAACAAATTTTGTGCATTACTGAAATATTTTGGGTTGGGTTTTGTAAAAAAGAAAAAAAAAATATATTACAAAATCTTATGCTTTTTTTCCCCCCCAAACATTGCTTAAAATTATACAGGTTGGTTTTTTTGTTTTGTTTTTGGTTTTGTTTTTTGGTTTGTTTTTTTTAGGATACTATGTCCATTATCTGTCCATTAGTTTTGTTGCATTTTAAGAGAAACATGATTTTCCTCTTTGAATGTCCCTGAAGCTTTCTATAGCGAGTAACATCATTGCCTCTCTTTTGTTTGTTTTGTATTTAAATTTACTGATTTGGTCTCTAAATGCTTTTATAAATGTGTATCTGCCTTGCTTCTGTTGACGGGACTTTCTAAATATTTGAATAAGCCAATGTGCCTGACTTGAATGGGGCTGGAATTATGAAAGAGTTTAGAGGCTGAAGAGTTTAGAGGTGCTAAATGTTGGGAAATTGAGTATCCTAAAAAGCCTGACATGAGGAATGGAGAGTCAGACCTTGTCCTTAAAACAGGGCTCTCTTCTAACAACTCTGTTCTGTTTCTAACAAACCTGAACGCACTCCCTTCCACGGGCATTGTTTTATCCCTGTCTCTGGCAGGGCCCGATTTCACAGTCATTTGATACTTCCCATGGGTTTTTTGAGAAAGGAGGAAGCTTGGTGTCCTCAGGACCTGGCTGTGTGTTTGGAAGCTGCTGGTGGGTGGCTGTTCCATGGAGCCATTTGGTGCAGGTGGACACAGAACGGGACCAGTGCCCTCCCACGGTGCTGTTTGGAGTCCAAAAGGGCAGTGAGGCTGCTGGATGTGAGACTGGATCTGCTATGATGGCTTTGCAGGGTACTGTTTTACAGACTTGTAAAAGACTTTTACAGACTTTTCTTGGAGAAGAAAACGTATTTATATTGGTCATGACCATATGAAGTGCTAAGGGAAAAGAAAAGAAACAGGGCAACAAATATTCAAGTTGATTCTTAGAGTTGTGTTTGAAGGGTTTATAATAGGAGGTTAAATCAGAGCTATAGTGTAATGTAGTCATCTGAAAGTGGATTGATACATCAGCAATGGGTTTCTCAATCAAATGAGTTATCTCTTGGAGATTGTAGTTTGAATTAGTAGGGCCAAATGTACACTGTGTTTGTCAGGAATCTGTGTTCTTGGTAGGGAGGGTTTTTTTATTGACCTTAGGCACATTTATGTTCTTTCATGTATGGAATACTTGTTTTGTGTATAAAGCTTGGATAGTCACATTAGTGCTGCTCTGTGCAAGGGCCCCTCAGGCTTATTGCCTGTCCATCCCTTAGCAGCTGTACAGAGTTCTGAAAGTTTCTGGATTTTGCTTCATTCTGTACTAAGCTAATGCTTGATATTCTTCCCATTACATGGGGTATTGAAGGAGTTGCACTGTCAAATATGAAATCTTAGCTGTTGCTGTACTTCACACAGCAGCTCCAGTTTATTGGTAGGATGTGATTGAGTTTTTTGTGTGCTGGTTAACAATGCTCAGTCTGCACCAGTTGTGATTTTGAAGGGTGATTGCTTTTTAGGGGATTTTAAACTATTTTGGGAGTTGCACACTTGTATTGTGAGAAGTCTTTGGAATCAGTGCATCAGAGTGAAACTTACTTTTGTTTCGGATATTTGTCCTGCAGTTATACTTCACAAATATTCTTCACCTCTTAGTGTTGAAAATCTGCTGTTGATATTTGTTTCTCAGAAATATTTACTGTCTCTGAAAACATTACAGTCAAAACGGATCGTAATAATATATATATTGCCTTAAATTTTGAGAGAACATGTAGTCTCACAAACAATATTTTAGCTATTAGAAAAGCTATGTTTTGTAAATTTATCTCTTCTTTTATTTTCTAGGAAGGAGAGCTCAGAATGAACGGTTTCTTTGACGAGTTAATAGAATTTTGGGGAAAACACAGTATCCTGACATTATTTGTGAGAGGTGATAGAGTAGCCCTGTGGTTATGAACTGATCAAACCAGTGCTCGGCTTGGCTGTCACTGGCAGCTTGAGCTAGTGTCAAGGGCTGTGATACACAGTCTCTTTGAAATAACTTTGGCATGGGCATTTAATGATTTGCTGTCACAGCTTGACCTCTGGGAATACCAAGATAATCACATTTTTATCCCAAGGATTGAAGTAGAGGTAGTGTCAAATGCTTGTAAGTGATGAATGGATAAATAAATAAATGTTAGGTTGGTTTTTGTAGGTTGAGTTTTGATATATTGATTTATTACTGCAGTTAATAAGAGAGATTAATGCAAGTAAGAGTGCTAATGTGCCGATCATTTGCTTTGGAATTTCTTCTGAACATATGTGTTTGAGTGTTTGAAAGGAAGCTGTAACAGTGACAAAGAGCCAGAATATTAGGTAGTAACTTTTCAACAGGTAGAATTGCTGCTGGCATTAGTGGGGTAGCAGAGGAGAGACCTCATTTTCTGGGCACAGAAAAGTGCAAGTTTGCAATCAAATTTGCTTGTTTTTATCCTAATTTTTCTCTTCCCTTTCTGAATTGTAAATGTTTTTAAGGTAGAGTTTAGAGGTGTTTAGAAAAACTAAGGCATGGACATCTCAAGGGCAAAACGGCGTTTTAAAACAAATTATTTTGTGAAGTCTTGCTAAAATTTTGCTTTAGACTGTGTCAGTGAACTGACAATAAAAACGAAACTGTTCAGAGACATGAAAAAAGTGCTACCTTTTTAGCAGATTTTCATTTGCAGGCAATTCAGAAACTTAATTTTTCATAATCTTTGAAGGAAGTTGGACTTTCTTAATCAGTTAAGTTCAATCAATCTTAATTTTTGTCCCATGCAAACCTCTAATAAAAGTCTGTCTAACTCAGAGTTGCCCAGAACCTCTAGTGACCAGGGGCAAACAACAAAGTTAAAAAAAACCAGAAAAACCAACCAACAAACAAAAGCTTCAGTAGTTCATTGCTAAATAACTTCTATATAAAACAAGAGATGACAATAAAATGAAAGGTTATAAATGAAAGATAAATGATGTTTTAAAGGGAACAAGAAAGACTCACTGTGCAAGGAATCCCCCCTGCCATTGTCTGCATAAATCTTCTCAGATGTTTCTTGTAGATATGTCTGGAGTGGGACACCCTGAGGGGAACTTGTGAAAAACCACGATAAGGGCTGTTATAGTAGACTGAAAGGGGTAATTTAAGTGTGAAAATCAGGCCTGATACCCCACCCCACCCCACTGCAGCAGTTAAGTTTGGGAGTGGAATACAGTGATAGAGGTACCTGAAGATATGAAGAAGGGTGGAGAGGAGATGTCATGATCAGAAACACTGTGCAGAGGACGAGAATCTGCCATCATTCTTTGAGCAGACCTGTGGTAGAACCAGAAGGGTTTAAAGACAATATTGATCAAAGGGAGAGTCTTTATAAGACTTAAGATGGGGCAAAGGAGGAGAGGACTTGCTTTGGGAGCACTGGTGACATTGGAGCTGGAGCAGTGCTTTACTGTGCTTCTAAAGAAAGTGTAGGTAAATAAGCTTTGAATAATTTATGTGGAGTGAATGGTTTGCAGTATGTCTCAGCATATTGTTTTCATGACATTTTTCGCCAGTTAAAAAAAACAAAAGAAAGACAATGATACCAATCTCAATTTAAAAGATCAAGGTAAGAAGAATGTTTCTGTGCAATGTAACATTTATTTAATAAAAATTTTAGCAAACAAATGTAGGCTAATGAGTCATCATAGATAATTAACGGTTCATTTTCATGCATTGTATTTGGCAAAGGATTTACTATCCCTGCTGATAGAGCTTGTACCTATGTTTTAAGTGGTTCAACAGTAATATTTGCGTTACAGTGAATTTTAAATAGAATGCAGTTGAGTGTGTGTTGATCAGATGATGGAATTCAGAAGCAATGCAAGCTTGATTGGCAGAGCAGCAGGTTTTTAGTAATGTGGATTCTGTTTTTTGCCTTGTGTGTGTATTGTATTTTTGGCACTAATTTTATATTCAAAACCTAGAAAATTTATTAAACATTAAAATTACATAATTAGAACATATCCTCATATCTTGTAGCACAGCATAACGTTTGAAGCTGTTTACTTCCATATGAGGCTGATTGAAACTCTCTGTATCTGCTAGGTTATTTTTACTTGTATGAGAAAGTTCACAATACTTTTCCCCGTAGTGTAGTTCATGTAGAAATGTAGAAGGGTTGGAAAATTGTCAGTGTAATCAAGGTTTTTGCAGTTACTGAAATTTGTTTAGTTAGGGTCAGAATTATTCTTTTTTCTGCTACAGAAATGTATAACCAAAACTAAAATCACTCCCTCTTAAGTTGCAGGGTTTTAAGTTTTTAGTAAGTGTTTAAGTTGAAATTGCTGTGGTTGTGCTTGAAGTGGTTTTTACCAAGTCAGCTTGGTCCTGATGAAGTGTAGTTATGGTAAAATGAAGTACATAAAGAAAGTTGAATATTTATTAACTTTAATTGAATTTACTTCTAAAAATGGATTCTATTTGAGGAATATAATTTATTGTGTTTTATTGTAATTTGGGAAATAATAGCAATAAGACCAAAAAGCATTGTGCACTTGTGCAAAAACATACTGAACAGTAATAAATGCTTTGAGAGGGTACATGTTTATCTAAACAAAAAAGGCTTTGAAGAGAAATGATGGTAATTTACAGGATAGCCTGTAAAAATATTAGGATTGTGTAAAGTTATTTGCAGAACTGTTTGCAACAGGATAAAAATATGTGTTCACCTGATGCAATTCCACATTTCAGTATAGTTGGATCACTTCTCTGCAGTGTTTATTCTTGTTGAGAAAAGAAATAGTTCAACACTGGAGTTATGCTGGAACACTTTGTTCTGTCAAACCTCCTCTTAGTAGTATGTTGCTGTTCCTCTAGTTATTTTCCTGTACTGCTTTGAGTGCTGAGGTTGATGGATCATCTCTTGCGTGATCAATGCTGCTCCAGTCATGATGACTGAATGCCACTTTCAAATTGGGATGCTAATTTGCAAATAGGTAGATCTATGTGTTCTGGTTCCTCTGTGAATCAATTTACTATTTCCACCAACTTTATGATTTTGCTGTTGTGCTATCCTTTTACTTGCTGTCAGCCACATCAGTGTTGAGTGTCTGGATTTTCTGCCATCTTGGCATCCAGGTACAGAGGACATTTAGAGTATCACTTACGATGGTAACTGCCCAGATCTCAGCAGGATACCTTGCCAAAATCAGAGACATACACACAAGATTGCTACTGGTACCTTAGGCACCAGCAGATCTGGCAAGATTTTAAAGGTCCCTGAACTACCCTGCTGTAGTAGGCTGAAGGATGGGGATGCCAAGAAATTCTGTATGACAGTTTTATGAAGGAACATGGAAAGGACAGGTGCATCTTGATTCTCAAGAAGCTCACCAATACACTAGAGGAACATAGACATCCCACACCTGGACCTCAGTGCCTTATCCATAAGATTATGCACAATGCTAGTTTTACAGGGAAAAGCTGTTAGGCATTAACATTTATTAAAAATAATTTGTTATTTCTTACTGAGATGTTCAACTTTCATCCCCATTTCCTTTCAAGGCTCTGTATTGGCCTGACTTAGCCTCTGAATATGACTTCTTCCCTGTTCTAAGCTGTCACCATTTGCCTTCATGGATTGTTCCCCTGTACTGCTCACTCTCTATTACCCTGCTTGTGATAGTCTCCTTAGAGTAACAGATAATATTTTTCTTATAGAAGTAAGATACCCTTTCATCAAATTGTGTGTGTTGAAATTCTATCTGGGTGTTTGCTGTGTTTTGATCATGCAGGGAATTAATTCAGTTCATGAGTACAAATCTCATCAATGTGGGGTTTTCTCCCAGTAAATCTTAGGCAGCCGTTTTTATCTGTGTAAAGTTGTAGTAATGCTTTTTTATATAAATAAAATTTTGTCAACGTATTTTTCATTCTACCAAAAATCACAGGGAACGAAAATGCAAATGAGAGTCAGTGTGTTGTACCAAGTAGTTTAAAACAAACCAACCCTACCTAAAATATAAGTACATAAATGTTTTCCAACATGGTACAAGAGAGAAATAAATTAGACCAGTTAATCCAAAGGAAAAACAAGATTATGTGGGAGAACTGGACTAGTAACTTTGGAACATCAGCTCTGCTAAGTCCCTTTGATTCCTCAGTTTAGTTCCCATAAACACCCATATAAATTCCAAAGAGGTACCACACTGCTGAGTTACAGCAAAACAGTTGTGAAGAGAGTTCCTTTCACTTACCAAAATGAGTGTTTTCCCTTGTGTTGCGCAGAGCTAGAGTGTGGTCTGTGTTGGAGGTGGCTGCAGCTACCAGCTGAACTGTTTGCCACATTCTCAAGTATCTAATTTCTGATTTGAAAACTGATCAGCAGTCTAGCAATGAGTCTAGCAATGAGTCCCTAACAGTTTCTGTGGCTCTCTTGTTCTGCTTAGCACTTAGGAATGTGTTGATTGTAGTACACAAGTAAACAAAAGGGAGGGTGTAAATGGGAAGAGGCTTTTGCAACTGAACCCTGAATTGGTAAAAGTGGAGACAAAAGTGCCCCCATAATTTGGGGGGAATTTTCATATTATGGGAAAATTTGCATCAGTAGAGCTTTATTCAGCAAAGAGAAGAAAAAGGACGCAGGAAAGGTGCTAAAGATAGATATTTTGATAAATTAAAGATTAGCCTAAGAATATTGGCTGCAGCAAGGCCAGGAGTAATGAAATGATGCTTGACTGAATACATGAGCATGGAGAGGTGAAGGTAACCAGTGCAGGTTGATGCGCTAATGTAATCCTTGGAGAAAATTTTCCCCAACATGCTGTCCTGTTTCCTTTTTGACTGCCTTTCTGCTGCACTCAGGAGAGTCACTGGATTTTATGTTCTGCAGCTGGGGAACAGGCTCTGTTGGAAACAGCAGTTTACAAGAAAGAGCTCTGTTGTTCATTTGGCCAGACAGGGAAAATGGGAAGTAGTCTGTAGAGTGAAGTAGTGAAGTCCTTAGTGCCTTCTAATGTGATATACTGTATCAATTTCCAGAATTTCCATGCATCTCAAAAAAACACCGTTGTTGTCAATAGAGTGTCAGATATTCTTTAATAAGCCAAGAGCTCACAGGTATGTGAACAGCAGAGAATTTAAATACTGTTCTGATTGCACTTCCATAATTTCTTGTACTGTTTTCAGTGCCAAGATAATTAACCCATTTTATAGCGGATTGTACAGGAGCTTCCTTTTTTTGTGTGATTTATAATCTGTCAATGACTTTTTTTGTGTGGGGATTTTTTTTGCGTATCTAAAAAGTGTGCCAGGCCTGACAGGTAAACAACCTATGGACCATGAGATTAGAATTAGCCATATTTAACTCAAAGACAAAACTGAACTTTTACAAAAGGGTACACAAAAGCTTCTGAGGAACATGTGGCAAAAGCTGCCCTGCTTGATGTGTCTTACTTTACTGAAAATTTCTACAGGAGACACACAGAAACAATGCCTTGCATTTGAGAAAACCTTCAGCCTGACAAATGTCCAAAAAGTACATTGTACTTTCCATCAAAGTAGCTTCAGAAAGAATTCTTCATAAAATACTCTTTGAGGTTTTTGCTTAAAAGGGTATTTTGTGAGCTGCCCAAGAACTCACATAAAAATCTTTGTTTTCCAGGCATTAGCAATGATCCTTTGCTAGCTTTTACTATTGTGTTGAATGGAATACGTGTTTGTCATTTGACATGAGAGTTATGTAACTCACCACATCTCCTAGTCTGTGCATATGATGACCTTTCTTTCTCAGAAGCATGCTTACAGTCTCTTTGGTATTGCAGTCAATAAACCAAATATAAATACCTTCCTTACCTGTAATGGCAAGGGGACTTGAAATAAGAACAGAAATGTTGATGCTGTCATTCTCTCCATTACTGTCCATTTCTCTTTTCATCTGGGGAACATGGAAAAGTTTCCTTAAAATTCTGCATTGTGAATTCACCTAGACTGACTTTTCCAGTGCAGAAGCACTCTTTTCTATGTATAAACTGTAAGGCAAATTACAGGATTTGGGAGTTTTAGTTATGTGTTGTGGACTTTAAGCATGCCATGCTGTCAGCAGTGCTGTTTGGGCTGAAAAACTGCAGAAGTTGGTGAAAGATTATTTTTAATTGAATAATAATTAAAATTCTATTGAGGCAGGAAAGCTTGCTGCAATAGAATCAGTAGCTGATACGCCTACAGCATATTGTTGAGTAGCTTTTGGTAAGAAATTTCTCACATTTCTATGTAGATGATATGGCCATATGCCTGGAGCTGTCATGGCTGTGGACACACAGATCTTCTGGTGTTATTTTCAAGTTAGTATGCAGTGTTGCTTTTTTTTCTAAACCTTTAGCTTTATTATCTGATGTTAGTCAGCTATTCCCATGTACCATGCTTAGGAGAATAGCTTAAGAGAATATGTGTTAGAAGGCACTTCACAGAAACTTCTGAGTTTTTGTTTGTTGTCCTTTTGGATCTTAGTGATGTATTTGTTTTCTCCTCTTGGTCTAGCAATAGAAGAAGGAGATGCTGTAGCAGCTGGTCCTGCTGTTGCTGAAAGATGTGCAGCACCATCTGTGTGTTGTGTCATGGTATGGTTGTAAAGCTGGTTAGTGCTGGTTAGTGTTGAGTACATTTCATTGCAAGAGTTCGTGTGTACCCAGTAGTCACAGCAGCAGTGGGGAATGTTTGGTGCGGAGTCTTGTTTTTTTGTTTGAAAAGAGCATTTTCTACCTGAAAGGGGTGAACTGTGGAAGGTTAAGTGAAAAATCATGGGATGTTTTCATTTTTATTCTTTCAGGTGAAATACAGTGACTGGCTTCTAGTTTTTTCCATATGTAAAGGTACATTTCCATATGTAAAGGTACATTTCCATATGTACCTTATGACCAGTTCCCTAATGTGTACAGTCAGCATTTGGGCTAAGTATGTGGGGTATTTGCTGAGATTATTAAACATGTATGTTTAGTATGCATTCATTGCATATTCTACTCCTTTCTTCTCTCTCCTTCCCCACATACACCTTCTAGCATTGATGAAAAAGGCGAAGACATTGAGTGAGGAAAATGTTAACTGATATTTTTGACTGCTATAGCCATTGCTCAAGGAAGGAGTTTGCTTTGTGTGTAACTTTAAGCATGCTCATTGCTTACTTTATAACTTGAATCATGTAATTTCTCTTTAGTTCTTGATGCTTATTTATTTATTTTTCATATTAGGTTAGCCTACACAAACCAGAAATTAAGCTGGAATCACTAAAAGAGGATATTAAGGAATTTCTGAAGACATCAGGTTTGTAATACTCCATTTGAATATTTCATTTGATAAGTTTGTGAATAGGACAGATGTATGTAAGAACAGATGAAATAAGTGATGGGAACAGTAGTTTGTGGAGCTTGGTGTCTTGTCACTGACAGTAGCCAGAAGCATACTTTCAGTGATTCCAGATTATTAAATCAGATAGAGAAAATTTAAAAGGGAAAGTGTTGTTGGATTCCATCCGCATTTTGAAAAACATACTGTGCAAAATGCTTTTATCATTTTATAAGATACTGGTGATGGTTTTGAAAGTTCTAAGTGAAATGAGAATTCACTTTTGAAAATAGAAATTAACTTCCATGGTGATACTCTTGAAAATTTTACCTTTAGTTAAATTTCCAATTTGCATTGAAAGTATAGGCTATGTTACTGTAATGTGAGGATTTTATGATAAATGATCTAAGATTTATAATCATCAGGAGCACTGTGTCTATTAATATTAATTGTTGATTTAATAAAATGATGGCTTTGAAAAAACAGAATGTAAATTTTTTAACCAAAACTGTATTGTAATTATTTGAACAGCAGCTGGAAATAAAGGATATTTGGTCTCTGTAGAGGTTTCAACTTGTAGTTTTTCTGTCTTAATTAGATTAAGGTTTCCTTCTCCCATCCTGTCTCTCTGGTAGGTAAACATGAACAGAGACCAGACATAAAACTCAGTGACTGCAAAGCAGCCTCTGATTGATGTTCCGTTAGTATTCACTCCTAAAGCTGTCTTCTGGTTGTTTCTTTATTTTAACAGGTTGGGAAAAGAAGCTTCAGAATGCTGTTTATAGTGAACTCAATGTGTGAGTTTATTTAGTATTTTCACTTAATGAATTCTACTCACATGATTTACTTTTGATCCATTTGTTTATAGAGGTGTATGGTGTGTTACTGTAATCTGCAATATCTGTCATAGCAAGGGTACCTGCTTAGTTTCTGTTTTTAAAATGCCATTATTTCTTTTTCATCTTAGTGAAAATACTGGACTCAAATGCATTTTAAAGAATAAGTGAGATAAATATCACCACATTTTGTAGTTACTTTAGTATTTTCCTTTTTGCTTGACTTCCAACATAATTCTTATGTAAGTGAAGTAGTTCCTGCAAATGAATTTTATCACAGTATTGCACATATTTGTTGTACTAATTATTTTTTAAAATCTTGAAGAAATCAGATCTCTAGGTTTCCCAGGTCAGTGCTGATCATGCTTGGGATATGGTTATAAACACAGTAAAATCAGTCAAGTTTCTTTTTTATTATTGTTCAGCAAACTTTGGGTTAGACTTTTGGGAAACGTAATTTTTCTTCACATTCTGACACACTGGAAAGGTGAATTTCATAGCAGATATAACCATAAATGCAACTATAAAATAAGAAATGTATATGCAAATCTATTTGTGCTAATTTAAATAAGGGTGTTAGAGTTACCAGTTTACCACAATATATGTTTAGTACTATGTGGAACTCAGTTCAGCAAAATGCTTCTATCTGTTACAAGGATTCATCTTCATTATATCTTTTTTGGGGAAAAATATTTACCTGTCTCCAGGGCTAATGCACGGAAATAAGCAGCAAAATAAGGAAATTAGCCCTTGAAAATTGAGATTAACTACGAACACCATGATTTCATGAGCATTGTGGAAAAGCCAAGGAACAGCATTTCTGAAATCTGTTGGTATTGATTCTGTTTTTCATAGTGGAGCAGAATAGTCCATAAAAAATTTGCACCAAGTACAAGAATGACCTTATCAGTTAAAAATGTGAAGAAATTTTGGGAAGGTTTCCCAAAAACATATGATGGGAGCTGATTGAAGACATTCAAACAAATGAAAATTCAGGCTAATTATTAGAGAAACTATGTGTAAATTTTGTTTCCTGAAAGGCATTTGAGACACAAAATTCAGCTGGATGAGATATTTGGCAAAAACTCATTGGAAATAACCTACATTACTGAAAGATAAATTAATGTTTTGGTTTGGTTTTTAATTTTTGTTCCAGCTTTTATATTTTGTCATAATGCAATTTATGAGTGGATATTCAACTTTGTCTAAGTCAACACCTAAAACTTCTAGTTACTTCGGACATGTACATGTTCACTACTGATTTTTAAAAAGAGACCCTGAAGAAAAAATACTGTCTTGAAAAAATAAGATGGCTTGGAGGGGGGAAGTTCCAGGGTATCCTAAAGATGACATGATGTGAAGATAATGCACTTTTAAAACACCTGAATTGTTAATGTAATTATTTTATTTTATTTATTTTATTTATTTTATTATTAAATTATAACGGAGCATTATTTTCAATACAAAAAGACCTCATGTTGAAACATTATTAATTCTTGCATATTGTTATCTTATTTGTATCCATAGAATGGATGAGGAAAAAATACTTCTAAAAATAATACTCAGTTTTGATCAACATATACTCGTGTTTTTGCCTAGTGCTCTCATGAAATAAGTTATATTTAGGTTTACAAATACAGGATTAATTAAGCAAAATAAAACATCAAAATATTAAAAGTTTACCATATTTTCTTCCTAAGGTTTCCTTCGCCCTGTCATCCTGCAGCACCACCTGAACATATTAAAGAACCTTTAGCCTATATGAGAAAAGCACAGGTTGGTGGTTATCAATTTTACATTCATATCAGATCTTAATTAGACTATTTGACATTTACTCTGTAAAATGTTGTTGTATTTCTAGGTTTTACTTTTACTTTTACTTTAGGAAAAGCACAGATTTGTAATTGCATCAAAGTTAATAGTAATATTGTATATGTGACATTTTCCATAAATACAGAAAATGCTCAAGTAATTCTCAAGTAAATAATTCTCTCAAGTAAGCCATGAAAGAAGTAGGATATAGTGGCAGGTAGGTGAAAAGGGTAGAATAGAGATGATGTGAATTTGTCAAAGAAGAGAATTTGGTTTCACTGAGAGAAAAAAAAACGGGTAGCTATAGGTCATTTCATTTAGGATTACAAAAACTTTTTTTTGAAGGGACACTGGCAATTTCATGATGAAAGATAAAAGGCTGCAGAGATAAAGATGTTTAAAAATAAGAGATATACTTAGTACTTAGAAATATGGAAGGAAGATGAAAAATATAGAGCTAAGGAGCTTAAGGCATATAGGAGAATAAGAGAAACTGGACAGTGAAGATTAAACAAGGATTTTTGGTGTCAGGAAAAAAAAACTTTGTTTTTTTGTTTATTTTGTCAATATATGCGATTTGAAATAAACAGAAAGTATCCACATAAAAATGAAAAAAAAGCTTCAAGAATATGATCTAACCAAAATATCTGAGGTAAGGAAAAAAGTGTATTTAAGTCTGCTGTGCCATACATTTCACTATTCTTTTATGAAGTACTCAACAATCTCGTTACTTTTACAATCATATTGTTTTTTATTCCCCTAAGTCTTATTTCTCTGTCCTGGGTTTCAGTCTTTAGGACTTGGAGCTAAAGATTGCTTTAATCAGTTTTTCTTGTGTGGTTCAAAATGTAATTCTACAGTTTGCTGCCTGAAAAGAATCACTCTTATTAGTTTACTAATACAAATACCACAGAGATATATCTATATTCATGTTTATCTGAACCAGTTTCATGGGTTATTATTTTCCAAAAGTGTATGTAGTATTTGCAGTGTTTTTAGCTGTATGTAGAAAGCTCCTGTTATTCCAGTAGTTTAAAAATGAGCAGGACACGTCCTGTCTTCGCTAGTTTCAAAATTTGATTCCTTATTTCAAAGAATGTTAATCATCCATGTCCTCTGGGTGGGTTAACCCTGATAGGCAGCTCAGCTATTCACTCACTTTCCCCCAGGAAAACAGGAGAAAATCAAAAGGGCAAAAGTGAGAAATTGTGTTACAAAGAGGGTTTAATTGGCAAAGCAAAAGCTACACATGTCAACAAAGCAAAAATTCATTACTTTCCATCATCCAGCAACTTTCATCCCAGCTTCATTATTTGGAACATGATGTTTATGGTCTGGAATATGCCATTGCTCACTAGGGGTCAGCTGTCCTAGCTCTGTCTCCTCCCATTTTCTTGTGCACTCTCAACCTTCTTGCCATTGGGGAAGCATTAGAGAAGAACTTGAAGCTGTGTATGGACTTCCCAGCAACTGCTAAAACATTAGTGTGTTATCAACACCCTTTTGGTCACAAATCCAAAAGAAAGCACCATACCAACTACTATGAAGAAAGTTAATCCCAAACCAGTAGATGCTCTTTCAAACCCTGTCTTGAAATACAGCTCTTTGATACCAACTTGTGAATCCTCTCCATAGAGAAATACTGGTAAATTGTGATAGTTGTGAAATAGTAATAAATGCACAGTTAGAGAACTAACATTATCTTTTCTGAAACAACTGAGAATGTTTGATTTTCAAGTGTGTTTGATTTTCAAGATATAACACACATTTATCATTGTAGATAATGGGCCACTAAGAAAACAAGCATAATCAGAGCAATTGAATCACAACTAGGTTTTGTTTTTTTACCCTTTTTGATTAAAGATAAATAATGTAAAAAGCTTACAAAGTCAGTGTTTCAATGATTTTGTTTGTTTGAAATATTTGGAAGTAGCTAAAGTACAAGTGTACAGGTTGCTAATAGCTTTTGGGAGAGAGATAAAAGTGAAAACTTATCAATTTACTTCCACAGGTACTGAAAATCTAATTAATGTTTTGACAGTAAAGACTGGGTTTTTTTATTTGTGGGTTGATTTTTTTTATTTTTACTTTATTTTCATTTAACATCACAGTAGTTGAAAAAAATGTTTTGGTGCTCTCATCAAAATTTGTCCCCATAGAAAAATGTTGTCCTCATAAGTCATATTTGTCATATTCCATTTTTATTAGATATAGTTACCATTTAAGATGCTGTTTTCATTGTTATACGTTTGTTGACAGTTTCTTTATCCTTTTCTATTTTAATTAATTTTGCTCTACTTCCGAATTCTGGAAATAAGGGTACTACTCACAGAAAACCATCTATGATAATTACTGGAATGACTTGGGATCAATGATTAAAACAATATTAATATTTTTTCTAGAGTAGGTATTAAAATGTTCATAAGTCACCCTTTTTCTCCTCACATTGGTTCTGTTTTCTCATAGATGGTGGACTGAAGTTTTTTATGTTGTTTTCTTTTCCTACCTCCAAAGAAAATCAGGTTTCTAGTGAAGGACAGAGCATTAAGGGCAATGAATAGTAATGCTGTAAGTCATAGGATGGTAGAATGGTTGGGTTTGGAAGGGACCTTAAAGACCTGGTTTCAACCTTCCCTTGCAAGGATACCTCCCACTTGATCAGGTTGCTCAGAGCCCCATCCAGCCTCTCCTTGAACACTCACAGACATGGGGCATCCACAGCCTTTCTAGGCAACCTGTTCAATGTCTCACCACCCTCACAGTAAAGAATTTCTTCCTCGTATCTCATCTAAACCTACCCTTTCAGTTTAAATCCATTCCCCTTTGTCCTAGCACTACATGCCCTTGTTAATTATCCTTCTCCTCTGCTTCAGGTGGGGTCTTCAGGTGTTGGAGACCATTCTGTGATGCTGTGAAATACTTTCCAAATTGCAGTACTACCTTCCTCATTTTCAGCTATTTTACTGAATAATTGTAACCATAGCAACCCTAATAATGTGTTTTCTTAGTGTTGAATTTCTTAGTGTTGAATAAGACTAGAGGAATCATCTTGTTAAATGTATTGTTCCCATCAATAAAACGTCTTTATGAGCTCTGCCTCTGCCTTTTATTTCAGTTTTATTTAAGAACAGCATTCTGTTTCTGCTCACTTAGGTAACTGCTGTCCTGGATAGAGGGCGTGGTATCTTGCTTGGAAGGGCTGTATAACCCTCACCTTGGTTTTGTCTGTTTTGCGTTTATTTGAATATATTTTACTGGGTCTTGAAAGCTGAATTATGTCACAGGTTATGACTGTGTATAAGTGGTTTATTACCAACGTGTTGCATCCCCAGAGCAACAAGTGGATTAATGTCTGGTGTGGCAGTTGTAAGTCACACCAAGTGTGCTGACCTCCATTGTTCTTTGGAATTAGATGGTTCTTGATCTTGCAAAGCTGCCATCTTTTCTTCTCTTCTTCTCTTACAGCTTTCATATCTTTAAGCATATCTTTGCTATTCCCCTTCCTATGCCCCCGTCACCTGTCCGGCCTTAATTTTGATGGTCTCATAATGTGATGGTGCTAGTGGTACCAAACCAAGTGCAGAAGTGGCTGCTTCACTGTGCAGAAAAACTTGAATATGCTGGAAGAGTGGGCTAACAAGAGCCTTACAATGTACAAGCACAAATGTAAGGTCTGGCATGTGGGAAAAACATAATCCAGGAGTGCAACACAGGCTTGAATCTGCTTGGCTGGGGAGGAAATGAACCTGAAGGACCTGGTGGACAGCAGGCTCCATATGAGTGGACAGTGTGTTGCTGCAGCAAAGAAAGGCAATAGGATGCTGGGTTGCATCAATGTGAGCATCAGCAGCAGAGATAAAGAAGCCATTACCCCACTCAGCACTTGTCAGGTTACAGCTGGAGTGTTGTGTTCAGTTGTGGTCTTCACTGCACAATAAAGGATGTGGACAGACTGAAGAGGGTCCAGAGAAGGGCCACAGAGATGTTCAAAGAACTGGGAAGCCTTTTTCCTGTGAGGAGAAGGCTGAGAGAGCTGGTTTTGTTCAGCCTTGAAAAATGGAGGCTTAGGGGAGACCTTGTTCCAATAGTTAAAGGATGGCTGGGGAGAAAATGGTGACTCCTTTTTACAGAGCCACACGGAAAAGATGAGAAGTAATGCATACAAGTTACTCCTGGGGAGATTCTGATTGGACAGAAGAGGAAAATTTTTCACATAGGGAACAATCAGCCATTGGAATAATCTCCTTAGGAAGACAACATTGGACATTTAGGGTTTGGCTACATAGGAGGCTGGGCTAACTGATCGAGACTACTTTTTTACAAAAAAAGACTGTACCTTTAACTTTGTTTTTGCTACTACTACCTGTGTATTCTCCATTTCCACTTTCTTATCCTATATGGCCTAATAATCTTCATTCTCTTTCACTTCCTAATTTCTCTAAGCAACAAAATGTCACTTCTTAGCAAAATAGTAACTGCTTCATACTACCACTTTGTGAGACATGAACCAGTTTGTGGCATGGTGTTGGGTAACTGCAGCGTTTGAAAGAAATTTGAATATGATAATACAGTTAAAATATTATACAGGGTATGATAAAAAAGATGCAATTTGGAAAACATTTCTTACAGTCGAAAACTCACATCTGTTTTGTTTATGCAAAAGAAAGGGAAGGGGAGACTTGATTGTGAGGAAAAATTTCTGGTGAAAGATAGCTATTTTTTTGATGGAAAAAGGTATGAGAGGGTCTTGTAAATGGTCTTGTAAATGAAAGCTAAAATGAGACAATTATATACAAGATTTTGATTTTTTTTTTAACAGAAAAATTGAACATCTGCCCTTCCTTTCATTTGCTTCCTGTCTAATAAACTGCAGCCTCTTTTGGACAGAACTTTGAGGAGCGTGGTTGAACAGTAACTAACTGTTGTAAAATTTGTGTCTAGAGCAAATTACAAGTAATTAATAGAAGTAAATGAAATTAAGAGGAGTCTTTGCATTCATGTGATCAAGGCCTGGCTTGTCATCCACAGAAAACTAAATTAAGTATAAAACCCACCAGTGGTGCTGTAATCACGGAAGCAAAGTACAATTAGTATTGACAAGGAAGTCAATACTAATTAACATTAACTTGGGAGGAATTAGCCGTGGAGTAGGAACTATTGTGCAATTGTCAGAAGAATCTGGTTGCTTTTTAAGCTGTCCACTGGCCACTGTCTACTGGTTTTCTTTAATTAAAGAACTATTTCCTGAGCATTGTGTTAGAATAACTACTTTTTAAAGCATTACAGAATACCATATTTCTAACTTTCCTTAATTTCTGACAATATCTAAGATACTTTCAGTGGAGAGGGTGCCAGTGCTTCTCTTCAGGCTCAAAGTGGAGGAGGTATTTGCTATACACAGTTGATTGACTCTTATAATTGAAAAATCTGTTAAATGTTGATCTATAAAGAAGCTTGATCATTAAGCATATATAAAAATCAGTAATTGTGAAATACATGCTTTTTTAAAGATCTGAAATATGAACAACTAAATTTTCTGGTTCTTTTTTGTGTTGGAAAGAATGAAATCTGTTTGATCTGTTGTTTCCATGTGAAGAAGCACATAAATATTCCCTTCATGTGTTTGCAGATGTCAGTCAGTGACTCTTGCTATCCTTTCATGTGTATCTGACTTCAAAAAACTGCTTGTTATTATATAGTAAATTCAATTTTCAAGAAAAATAAATTCCTTGTAATTTATCTTTTGTGTGTGATTAGGGAAGCTGGGAGAAGCGAATTCTGAAAAGTCTGAACAGCATGTGCACAGAACTCAATATCCCACTAGCACAGAAGGTATGTATTGTTACTTTTCTGTTTTCAAACTGACATTTGCTCTGAAATTAAGCCTCATCTTGCACACTTGTAGTGTAATCTTCATTTTCGTCATGGTTATCATGAGCTGCAGGTTCAGTATCTAAATAAATTTAATGTGGAATAATTTTCAGAGATGGTGGCAATGAATGCATCAGCTGAACTTGGGAGAAGATGAGGGCTCTATATAGATTTCCCTCTTTGCTGTTGCAGTGGTTATCCTCCTGAGGGAGCAGCATGTTGGAAAGCTAATTACTGTGTTCTTAGCACAGTTCTTAGCTATTGCTCTGAACAGTATTTTGTGTGCAGACTCAGCTGTGTAACTTGTGCAGCCTGTGTGCCATACAGATGTGCTTTGTGTGCCGAGAGCTGGTACATGAGGAGAGAGATACTGCTACATTGTTGGTTTTATTTGTCATTCATTCTGATCTGTTTTTTGTTTTGTTTGGTTTTTGCGGTTTTTTAATTAATATGGAGGCTTTAATTTTAAAGATCATGGAATTAGAGAGTAACAGAATGTTTTGTTCATTCTCCTATTACATTTCTGTGATAGGTGGCAGAACCTCTGTGGTTCGCCATGAGCTAAAGGATGCTGCTGTATTTGGTTTTCCTGACTGCCAGGGACAGGAATTTAATTGAATCCAACAGCTTTATGGAATGGGCAGGAAATCTTCAGTAACACAAAATCGAGTACGAAATATCCTATATTCATTACTAAACACCTGAAATTATTTAATGGGCTTCTTTCCTTCCAGGAACTGGAACTTGGGCTTCCTACAGTGTCATGTACCTTCAGGCTAGGGATAATTTGTAAGCAAATAAGTTTGTATTGCTATTTTGTAAAACATTGCTTTGATGTATAGTTGAAATGAATATATATTTGAAATAAGCATGTTTTTATTCATTCTGTTTAAAAAAAAAAAGATACACTTTTTTATGCCTTTCAGAGGCCTGTAAATGAACAAAAAGAGCTGCTTAATAAATGGAATGAAATGGGAACTGATGAGCCAGGTAAGATCAACTAAATTTACATGCATTAAATTTTTGTACATAAAAAGGCAGCATGTACATTTACTTACCAGTCAAAGGTTAATCTAATCTCTTGAAGGCAAATTGATTTTGATCTTTCTTGCATTAGTAATGCATCATTATGCATAAATAAATATTTATTTCATTGTTATTTTGTTTCAAGTTATTGTACTAACATTGAATCATTACTGAGAGATTATTGTATAGTACTCCATATTCCAATGCTTTAGAGATTTATTCGACTAGGACATAGCTCCTCTTATTGTAAACTCAGGCTAACAAAAAATGTCCAGAACTATGAATAATTAAGCTCAGATGCTTTCTTAACAAAAGACAGAAATAACTCTTGCACAGAATAATCAGTGATATTATACTTTGGGGGAGCAAAGTTTACTCTCATGTTAGTTCATAGCCAAATTCCTAAAAAGGATTTTGCAGAGATGCTGGTTTGTATCACACTACCACCTCTGTGAAGCCAAACACTTTTCATGGATTTTTTAGTAGTTCTCCTGTTTTCATTTGACAGCAGGACGTGTAATTCAACAATCTAAGCTATTGAAAAATACCCTGCTTTTGAAAATCATGCTTTCTAAGTCTAAGAATGATTCAATCTAAACACTTATGAGGAGTAACTAAAAGCTTCCTGTGACTACTGTTCACTTCACAGAATCAGAGAATGGTTTGGTGTGGAGGGGGACACCCTCCTCTTCATTTATCTGGGGTTTACAAAGATAAGGCATTATCAGTAGCATAATCATGACAGAATATATGGCTGTTGTTGCCATAATATTTGTGATGACATTATTTTGATCTTTGTTCTAATCTGTTTTCTAAATTTCTTGACTGTGTTATAGATATGGCACTTGTTTTTTTGATCTTTTGGTTTTAACATAGTGTCACTGAAATCTTACTTCAGATCTAAGTCTTTTCCGGCCTGTTTATGCACCTAAAGATTTTCTTGAGGTAAGCCTCTGTGAAACAATACTCAGCCATTAACTTGTATCCATTATAGTCTTTTATATGAAGTGAGAAAAAAATTGCTAAGTGTATTTCATACTAGTTGTCATTTATAGCAAGTGAAATTTGGCATGGTTTTTATGAATCCATGTTTGGTTTACAAAACAAAATGCTATTGTCCCTTTTTTAAAAAAACCTACAGTTTTAAATTGTACCTGTGATAAACTTCTCTAAAGCATAGTCTGTGCCCAACTTTTTTCCTTGGAGAGCGATTCTCAGCTGATTTTGTAAACCATTTTACATTTTAAATTCCAGTATATTAAGCTGATAAATCAAAATGATCTAATAGACTGTTTGATAGTAGATGCAGAGTTGTGTGCAGTTGAAATTGTAGGTCATCTAGGAAGCTTGTAAAGAAATCAAACATGAAACAGGACTGTGTGGAATTTCACGGCTTTTGTATATAATCAAACTGAACCATTAAAAAATTGATGACTGTGGAATCTTTAAAGTCTTAAATTTCAGTATTATTCATCATTTTCTATGACCCAAGCACAGAACATCATAGTAAAACAGCACTTATTACATGTTACTCCTTTTGTTCAATTGATCAAAATCATGTTGAAAATGTTTTATTTATTTTGTTTTCCATCATTGTACTAACAGCCATGATGTGTTTTTAATCTTGGATCTGTAAATAAATCTGTCTTTTTTTAGCTTTATTCAGTGACCCTCATGATCACTTTATTTTTCTTTTATACTGTTTTCTTTCCAGAGTTTGCAGTTTTTTTAAATTAACAAGTCTGGCAGTGAGATTATATGGTATTAGAATACTTACAAGAGTGAGAATTGTAGAGGTGTGATGTTATGAAAGAATTTCATAAGAGCTGGAAATTCATGTTAGAAAGAATCTTTGCAGTTCAGCATCATATCAAAATCTATACCTTGGAATACGTATGTAAGAGACTGTAAATTCCTTTATACATCACAGTGAGTTACCTTGACATGATTCCTTGTCCTTTAAATTATATTTGCTTTAAGTTTTCAATTCTGTAATTTCTTTTTTTTTTGTATGAAAGAAGGTATTTTGATATATTTTTATTTAGTAAGGAATTATTTTAGTAGCAAATTATGTAGCACTTTTATTGGAAGCTCAGTAGGCTTACCAGTGTAAGAAGATGGCTAAAAATACTTTCAGAGAAAAATAATACTGAAGAATATCCTGGATACTGTAGTCATCAGAAATGTATTGTTGGCATAGCCTAAATGAGGAAGTTAATTTTAGTCAAGATATTACTATGTAGCCAGCACTTAATTGCATATGTTAAAAATTATTTCTGCTTTTTTATTGACCTGACTTTTCAAAGTAGACTATGTTAGCTTCTTTAAAAATTTCAATACTTCTTGATTTTGAAAATGTTGAGATATGATTTGATAATTTGCATCTATATATATAAGTTGTGGGAAATGATTTTATGCTGAATACACTGTTGGTAATGCTGATGATGTTGAGAAGAGTTCTGAATGTAAGCAAGAAATGACAGAGCTACAATTTTTAAGGTACTGATGAATCTTCGAAACCCAAATTATGAAAATGGAGAGCAGCCTAGTTTCAGAAATCATCTGGGACTAATTCAAGTTCCCTTAAAAGTTAAAGATATTCCAGAATTGGTAAGTATATTTTTTCTTATAAGAGGTTTCTGTATGAGTTGTCTTGCTAATGAAAATTATTCTAATGAACAAAAAAGAATATTAGTGCCATCATAAATTTCTCCTTTTGAAAGTGAAAAGCAATCTAAATATGCAATCAAAGTACAGAGCTTAAAGAAGTGCTATGAAAAAACATTTTTAATGAAAAATAAAACATAAACGGTAAATCTTCGGCCAGTAGGGAAGTTTTCATTTTATGCCATGCAGGTTTAATTTGTGCCAAAAATACACTTCTGTACATGTTATTAATTGAATCATTTTTCTTCTGTACAAGAAATTTCAAATTTGTAGCACATCTCAGTTCTGCAGATGCTGTACAAGATCAGTAGCCTGACAATGAGTTTGCTTCTCACTTTCTTCTCATTATAATTTTGAATCCCTTTACTGTCAGATTGTAAATAAAAATAAATGTTTGAGTTCTAGTGTATTAGTTATATAGGAGAGCTTTTCTAAATACTTCATTGATGAGGATCTTGAAGATTTTATGCTAGTAGAAAAGGTTTCACCTGAGTTGGAAAAGAGATGGATCCTCAATCTGATCTTTCATTTACCACTTCACTACATCCAGGTGTAGCTCATATTTGACATGCAAACTGGGGCTTGTAACTAAAAGTAGAGTAAGAATTGATACGGGATTCTATTTCAAATATGTGCATTTAGAAGAATTAATTTGGTCCAGAAAATACTCACATGAAGCCTTGCAGAAGAAATCTCAAGTGATTTAGAGAATGAAACGTATTCATTACGTTATGTTTATGTTCTTTTTCAGAAAGAAGACTTTAGCGAACTAGGCTTAAATATAGGACAGCTGGGTATTGATGACTCAGCACAAGTGCCTCCTGGTAAGCTAATGCCATCTCCAGTCATTCAAACAGAACACTAATGAATAGAATCCTCGAAATTATAAAAAAAAAAAGTGTATTTTTTTCATAGTAAACCATAAGTATTTGTTCTGTAACTATTATTGTAGTGTCTTTCATAGTAAAATATAACTAATAATAGAAAACATTCCATATATGAAGAGTCAGATTTGGAGAAGATTTAGAGTCATCACCTTAAGTAGAGAATATGTTAATTTCAATATGCTTGAACACCTCAGGATCTAGAGAACCACATTGCCTGTTTCCAGAAATGCAGAAATTATCAGTAAATGTTAATCCAGCTAACAGATAGGCATATACATATATATATAATACAAACATATTTAAAATAATTGTTGTCAAGAAAATATTACAGGACATATCCATATATTAAAGGTAATTTAAATAGTGTATAATCTCTATTGGTTTTCCATGTATGCATCTATTGCTGTAGGAAGAAGTTTTAAAATGGTCTTTCCACATAAAAATGGAAATCACTGTAGTATCATGAGGTATTTCTTTTTAAATGGAAACTTGCCTAATTGAAAGTCATGTAATATAGTGCTGCTTTGATACTTGTGTTTTTGAAACACAAAATTAGTTTCTGAAAAAGAACTTTGACTCTGATGCCTGTTAACTTGTAGTGATGTTAGCAGTAAATAGCAACTGAATGCAATGATACGGTAAAAATACAAAATACATTAGCAGCTGGAGTGTCTTGTTCATTTATGTTTTGCCATGCTTTTCTGTGTCTTTATTTTCTAGAGTTCTTTGAAAATGAGCATGTACGTGTTGGGCAGAAAGGTATGGATCTGTTTTTATCTGTCATAAACCATGAGTAGTTAAGAATGCATTTAGTAAATTCATATTTGCATGTACCTCTTAGAATTTTAAGAACTTAGACTAGCACAAATCATTATCAGTAATACCATTGTAATTTAGATAGACAATCACTAATGCTGTTGTCATTTAGACAGGGACAGAAAAGCAAACATTTGCAGTCTACCAGTACCTCCACAGATATTTCTATAAAAACAAAACCAGGAACCACATAGACATCTTTTTGGTGACAACTTAACCTATTCCATTACTGAATTTCAGTTTAAAATCAAAATTCTGTGGAGTCCCTTCTCTGCACACAAAGTTCTCATTACTGTAATGGGATCTATGCCTTTGTGTCAGAATAGTCTTTTTAATAATCAGTTGCAAATGCACAATATTGCAGTACATAGCCACAATGGAATATTCACTTACTTGTCTCTCTATACTGCTTTTTCTGAAAAGTTCCAGGATTGTTTTTGTAGGTGAAGAAATAACATATAAAAAGGAGAAATTAAAAGAAATAATAATTTAATAGTTTAGGTTTAGTTATAGAAGAAACATACAAGGAATGGTTGAAATCCACCAATATGTACTCATTACTGTCTCTTCTGATTGCTGCTGAACGTTAGCACCAAAGAAAAAAATAGGCAAAAGTGCTCCATCCTCAATTTTTGTTGCAGTAACAAAACAATGATATTTATTTCTTTATCCTTCTGTTTCATCTTTCTATCCTGCACTGTCAATCTTCTAATCCAGAAGCAACTCAATGAGTACTGTCCACCTCTCTGTTCTTTTCCCATTCTTCCAAATAAATTATATTTTCTGAACTTCTTGAGCCATTCATTCAACTCCACATTGTTGTTCATATTTGTCATCTCTTGTCAATACTGAGCAGCTCTATTCTAGAGAATGCCTTGTTTTTTTCTATATTCAAAGACTAAAAATTTTTGTAAATATGTAAGTTAAGTGCCTTGACCATAAAATGAAATCTCTTTTCATTCAGTGAGAATCCTGCTGCATGCTCTAATAGGTTATGACTTTGTTTGCCACTGAAGTATTGATTTTACTTTTATATTAGATGTATTGCCAAGTCTGAGGATTTTATTTTGTTGTGTTTAGTAAAACCTATCTTCTTTTTAAAAAAGTAAAACCAAAACTACTTTTTAATATTTTGTATGTCAGTAAGAAAAAATAAGGTAAATACTCATGGATGCCAAGATGAATCACAGTGTTTCTAAAGTTCAGTGGAGAATGTAGGAATGGGGGGTTTTTTGCCCTCTTCATGCAAGATCAAAGGATCATAGAAATGTCTGTGTTAGAGCTCTGCAAGTTAAACAAAAATTTGGCAAGCTGGTCTATTCAGTATCTGAGCAAAAAAGGAAGAATAGAAAAATCAATTGGATAGATATTTAATTCCAAACCTTGTCCTTGTAAGTCATATCAGAGCAGAAATTGTGAATATCAAATTCAGTGAGATACAGAAAAGCAAGCTGTTTCATAGACACTTCAGAAAATGAGAGGATATGGATTTGGAAACTTCGGAGTAGCAGTAAAACACCAGTGTAATGTCTAGACAATAACACAGAAATGTCTCCCAGATTTCTCTGTCTTTTGTGAAAGACATTTTGGGTATGAGGGTACAGTTAATTACATACCCTTGCTGAGGAACACTTTTACCAGATTACAGTAGCTAAAGATGTATGTCTTTCAAGTTTATAGATTTAAGTAGGGAACAAGATAATCTATTTTTATGGTATATACAGCACTGTATTCAGCATGAGTCCCTTGTGACAAAGTAGCCTAAAGCTTCACAACAGTGACCCAAATAAGCAAACCTGTCAGCAGCAGAGTATTTGTTTTATGTCAATATGAAGGCAAACCAACATCTTTCAAGGTCTTTATCCTCTAGAGTAAGTATGCCAATAATGAGAGAATATGACAGTATACTCTGGAATGGAAAATTCTGGCCCCAGTTATCTGTGGAGGTACTCATATAGTTAACATGAAAAGAAGGGAAACACATTAAAAGCCATAATGAGTGGCAATCTCCTATTTGAACTGAGATACCACTTGTTAAACCAGGAGTGTTTTATGGCTATAAATGGCTGCTTGTTCTCTGTGATGCCAGCTTAGTAGCTGCAGCTAGCCTTGACATAGTCATGTGTACATACTAAGTGCTATTTTATGACACAAAGTAGTACAGCCTTGCTTTTTAATATTAATTGCCTTGTTTCCCAAGGAATTACTTAAAAATTGCACTGTAGAAACCGGATCTTTTCAGTATTTTCCTATTAGCTAATGCTTACAGCATGGTAAGCCAGTTTTTAAAGTTAAAAATTAAGGTGTTTGATAGAAGTCTTACACTACATCAACTCTTTATCTGCTTTGGTTCTTACAGTTTTAGCAGAGCAAGATAGTGCTGCAGCTCAGCAGTATGTTCGTCAGGGATGTCCAACAGCACTCCGAGCTGATCTGTGGGCCCTCATTCTTAACATTTCCAATCAGCCAGAGGTAAGTGGCAAAGGGAGAGTAAAATGTGAGGACTAGGTGAGAACATAAAAGTGCAAGCACATATCTTCTAGTGATATTTTTTCCAAAACAGAAGTGCTCTATTGAGTTGTCACAGAAACTGATAAATATTTTATTATTTAAAAAGCTCTGTGCTGTGGTGAAGTCTTTGCCACTCTTCTTAATTTTTAATAGATAGGTAAGCAAAATTCTGTAGAATAAATGATTCGGTTAATCTGACTGACTCCTGTGATTTTCCTATATAAATGCTGACATTTTTAGAAGTGGGGCAAGAATAAAGATCTGGGAGGAACACTGAACCTCTCATATCTTTGCTAAAGTTTATAAAAAGATGTGTTATATCTTTTTCCTGGTTGTTTGACCCTGTCATCATATGCATTTACATATCTTATAAATTGCTTTATGTATTATGGCCTATACCTGCATATGTACAATCAGAAAGACTTAGAGAGAAGCTAGTAAGATGTGAGTTGTTTCCATGTGCTGTTGTACGGCAGCAGTTTTTCATTGTACCTTATATTTGGTGCAAGTCCTCAACAATGAAGTTTTTTGCAGTATCTGAAGCCATGCCATAGTTATTATATTTAATATACCTTAAAAAGTTAAATCCCTCTTTAAGGTCTTTGCATAAGTGGGGAAACTTTGATGTGAGGCTTTTATATGTACCTAATAATTTACCTTTTGATAATTACACACTTAGCAAATCATATTTGTCAGCTATAGATGAAAAAGAAAAATAAACAATGTACACACACATTATTCTGAGACTGAGTGCAGTAGAAATTTTTCTTTAGGAGACATTCTGCAGGATCCAGAGCTTTGAGACTGAATTGAGTAGATTGTATGCAGGGAATTAGTGGTGGGACAATACTTTGTGATGATGCTGAAAGAACTCTAGAAAGATGTGGGCAAGTTGCTAGAAAATGGTAATGATAACTTTGAGACAGAGTGGTAAGGGCAGATAAAATTATGCAGACTGGAAAATTAATCTAATACATTGAGATTATTGAAATAAAGGGTTGGAAAACAGTGAAATACAAAATGCACCCTCAGTCCGCATAAAAAAAAAGAAATTATCAAGCTGGGACAAGATACATTATGTTAGAGAAAATAATTTAAACTGTGAGGTAAGTGCATGTAAATGTTTATCAGTCATGCAAAACTGGAACTATTCTTCTAATGTAACAGCTGTCATAATCTGCTGTCTTCTTTTCCAAGACGTATTTTCATATAGCATTTTTTATCCTGGATTCTAAAAGTTGTTTTATGGACTTTGAATACTAAAACTAGAAATGTGTTTAAAATATTGATTTTCTGAGTGACACTTAGCAGACTGCCCATGGATCAGGTAGAATAGCACATGGGTTATCACAGCTGTGTTACAATTTGAATAGCCATGGTTCAGTTTAAGCATTGCATTTACTAATGTTTCTTACACAGCAGCAAGCTGTGACTACTAGCAAAATGCTAACACCCTGAGATGTGCTTCTTGCATAGACTGAATGCATGGCTTTATTCTTTGTAAAGTATAGGAAAACAGTTTCTATGTACATACAGCGGTTTTATGATCTGCTGAATTTCATATAGACTTTATGGATTTATCTAACACTTCTCTACCTCTTGTGAATAGTTTCTCTGCTAGAGTTGAGTTGTCTGTTTGCAGACATTCCTTGCTGTAATATTTCTGATTTGCAGTTTAGACTCTATTACATTTATAGCTGTATGAATCTCTAAATCACATGAACTTTCTTTTCCTTTCTTTAATGTGAAATATTATAAGCGTTTGGTATGGGCAGCATTGTGTGTGCTAGCATCCAATATTTTTGTTTGGAAAATTTTATTCAGTAGAGCTCAGCCTCTGTATAAAGCTAATTTACAGCCAAGCAAGGGATGATGCTAACAATCTGCATTGTAATCATAAAAATGATAAACTGTGAGCTCGGTGTGCAGGATTATTTAGAAATGTATAAACACATTGCCTGACAATGAATTGTTTCTCAGTTTTCATTTGTAATGGTACACTTTAGAGGAACTGTGTTAGAAGAGCCTTTTTAAGGTTGCAAAAACAAACATTTGAAGGTGAACAGTGTCACAGGGAATACTGTCTGTGTAAACAGTCCAATTTGCTGTATATCTATTTTAATCATATGGTCTTGAATCACAGAATCACAGTTATTTCCTGTGGGATGTGTATCTCATTGCACAAAATGGATGGCACACACTTACTGACAATCTGTTTAATTTTTTTTTTCTTTCTGTTCATAGTGTTCCACAATTGTTTATTCTCTGCATGCTGCTGAAACAGTGCTTAGGAAAGAAATTTGTTCATTTTCTGATAGGCTTTTTCTTCCCTCTTATTTCTTTGAGTTAATAGGGGGAAAATCTTAATTCTGAAAATTCCAGCATGCAAAAATTAATAATGCTTTACTTTGCCGTAGGTTTTTACTTAATGTAGTATTGATTGTTTAAAAGCTTAATAAATAGGTGAGGTGGTGAGTTCATAATGGGGCATTGTTTGTATCTGTTTTTTTAGATTACAATCAGTAGCCAAAGGTCCCCACTGTATCATTCAAACAGCAGAAAACCCAGTTACAGTAACAGACTGTCATCATCTTTGGCTGGAGAAGGATGTACTTTACAAGATTTTACAGATCTCTGGTAAAAGGAGAATAAACTTTGGACCCTCTTTAAGGATTTACCAGGAGGGTCTTCCTTTAACTCTTTTCTCTATTTTCTCTTTATGTAATCTGATTAGGGTTTTGTTTTGTCCTTGTTAGATCTGAGAGGCAAAGCGCAATCACGTGGCAAAGGTAACTCCAAATGGGTCATGACCTGCCAACAGTTCATCAGTGAGAGTGTAGTTCTAGTGCCAGGGGTCTCATGACAGGACATAGGAGGACTGTGCCGGCACAGAGGCTGCTGAGTAATCCAAACCTTTATTTCAGAGGAGGTGAATATCCAGATTCTGCTGAAAGATACTGTTTTCTCTTGCCCATGAGCTCCTTTCAGAGCTCCCTTATGCTCTTAGGTGGATACAACTTGAATGTTTTTGGTGAAATTTTAGGATGTGGCTCTGTAAGGTGAAGAAGGCTGGTCACTGCAGTCTGAAGTGTACTTTAATTTAGAAAGATGAGTATATTTGGAGGTGTGGTATAGAAGTAGATAAATTTCAGAAAAGCTGCTGTCTATATAAAAATGGAACAAATTTTTAAAAGGGAAAAACTTTACAAATTAATATAACATGAAGATTTGGGAGATAAAGAAGAAATGGTGAATCAGATGAAAATGGTAAGATTTTTGTTTTATAACTGAAAACATTATAAATAACATAAAAAATGTAGCCCATTTTTGGACAATCCTGAAACTTGCCAGTAGTGGAATTTCTCATCTGGAGAAAGCAGTGCAGTCAGTAAATAATAAAAGAAGACTTGTATCTTTTTAAAGGCTGAGTAAGGCTCTTAAAATATTCCTCATTGTCTAAGTGAGAGACTGATCACCAGAGAGTTTTGTCTTGAAAGTAAATCTTGTTTATGATTCAGATGTAAGGAATAAATATATTGATACAGCATCACTCACAAGCCTCTTGTCTACTAAGAGACATGGGCAGGATCCTCTTGTAGCCAAGTTGTGGCTGAAAACTTGGCATGATTCCCAAGCCCAGCTTCATCACAGCAATCACAGTTAAAGAGAGAATGAATGGCAAGTAAGGAGTTAAATGCTTTATTCTTAGAATGGTTATAATTGTGTTAGCTTTGCAAGTCCTTTTTTAATAATTTCTGATTTGTTTCCTAAACTTTTTTTTTTTTGCATGAGTTCTGTTTCAAGTTTGTCCTTCTGGTCTTAGAATCATAGAATGGTTTGGGTTGGAAGGGACCTTAAAGATCATCTTGTTCCAACCCCCTGACCATGGGTTTTGGTTTTGGTCTGTGGTTTCCTTGGTTTTGGTTGGTGGTTTTTTTGGGTTTTTTTTAGTATTAGCTTCCTGTGTTTCAGTATAGACAGTCATTGGAGATGGCACAAAAAAAGTTATCTATTTGGCATGTTATTAATTTGTTATACTTGATTAGACTACAGTCTAATGATGCTAAGTATTAGCATCAATGATAATAATGCATTGATGCTTTTAAATAATGACTTGAGCATTTGTGTAGTTTTTTGTAGCTTTGAAGAACAGAATGCTATGTTCATACTGCAGATACTTTGCATTTAATAAATATTTATGTCTGATCCTTCCTAAAGAAATATTGTAATATTTATATCTCCCCTTTTTAATTTCTCAAAAGGAAAATTTAAATATTTTCCCTCTGAGAGGTATCAGTACTTAGTAAATACAGCTCTTGTCCTCATTTCAACTTAGCAGTTTAGTAATATGTTAATTCTAAAGTTTCTAAGTGTGTACTATTCACCATTCTCTCCCTCTCAAGATTTCATCTTACTTCCCACTTGTTCTTCAAATCCTTACTTCCCACTTTGTTCTTCAAATCCTTACTCTTGACTTGTATTTATCAAAGAAATCAGCAGTAAATCTTTGAAGTTTGGAATATACAAATATTTGTGTTGCGTGTATGTAGGTACCTGAAAATCAAAATAGTTTTGTGAAGTGAGAAGGATCTTTGGGATGGCTGACATAATATATCCATTAGTTCAAATCAATCAGAAATTATTATTCAGTTGTAGGTGTAATGACAGAGAGATATTTAGGGATTTGAGAGGTACAGGATGACAATGTGATATTTAATTCTATTTTTGCTTTGCGAGCTCTTTCTCAGAAATAAGGGATAGAATAAGTAAAAGCAGAGAAGTTTGTTCTGATTTTTAGCCGTTGTTTCTATAGACATTCAGGAAATTATTGGAGTTTAAAAACAGATCCTGGTTTTTTGTGCTCTTCACCAGTTTTTTATATCTATTTATCATTTCATCTTTGCACAAATTTAAACTTTTTACAGGTTCATACTAGTTTAATGTCAAATATTTGCAGCAACTCAGTAACACTGAAAAATAAGACACAACCTATTGCTGGAGAGGTGCATGACAATAGAGGGTAAAAAGAAATAAAACATAATGATTTTGAGCGTTGAAAAGATTTTAGGTGTAGAGAGAGCCAAAGGTTGGAAGAAATGAGTCTTTGGATTGAACTAGTGCCTTCATTCTCATTTCATTACTTATACGATGGCTAAGTCATTTTATAATGTCTCAAATCTCAATTCTTAGGGCTTAAATTAGAACAAACAATGATAGATGCTTCATAAATGTGCAGTGCTTTTTTTTCAGTTGAATACATGCTTTTTTTTCATTTGCTGAAAATCTATTTTTTTACTTTAGATATAAATTCATACAGATGATGGTAATATTCTTAATTTTAGGACATCCTGTATTATGAACAGCTTAAGTCAAATGTGATTCAACACGACCTTTTAGTGGACAGCCTGATTTACAAAGTAAGTAATTCATTAAACAGTGAGTGATTTATGCGCTCATTACACTGTTGTTGGTATTTTAACAAATAACGTTCTAGATGTTGTGGTTTTGAGGACTGTAAAAGTAACTAATGTGAACTTGTTATTGTGAACTTATTCCTTGTGCCTGTGTTGTCTCTCATGTAAGACATTTGAGTCAAACCATAAAGTCATAAAGGTATAGTATCTTCATTTGAAGGATTAACTGGATTTGTGAGAAAGAACCAACAGGGTATGACTACTTCCATTTCAAGTTTCAACTCTGTATGCCTAATCATCAAGTTAATATAACATTTTTTAATTTTAAAATGTGGAGTCTGAGCTTAACTATAGCTCTTTGAATGAAAGGGAAACTGTCTTCTATCACCATGTTAAATTTACCCTCCATTGGAGTCTGAAGAAAGGTCTTTTGGCTTCAAACTCTTTTATTTTTATTACAGGATGTAAAGCTGACAGCAAGTAATGATGACTACTATTTTGTATTTGAAGATTATTTATATCAGGTATGTAACTATTTTTTGGTTAGAAAACCTAGGAAGTATATTCCTGTGGGGTTGTATAATTTTTGGAGAGAGAACTCTGCCTTTTAAGGCAGAGTACAGTGGACAGATACATCTGTTTGCTGCATATACTTTCCCTTCTGAATAGCAAACAGATTAAGCAGGGCAAGCTTCTAAAACTCCTGCTATGAAGGACCATACACAATGTCATTCCAGTGCACTGAGCTGGAAAATACAAAATCAGCCATATTTTTCCTCTTTCCAGTTTTGCAGTAAATAACAGCCATAAATAACAATTAGAGGCTGTTGTGTACAGAGAAATTAAGAATTGAGAAGTATATTCAGGGTTGCATTTTAAAAAATCCCCTTGCTTTACAGTGACCTATTGCAATAAGCATATTGATATATTTTTAAATTAAAGACACTGATTCTGAATAAGGTAGTGATAGCTATGGTTACTTGTAGGATTGTTCCCATTGCAAAGCTGTTTCTAGCAATCAGGAATCCAGCTAATTTATAAAGAATTATCTTTGTTGGTGCCTATCAAATACTTGTAATTAGGAGATTACATCTATGAATTTCCTAATGTGTAGTTGATTGCAGTGTCAACATAACTGTCCTGCAGCAAACTTAACATTCCCACAGTGCTTTTGATTTCATTAGTCATATCTATTATGTTAGACTTGCTTAATTTTTTTGTTTAGAGCTATGTGAAACAAAACAACTTCTTCTTTGGTGGGAATATATAAAACTGCTAGTAATTTAAGTAGGCAAGAAACTGTCCTTAATGCTGCTTAGTCCATATAGATGTAAAAATACACAGTACTGTTTAAGCATGCTGTTCAAGCATGTCTGCATATAATTCAGCATTTAAACATTAGTATTTAAAACTATAGCCTCATGAAATTATGACCTTTTTATTTAAAAGTAGGCACAATATAAAGATCTGTATCTGAATTTGTTTCAGAATTAAAATTTCCTCCTGACCCCCATCACCTACCCAGGTGCCACTTCAGAACAGTATGAGGCCCTGGATCCAGAGGGTCGGCCAGATATGTAGAAGAAAACGATCTGCCCAGAAAGCCTCCCAATTACGCTTCATCTGTCAGACAGATCACCACCTCTAACATTAAAAAGAGAGGGGTAGTCGTAGTGGATGACTCCCTTCTGAGGAGAAGAGAGGGCCCTGTGTGTTGGCCAGACCCAGCCTACAGGGCAGTCTGGTGCCTCCCTGGGGCCTGGGTAGGGGATATCACTGAGAGACTCCCTGGGCTGATTCAGCCCTCTGATTATTACCCACTGCTGGTACTCTAGGCTGGCAGTGATGCGATTGAAAAGAGAAGCATCAGGGCATTAAAAAGGGACTGTAGGGTACTAGGTTAGTGGTTGATAGGGCAGGAGCACAGGTAGTCTCTTCGGTGGCTCAAAAAAACAATGAAAGGAATAGGAGAGCCCACATTATCAACAAGTGGCTCAAAGGTTGGTCATCAGCAGAATTTTGGATTCCTGGATCATGGGACAACTTTTGGCAGCTGGTCTGCTGGAACTGGATGTGCTCCATCTCTCTGTTAAGGGCAGAAGGATTTTAGCTCATGAACTGGTGGAACTCATTGAGAGGCCTTTAAACTAGGTTTGAAGGGGGAAGGGGATGTAGCTGGGCTATCTGGAAGCAGGCCCAAGGGTGGTAAGCCTGAGTTAGGGGTGAAATCCGTAGCCCAGCTGAAGTGCATGTATACCAATACACACAGCATGGGTAACAAACAAGAGCAGGAAGCCGTGGAACAGCAGCCAAGCTATGATGTAGTTGCCATCTCAGAAACATGGTGGGACAACTTTCATAGCTGGAGTGCTGCACTGGATGGCTACAATCTCTTCAGAAGAGACAGGAAAGGGAGAAGAGGTGGACGGGTAGCCCTTTATATAGGGAGGCTTTTGATGCCATGGGTGTTGAAACTAATGATGATGAAGTTGAATGGCCATGGGTGAGAATTAAAGGGAAGGCCAGCAAGGCTGACATCCTACTGGGAATCTGTTATCATCCACCCAACCAGGAAGAAGAGGTGGACAACTTATTTTATGAGCAGCTGGAGAAGGTTTCAGGATTACCAGCCTTTGTTCTTGTAGGTGACTTTAACCTACCAGACATGTTCTGGGAACTTAATACATGAGAAAAAAGGCAGTCCTGGAAGTTCTTAGAATGTGTGGAGGACAACTTTTTTCAGAGCTGATGAGTGAGCCCACCAGAGAAGGGACTATGTTAGACATGTTGTTTGCAAATAGAGATGGGCTGGTGAGAGATGTGGTGGTTGGAGGCTGCCTGGGGCACAGTGATCATCAAATTATAGAGTTCTTGATATTTAGAGAAATGAGGAGGAACATCAGTAAGACTCTTACGTTGGACTTCGGGAGGGCAGACTTTGGTCTGTTTAGGAGACTGAATCAGAGAGTTCCTTGGCAAGCTGCTGTTAAAAACAAAGGAATCCAGGAAAGGTGGGTGTGCTTCAAAACAGAGATCTTGAGGGCACAGGAACAGACTGTCCCTGCGTGCTGAAAGATGAGTCAACAAGGCAAACATCCAGCCTGGATGGGTAACGAGGTTTTGAAGGAACTTAGTAATAAAAAGAAGATGTATCATCTTTGGAAGATGGGTCAAGTCTCTCAGGAAGTATTTAAGGGATTTGCTAGGGCACGTAGGAAAAACATTAGAGAGGCCAAAGCTCAGTTCAAACCTAATTTGGCAACTTTTGTAAAGGATAATAAAAAATGTTTTTACAAATAGACAAAAGGGAAAAGGAAGGGTAAGGCAAACCTTTGTTCTCTGCTGGATGCAGGAGGGAACTTAGCAACTGCAGATGAGAAGGTGGAAGTGCTTAACACCTTTGGCTCAGTCTTTAGTGGGAAGGTGGCTTGTCTTGAGGACAGCTGTCCTCCTGGATTGGTAGATGGTGTCAGGGAGCAGGATGGTCACCCTGTTATCCAGGAGGAGGCAGTCAGGGAAGTGCTGAGTTGCTTGGATGTTCACAAATCTGTGGGCCCAGATGGGATCCAGCCCAGGGTGATGAGGGAGCTGACAGAGGAGCTTGTAAAGCTGCTCTCCATCATTTACCAACAGTCCTGGCCCACTGCTGAGGTTCCAGATGACCAATGGAAGCTGGCCAATGTGACACCCATTCACAAAAAGGGTGAAGGAGGATCCTGATAGGCCAGTTAGCCTGACCTCAGCTCCTGGTAAGGTGAAGGAACAGTTTATATTTAGTGACATCACACAGCACTTACAGGATGGCCAGGGTATCAGACCCAGCCAGCAAGGGTTTAGGAGGGGTAGGTCCTGTTTGACCAACAGGGTCTCCTTTTATGACCAGGTGACCCACTGGTGGATGCAGGGAAGGCTGTGGATGTTGTCGGTCTGGATTTCAGCAAGGCCTTTGACACTGTCTCCACAGCACACTCCTGGCAAAGCTGGCAGCCCATGGCTTGGACAGGAGCACTCTGTGCTGGGTCAGGAACTGGCTGGGTGGCTGAGCCCAGAGAGTGGTGGTGATAGTGCTGCATCCAGCTGGGGGCCAGGCAGCAGTGGTGTCCCTCAGGGGTCTGTGCTGGGGCCAGCTCTGTTCAATATTTTTATTGACAATATGGATGAGGGGATTGAGTTTTTCATCAGTAAACTTGTAGATGACACCAAGCTGGGAGTGTGTGTTGATCTGTTGGAAGGTAGGAGGGCTCTGCAGAGAGACCTGGAACAGTTAGATGGATGGGCAGAGTCCAACAAGATGAAGTTTAATAAGTCCAAGTGCAGGGTCCTGCATTTTGGCCACAATAACCCCCTGCAATGTTATAGGCTGGGGAGGGTGTGGCTGGACAGTGCCCAGGCAGAAAAGGACCTGGGGGTTCTGTGACAGCAGCTGGACATGAGCCAGCAGTGTCCTGTTGGCCAAGAAGGCCAAGGGCACCTGGCCTGGATCAGGAATGGTGTGGCCAGCAGGAGCAGGGAGGTCATTCTTCCTCTGTGCTTGGCACTGGTGAGGCTGCACCTCGAGTGCTGTGTCCAGCTGTGTCCCCTCAGTTCAGGAAGGACATTGAGTGCTGTGTCCAGCTCTGTCCCCTCAGTTCAGGAAGGACATTGAGTGCTGTGCCCAGTTCTGTCCCCTCAGTTTAGGAAGGACATTGAGTGCTGTGTCCAGCTCTGTTCCCTCAGTTTCAGAAGGACACTGAGACACTTGAGCACGTCCAGAGGAGGCAACGAGGCTGGAGAGGGGCTTGAAACACAAACCCTGTGAGGAATGGCTGAGGGAGCTGGGGTTGTTCAGCCTGGAGAAAAGGAGACTCATGGGTGACCTTATCACTCTCTACAACTCCCTGAAAGATGGTTGCAGTCAGGTGGGGTTGGTCTTTTTCTCCAGGCAGCAACTGACAGAACAAGAGGACACAGTCTTAAGCTGAGCCAAGGGAAATATTAGGTTGGATATTAGAAAAAAGTTTTTTATGGACAGAGTGATAAAGTACTGGAATGGTTTGCCTGGGGAGGTGGTGGAGTCATCATCCCTGGATGTATTTAAAAAAGACTGGATGTGGCACTCAGTGCCATGGTCTAGATGAGGTGCTAGGGCATGGGTTGGACTCCATGATCTTGAAGGTCTCTTCCAACCTACTCATTTTGTGATTTTGTGATTCTGGAAATTTGCAAACTGTCAGAATAATGTCAATTCAAACACTGATATTTGTTCACTAAAATATTTACATGTAAGAGTTTTTCTTGATTTAATGGTCAAAATGATCTTCATTGTTGTAACACTGTGTCTTCATCTTGGGATGTGAAAATCTGATTTCTATTTCTTTTTCATTTGTTATGTAGACTACCATGACAATAATTAGTCATTAATTGACATTTGCAGTAGACACAGGCTTATAAACTATGAAATAGTATGAACTAGTATATGATACAATCTTTTGTTTTAAGATCATCGGAAATACATTTTGTTCATCATTAATATATAACCCAGTTGAATATTTTCCATTTTTTTAATATCTCTGTTGACTAAAAGAATAGCTACAGAATGAAAATCATAAAAAAGACTATCTTTAGTAATTTGAAGAAGAGTCACCAAAAATATTTGAAAAAATATATGGCTAGTTTTACTGCAAGGCTTTGAAGCAGAGAATATCTCAAACTTCAAATTATTTGTTGCTCTAGTTTTGATTGCTATTTTGTGGTATTCTTCAGACTCTTCTCTAGAAAAAAAGTTATCCATTTTCCTTGATAATTTCCTCTTCCAACCTAATTTGCAAATGCTTTACTGCTGAATTATTTTGTTCTATAGCCCCTTGAAAAATTTTGTAGTATGAATCACTATGATATGTGATATTATTTATTGATTTAATACGATAAATGGAATTCAATATTGGCAATATAAGATAGATAATGAAAATGTTAGTTTAAACCAGATACATTATTTCTGGGTTTGCACTGGGTTTTTGCTTTTTTTCGTGACTAGTTGCTGCCTCTTAAGTTTTCCAAGTCGTTGAGCAGAGTGTGTCCTTTTGTTTGTTGTAGAATAGATGCAATGTCCATCAAAACAAGAAAATCTGGGCTTAAAATAATGATGATAATATTTTGTTGCATTATAGGTACCTTTTTAATAGCATACAATTGTTTCCAGGATAAACACTGTGAAATTACGTAGTTTCCTTTAATATTTTTGCTTTCTTTTTTCCAAAGTTTACTTATTTTTATTACTTCTTCCTAACTATTAAAATAAGTACTTTTAATAATGTAATTTCTTTTTGTTAAAAGCTTTGACTTTGGGTTATTTTCTTTCCCTCAGTGATCTGAATTCAGTGGTTTTCTTTTCTGTTGGATTATAAATATCCAATAATTTGGTTAATATTTCCTTACTTGAAAAGGGGTTTGTGCCATTGTTTTCTTTAGCACTATAAATTTGTTAATGAGGAAAACGGGACCTGGATTAGTAAATTCGTAAAGTCTTTGTTTCAGGCCAGAAGTTCAATTTGAGTACTGTAGTCCTAGGTGCAAAGAACCTTGCCCAGAGTTTTTTGGGTGTAGTCATAGCTTAGGTTTGAGCTAGAGTCTATCTCTTATACAGATGGAGAGTCTTCATTTAAAGACTTCCAGATACTGGTACTGGACACTGTATTCCTAAAAAAGAGCGCCTCAAATGAAGGTTACATTCTTTCCCCTATGAGAGAACACAGTCCTGTTCAGATTAGTTTCTCTTTCCTTCACCTCAGTTAACATACACATAAAATTACGTTTGCCAGTGTATTGTTATTGTCAGTGATATTTTGGCAGCTATGAACACGATTGTGTATTGCACAAAAATAATATTTAGCTTAAACTGCTTGAGATAAAGAAAGTATTACTCATTTTTAAAAGATGTTTGTATTTAAGATATAGTTTTGAGGTTCAAAAAAGAAAAAAGTCTCAAAATATGACCTGCTTACCATAAAACAAATTTAAAGCAATAATATTCAGTTGTGTCATTTTCTGTGTTTCCTTTTGACAAATACTGATATGTGGAAGATGTTTGCACCAATTAGTGGGAAGGAAAAAATCCATTCATTTTTATTCATAATAAATTATGTAGTGAAACATTTCCTCCTTTTATACCCTGACTACAGTTAAAGTAAACTCTTAAAATCTTCAAGAACAGAGCGTCCTGGGTTCAGCTAGGGTAGAGTTAATTTCTTCTCAGTATCTGTTGCAGTGCTGTGTTTTGGATTGGGAATCAGAATGGTGTTGATAACACACTAATATTTGGGAGTATTGCTAAGTTGTGTTTATCCTAAGGACTTTTTCCTTGTCTCAGGCTCTGCCAGTGAGGAGGTACACAAAAGAAGCTGGGAGGGTGCATAGCCAGGACTGATGAAAGGGGTATTTCACACCACAGAACATCATGCCCAGTATATAAACTGGGTGGAATCACCTGGAATCAGGTGGTTGATAAGGGTTTGGACAGGGTCTGGCATTAGTCTTCTATTATCATTATAATTTGCTGTTATTCACTTACTAAACTGTTCTTATCTCAGGCTATAAGTTTTATTCGATTTTCTTCCCCATTCCACCAGGGTGGAGAGGGAGAGGGAGGGGTTGATCGAGCGTCTAAGTGATGCTTAGTTTCCAGCTGGGCTTAAGCCCGAACAGAGAGGGATTCAGGTGTGCGAGTCAGCAGTGAGTTGAAGTCTGCGTTGCGTCTGCCCTCTCGTGTACATTCTTCATAGTGCAGCCTTTTAGTGCATGAGAATAGGATTTTAAAGTACAGTACAAACTTCTACATTTTTTACAACTCCAGATAGGATGAGATTCTTTATTTTTTTTTCTATGAATACTTTTGCTGCTTAATTTTATACTCAGTTGTTGTGAGTACAGTTTTTTTCCATTTATGTAAACAATAACCCCCAAATATACTTTAGAGTATCTGATGTGCACTTCTGATCTTTAGGATACAAGGTGAACATTATAATCTGTTTTTTGAAAGAGCTGAATGACATGCAAACATTTTATAAAGATCCTGGGAATGAAAGCAAATGTTAAGTTCTTCCAGAACTGCACACATCCAAAAGTGTAAATGCTTTGTTTGCTTATTCCTTACTAGGACATCCCCAGGTCATAGTAATTGAGTAGAAAATCAGTCTGAAAGATGTAAAAGCAGCCAGGGACCATACAGTCACTAATGTGACAGAAAGGGGATAATCACCTGCTGAGAGGGAAGGAGGGTTGAAGAATGCAGATATAAAACTGATAACAAATGAAGGTGAATGTAAAATTATACCAAGTTCAAAGTGAGCCTGGAAATTTGAGCAGGAAAATAAACTAAGGTCGTGAAGAACTTTCAACCTTATTGGCTCTCTTAAATAACATCTAATAGGTGCTAATTAAGACAGATCCTTAAATTTGTTTGACATTGCTTTGATCCACTTAGCCAGTTGACTTTCTTTTCTGCAGGTGTTGCTGTGTTTTTCCCGAGATACATCTGTACTGGAGCACTTTGCTTACAGTAGTGCCACCCCACCCAAATCATACATACAAGGTAAAGAGACTTGTTTTTAAAAAGATCATGTAGATTTTTGCTGACTGATGCACTAATACAGTATGTGAATTTGCTTTGTGTTCATTACACCTATTAGACTACACTTTAAAGAATGTTAATAAAAATGTATCCAGCTGACTTCTGCACAGATTCTATTATGACAGTTTAGAAGCTGATCACAGATTGCAATGTTCTTTTACTCTGGTTTTGCGTGTATAATTCTGCAGTGTTTTACCAGAAGAAATGAAACACAACTGTGACAATATGGTAAAATCATGACAATGTCTGTCTTCATCAGAGCTAGAAATTTAAACAGACATTTAAATATTGTCCTCTGCAACTCCAATAAATGCAACAACTGAGAGTTGTTATAGAATGTTGTCTTTGCACAGCAGTGAGTTTTGCAAATATTTGTAGACAGGAGCAGAACATGTTGCTAAAGAATTGTGGGCTCTGTTCAAGTGTGGGAGAGTAGAGCTTTACCAAGCATACTTAGCACTGATTTTTTTAAAAAAGCATGGCATCTTCCAGAGTATTAGCTTGTTTTTGGATGTTCTTTGACTTGAGGTCTCATTATTTTTCTTAACAATCTTTAGATTTCTTGATTCAGTCCACTTGCCTTCTCTGCCAGCTTCTCACGCTATTCTTCTGGATGTTTCCATGCATCTTAGAACCTCACCTGCTTTGATATTAGCTAGAGGTTCCTAATTTTGCCTTCCTTCTTGAGTCATTCAGTAACCCAATCACTTTTTTCCCATGTACCTTCACCTTCTACATTCCTGTTTATTTCCTTGGTCCTGGTGCCGGTGCATTTAGCCAAATATGATATGATCCCTAAGTACTTTTTTTGTGCAGGACTTCTGCTGAAAATTTTCATCTTACTGCTTCTTATGTTGCTATAAGTAGTTTTCTAATTTTTTAATCCCTTTTTTTTTTGCTTTTTTTACTGTCTTCCACTGAATTATGGACTTTTCTTTAACTACTTGAAATAAGCAAAGGGTTCACCTGAGATCAGAACAGCAGTGGTGTCCCAGGTCTCACTTTAGACACAGAGCCATGGTAGCCCAGAAACACAGCTATGGAGAACATCCTGCGTATTCCTAGACAAGTCTGGGGAATGCTCTTGCTGATACCTAAATCCGTTCAGTGTAAATCCGAAAAGCTTGTATATCCTATTTTTAGCCGATTTTCCAGGAGATGTGCTTTATGCTAAAAATACTCATCCTCCCAGATTATAATTCCTGCCTGCACAACAAGCAAACTATTGAAAGGAAAAGGAGAAAATAGTTTTTAGTTTAATGAAACAACTCACTTGTATAATTGGAAAATACTGGATTTTGTTTTCATGGGGTAATAGGCAGGAGTTTTGCAGGTTAATTTTTATTTTATTTTAGTCAGTTCATGCTGTAGGAAAACATCAAGGTCCAGATTCCATTGAACCCAACAAAAATTCCATGTGCTAAGCTTTATTATGAAGAGTAAATAGAGTACACAGAATATTCTATCAATTTTCATGTAATTAATTAAATTTTTAGTTGAATGTTCTCATTTTAGAACTAAAATAATTGCAAGTTTTAATTAGTTGTAATTATATTTAATAGCACCTTTCTATTTCTGAATAAACTGTTAAATTTTATTAATGATTTTTGGATTATTGGTTTCTATAGTTAAAATATGGTTTAATAATATAATGTTCATTTTTCAGGGAAGATAAAAAAAAAGATATATGATCAGTGTATATGATCAGTGATTATCTTGACTTAATGAAATGTTTTGTATCCAGCAGATTCCTTAAATATTTGTTTGTTATATCAGAACATCTATCTTCCTCTGTTGCAGACCTAATGAAGCCTTAAATATTTTTTATCTGTGGTTGTATCTGTTTAAAGGCCTTTCCTGTCCCTAGGTCAGTCTGGCCTTATTTCCTCCTAGAGCTTCACTTTTTCAAGGTCTGCAGCAAACACCTTTAGGAGCTCCTAAGACACACCCAAATAGAATATCAGTGGAACAGCATTCTGAAATTTTCCGCCTCTTTTTCATTGTTTGGCATCTTTCTTTATTGGTGCTGCATTTCAGTTATATCTGAAATTGTACCTGTCCCATTGCATTGCTTCCCACATTTTAGACAATATCAGATGGTAAATAACATAATTAGTTGTGATTTTGTAATTGTAACTTAAAGTCTACTTTTTAATTTAAATTATTTCAATCTTTGTACCTTTTTACAGCTTTATACCTTTTTACAGCTTAATGACATTTTCTTTGTGGTTTGATCGTTCACAGGAAAACTTGGAATGGAAGAATATGCTGTTTTCTATCCTCCAAATGGTATGAATTATACTATTGCCTCCTCTAGTGGTAATTTTGAAAGATTTTTTCCCTCAAATACGTGATATTTTCTTTTTCTGTTGCAAGTTATGTTTTGTTGTTACTCTGTGAAATTCATAAATTTAAAGGAGTAAGCTGGATAGAAGCTACTCCAAACCTACATTCAGCCTGGTGGTAGTGATCACAGAGTTTGTTTATGTGTGTGGGAAGAAGAAGGAAAACAACTCGTGGTGCAGCAGCTTGTATTCAGTCTTGTGTCAGCACTTAGAGGATTGGAATGATAAATGCTGAAACTTGCTGACCTCCCAGCTTTTCACTGCTGAACAAACCACACCCTAAAGTCTTCTCCTTTCAAAATCTGTGTAGACACCACAGATCTATGTAATTTAAATATCATTGCTGTTGTTACAACTTCAGTTACTAAAATTGTTTTTTTCAGCTCTTACCTTGACCATTTTAATTCCTTACTGAATCCTTTCCATCCATTTGTATTTCAAGTTTTTTCCTCTTGCTTTCAAGGCCTTACATCACCAGTCATAAATCTGTGTCTCTGACCTTGTCTTTTATGTCTTCTATATTTCAGTGGAGTCAGTTGTACTTTGGTTACTCATTTTTCTGTGTTTGCCTCTGCAATTCTTGCAGCTTTGTAGCCATGAAGCATTGTTCTTCTGATCTTTTGCCAAAGCAGCCACCTCTTACCAGTCTTACATAAAATCTAGTGAATGGGAGCTAAGATCAGCTGGGAAGGAGGAACGAGCTGTCATGCTACAACTGCCAAGTACTGTGAATGTTCTGTCTGAGTACTACATGAATTACTAGAGGTCTTGGCCTCCTTTTTTCCTACTCTATTCTTGTCAGAGCACGACATTTATGGGTTGTCATTTATCTGAAATTAGGTTCTGATATCAGCAAAGCTTCTGTGTAACAACTTCATGTAACTGAGCTTTGCCTGGCTTTCTAGGAAGTGTAACTTGTGTTTAAGCATGTAACTGGTTGTACTGACATAGGTGATACAGTACCTAAGTATGTACAAGATGGAGATCTGTGCAGGTGCAATAACAGGGAAATACTTTATTCCTGTAGGCAGAATACAATTCGATAGTGTGAGGGGGAATAATACTTCTTGCATGCATAAAGAGGATTATTAAAGAACAAAAAAAGCAATACTTTTGTTTTGCAGGTGTAATTCCTTTTCATGGCTTTTCTATGTATGGTAAGTGTGACTCTCATAAGCTAAAACCTCAGGATTGCTTTTCCTCATATTGTAGTTTTAGAGCTGTATGTACTTTTCTGCAACTTTTAAACTCGTGTATGTGCTTTTGTGTTTTTTTTCTGTATGAAGATTGTTGAATATAATTTTTAAAATTTCAGGCTGTTTTATTTACTTACATTATAGATTGCTGCCATGTGAGAATTCCTTCTTTGAGAGCTAATAGCTGACCTAAGCTATGCATGTTAATGTATAGTAATAGAGGGATAAAGTTTACCAACAAAGTGCTCTTTCCTTGCGTTTCACATCTGGGTAGAGCAAGTTACCCATGAAAAATGCTCTTAAAAACATGAGTAATGTTAAAATGTTACAACATGAATAATGAGCCTGTTGCTCTCTACATTTACCTACAAGAAGTGTTAAGAGAGCATTACGTAATATAATGGTTGCTAATTTACTGCACAGAGGAAAGCATAAGTATCAGTAAGATTTTAACGAAAAAAGCAGAAAAATCTCCTTGGATTACAGACATATTGCAGGTGTTGTAGATGTGAGATTAGATGTTTTGGCTTTTCAGTTTTTTCTTTTGGTTTATCAAAGGTAGCTATCAAAGATAGCGTCACGGCAAGCATATTGTAAGTTTATACATAAAATGCAATGTTTTGCTAATAATAAAGTTTAATGATCACACACAATCATTAAACTCATGGAATTGAAATAGGAAATGCAAATTTGAAGCTAAGCAGGCAATCAAAAGTCTTTGGAGTAATGAGCATTTAAGTTACAAACTCTTCCTTAGGGACTCACTTAGTTCACTTGTTCTGTGTGAACTGCTTTTCAAAATGTTTGGATTTGACTCTGCCCTTGAGAACAGTGTCTCCCAAACTTGGGCGTGGATTTTCCTCCCTCCCTCCTATCCTCGCTCTTTGCACAGGCTCAGAATATGCTGGCTCTGAGGAGGAGAAAGGGTGAAAAGAAAGGCAGCAAAAACATGGTAATGTAGCTTAAGGCTGTGGGTACAATGGCTGGGACCAAGCAGAGCATCCTCTGCATTCCATGCTGTGCTGCTATGTGGGGAAGTGTCTGGGTTCTTACGAAAATCCTATACCCTTTTTCCTGTTTGCAAGCATTCACTGTTAGGGTGCCAGCTGTCAGAGGCTGATCTGTTACCCTCCTGACCTTTATGTACATGTGCACACTGACAAGTTTTCCACCTCCATCTTCAAGCATTAAAAACATGAACATGGGCAACACTCTTTGCTTTTCTTACCCCTATGGAAATACATGTTTCTGTGAGCATCTCACCCTACCTTAGTACCCCACCTCTCATACACAGACACCATTTTTGTTATTAAGCCACCTTCTGTGATATTTAGATCTGAAAATAAATTCACATATGCATATATCTGTATATATATTAAAAATGTACATATATCTTTGTGTGTATTTGTACATACATATGCAGATAAATATATCCATATCTCTGGCTTAGTGTAAATAAAATAATGGGTAAAAGTGAATGTACCTAGATGTGAACTATGAGTGTGCTAAAATGTAAGCTGTCAGCTAAAATGAATGCACCTGTAAGATGAAGCAGTCAGCACGATGACTGGACAGATTAAAATGCTGTTCACAAAAGGGTATGACAACTATGAGAATGCACTGAGTGGATGGACTATCAGTCTCAAGGAATGACGATTATGTTTGAGCAGCACATACATATAACAGGTTTATCTGTGTGCTAGACTTTTATGAAACAAGCAAAGTTTCAGAGCTCCTGTCTTACAAATGTTATCAATTATCAATTATTTTGAATCAGGTGTACTAGAAGCCTTCTAAACAGTAAACTACCAAATGTTCATGGTTTACACATCTTGTAAGAGATATGTCTCTATGAGTTTGTCATACTTAATGATGTTATTGTGGCAACCAAAAGCTGTTTTTTAATGTTTTCATTTTGACAGTATCCCATTTTCAAGGAGTCTTACAAACGGCATCAATTTGGAGCTGGTCACTGGCCCCATGGCACACTGAAAGCTACATAGAGTTGAATCAAAACCTTGCACTGTTCGCATTGTCCTACACCCCAGGGGTGCTGTCCTTACAGCATATTTCATATGGTTTGGAAGCCAGCACTGTAGTAAGCAGGTTCTAATCGGTTTAGCTTGTTGAAATATGTAGGAATAATATATAGAATGTATCATACTCCTTTTTTGACTTTTTCCATTCAGTGATAGGCTGTGATTGAATACTTCTTTCTCAATAATTGGTTTAGTACTATTTTTGTAAATTGTGTTACTATAAATTACTCGGCTTTTCCTCATACTTCATGCGCTTAATCACTGAACTCTTTTAGCAGTTTACAGTGTTGAGTCAATTATAATTCTTTTATCCTTTCAGTTGCTCCACTTTGTTTTCTGTACCATGAACCTTCCAAATTGTATCAGATATTCCGTGAGATGTATGTGCGTTTTTTCTTCAGACTCCATTCCATCTCTTCTCATCCCTCTGTAAGTTCATTAGGAATTAAATCCACTCACTTGATATCCTGTTTGCTACAGAACAATAACATACAGTGGCATGGTTTTCTATGTGATTGAAATGTATCCTCTTAAGTGTAATAAAATATTTAGGCAAGCTTGGGAAAATTATTAGGTAATTCTTGTCTGGATATTGTTGCTTTCTATGTCAGTGTTAGTCTTTGCTATCAGGTACCTTATTAAAATACTAAGTTCTCATTTTATGAGGGTATGGGGTCTTTTATAAGAGTAAAGTTTTTTAATCTAATAGATTTCTCAGTTCAAAAAGTCACCCAAATTCTCTTTCATTAAAGATATGTGATATCTGAAACATTGTCTGGGGTAAAAGGACTAAAATGTATGTATAGAGATCAGTGATCCCAAGTTAGTGTCTGTTTCTTTAACTGAAGTATATCGGTATTACAGCACATGCTTTTTAGTACTACTAGATGAGTTTAAATACTTTGTCTGTTTGTGACTGGGATCAGCTGTCTTGAATGTACAAGAGTTGTAAAAATTGGCTTGTCTTCTATTTGTGAAGAATAAAGCAGAGTAAATATCTCTTTTTTCCCTCAAAAAGTGCTGAAGAGTTATATTCCTTTTGAAAATATTTTCTGGTTAAAAGAAAATCATTTCCTTGATATACCGTTTCAAGGCTATGTAATGTGCTTTCCATCTTTAATAGCAGAGAAAGGGGTGAAACAAGAGTCTATTCATTTCCATGGTAATTTTTGAAACAATTTGTAAAATGTGTTTATGTTTAACTATTTCTGTAGTTATCCCCATTGCTGTTTGGTTTTACTTACCAGAGAGAGACTTTTTTTCACATCCTTTATTTTTTAGTGCAACTAAGGTCAGTTTCATCAAAGTGGAAATATTTCAAGTAGGTTACACTGTAATAACCCATTAAGTACTTCAACCCTGACATACAAACACCATAAGTAACTCAGACTTGAAAGGGACTATCAAAACATGTTGTGTTGCTAATACCTACACGGAATTGCAGGAACAAGGCTTTAGTGACTGAAGGTATTAGAATTGCTTGTGCCTTTCTCACCTGAGTTGATTATTATATCATTAATAGTGTTTTGTTGTCTGAATTCAAAATTTATGCACCCTTACATGCTGATATTGTTTTCTCAGCTTTGACAGGATGAGTGTTAGTATTCACTATATTATCTTGTTTCTTTAGGGCATTGTATCATTGTGTTTGCTTTTTGAGACTCTTCTACAAACCCACCTGCCTCAGCTCTTCTATCACCTCCGAGAAATTGGAGCTCAGCCGTAAGTACTTCTGACTTGTTACAAATGTTGCACATTCATTGTTCTGAAAATGCTGTTCTGCAGTATTTTATTTAAGATCTATGGGAAATTACACAAAAGTATTACCATCAGTGTACCATTTTTTGTTGAGAGTCAGATGGAGCTCTGTCTAACCTGTGTATCTGTGCTTTGTGCATTTCTTCTGTATGGTCTGTGAAAGAGAGAATTGCTCTGTGAGGAATGCTCTGTGCTGCGTTATTCAGCTGAGTTTCAGTAATTCATGTTGGGTCTGATGGAACTAAGTGATGTATTTCCTAGGGGACAGAAGATACAGAGATGTGTTAGTTGCAGCAGAAGATACTGGAAGGGAGCAAGAGTCATTCAATAGTGAACTCATGGCGCCAGGCACAACAGAACCTTTTTGTCTTAATTGGTATCCATCTTAACAGCATAATAGCAGAAAGGATGAAATATTGAGGGTGATAATAGCTGAGGATGACTCTAATGTGATTGTTTGATCAGAATGATAATGAGGATGATATTAGTACTTTATCAAATGAGATGCTAAATAGTTTTATGATGGCTCTTGCAAATTAAAATATCGATTATTACTGCAGCAAGAGAAAATGCTTATTCATTCTGAAAGAGAAAGGCAGAAGGATAATGAAATATTTTCAATTTATAGACAATCTGATCAGTATGGGAAATATATGGGCAGAAATATAATAACTGTTGTTTGTCACTCATTTGCAGGCTACGAATTTCATTTAAATGGATGGTACGAGCATTTTCTGGTTATTTGGCTACAGACCAGCTTTTGCTTCTGTGGGACAGAATCCTGGGATACAATTCTCTAGAAATTCTTGCTGGTAATAGCATTATTTATACAAAATGTGTGTGAAGTCTGTGATAATGTAAGGCAAATACTCGTTAGCTTCAGTGTATTTTGTGATGAGAAGAAAATAGTTGCTCTTTGAAGGCAGACAGCAGGTTACATACATGTCAAAGCATATATCATGTAGAAAAATGGAATTGCATGAGTACTGCATCTTTAATAAAAAATAGGTAATTTTTTAGTGGCAATATTCAAAAAATGCTGAGTGCTCTCTGAATGGAACATAGGATGTTCTCCCAGCTTCAGTTGTAAATGAACTCATCACCTTTCACAAAATACAAGATTGATGTTATTTATGGCAACTACCTCTACAATACCTAAAACAATTGAAAGTCCCCCTGATTTTGCTGGATTTCTTCCTTTGAAGTGGCATCTTTTAAGACACTTTGAAAGTTTTTTAGCTAAATAATGTCCTCATATTTTGGAAGATTTAAGATGGAGGATTTAAAGAAAACCTTTATCTTCAGTTGAGTCAGTTTTTAAATACAAAGTAGGTAAGTAGAAGAGAAAAAGGTTTTGGTTCCATTTGTACATGTAAGACAGCTTGTCCCTTTTAATTAAAAGCTAGTCATCTTCAACCTCAGGCATTTTCACTCAAATTTTCCTGAAAGAATGTTGTGTTTTTCCTGTCTGTTTGAAAGAATGGTCAAAGAAACTCAAATATGGCCAACTGTTGTATATTATTCTTCAGAATCTATTAAACTAAGTGAAAATTGGTATTTTATATCAAGATTAATTCTAACCACTACTTATCAGCTCAGAAACGTAAATATTGGATATTTTCTTTCAGTCCTGGCAGCTGCTGTGTTTGCTTTCCGAGCGGTCAACCTGATGGAGGTGACATCACTGGCTGCAGCTGAAGTAAGGATAAGTTTCACTTAGAGGAGATTGAAATAGTTTCTGATGCTTTGCCAATAAGAGTAACTGAAGCTTCACATGGTACATGGTGCATAGTGCAAATCTTTCTGTCTAAATTCTTACCTTAGATAAAAAATAAGGAAATTGTGAATGTGCAGTACATAACACTGCTTTTCTGGAGTAAAAGGAATAAAGCATATTTGCTATAAAAATGCAGTGTTATAAAATTATTTTGTGCGGTTAAGTTTTTTTAATATATAATCTGTGTTAGTGGGATATACTGTTTTTGAAATATTGCAGAGGCTTGTATCTTTTTCCTCAGTATATTTTAGTTGCTTCTGTTCTACAAATGACAAAATTTTTACAAGATTACTTTGTCAATGCGAATCTGAAATTTCACTGTGTGTACTGCCATAGGAAATGAAGAAAATGAAGTTATTAGCATGAAGATTATTATTGTTAATATCTAGTAATCTATTTTTTCTTTTTTTTTTCTAAAATACAGTGATGAATTTTTTTCCAATCTTTGAGTTTGTAATCATTTTCTTTGGCTTTTTTAAAAACGTACTTTCATGAGAAGACATTGATTATTTGAGCCGTTACATTGGACTTAGTTCACAAGTACTAGCCAAGCCAGAGGATAAGGATTCTTAATTCCCAATTATTTTTAGAAGCAAGTTGAAACGTTAGACTCCTTATTCACTCATGATGCTGTGTATATTTGAAGTAAGGCTAACAGCTAAAATAAAGTTACTTGGGTGCTATACATTGGGTAAACGTGTTTTTTCTTTGAAATGTTAGAATGAAAAATTATGCCATACGGTTCTAATATAAACCAGTATAATTTATTTCTAGCCATGTCCAAATCTGATTACTGGCAGTATTGTAGTCAGTATTTGAATCTTTTCCTGACTTCTTAACTTGCTTTAAGGAAATCTGATTCAAATGTCAAGTTTAACAAGCCTTTTTGATTTTCATCCTAGGCTGTACTTGCTGACCTTTCAACCCTGAAAGTTATGCCTCTTCTTCAAATCTTCTTGTTTGCTACTGTCACTTGATCTGCTTCAACAATAGTGGTACCACATTCCAGTATTTCTGGAGAAGCTAAGCATCAACTATGCAATGTCTGCATAAAACCAAAATCAAACGCCATGTATAAAATCAATTTAGAAATAATTACCTTAATATTTTCTAACTGGAAAAAATAACTTGTCACACGATTGTGTGAAGTGCATGCTAATGAATGTCACTGTAGGAGCAATGGTTATTACTTGTACATTGAGAATGACTACCTGTGCAAGTAAATAATATGAATCACTGTTTAAAATGCATGTAATATTAAATTGAATAAAGTAAATGTAATTCGTGATCTGAGTTTTGTGTTGTTAGTGTCAAAGTTGTAAAAGCTCTTATTCTTTTAATATGAAATTAATTTTTCGGGCTCATAGCTTAGAGGATATCATCTCCAGTACTGTCAAGTGAGAAAATAAAGATACTTTTACTACAAAATTACTTTTTCTTGTTGTCGAAGGAAAAGATGGGATCATACATCGGTTTTCCTATCCCTATCGTATTTATTCTTTTCACAGAAATGTTCTCCGTGTTCTTTCTCATGTTAACTGTTTCTGGTTTTTTTTTTCTGTCCTGTTTATTTTTTTTATACACAGAGATGTAGCCACACATTCCCCATCCCATTCATCTTTGGTTAGCGCTATCTCAGGTATCTGCTGAACTCCTCCCTGGGGTCTCATCAAAGGCATACAATATGTCCCCCTGCTGAGAAGGCCGGAGTATAGCTTCCTTCAGAACTTGTTGGAGCTAGTCTTTGTGTGAGACAAAATATTGCCCTGAGAATGAGGCTGAGTCCTTGTGCTGTGCCCCACACCCTCTCTGGGAGAGCAGTCCTATGCCTTTGACAGTTTTCCAGCCTCTGTGATTCAACAGCTCTTCAGTCCAAGAGCTCTGCTCATATCGATGTGTGATGGATTGTCACTACAGTCAGGCTAACATCATCTGTTAGGTGTTATATCTTTTTGTGAGGTCTTCTTCACAAAATTTATTTGTTTTGTTTAATACCAAAGTTGGAATCAATAATCTGCTTTGATTGAGCGTATTTTAACACCTGAAAAAGACTCTAAGTCAAAAAATGATATTAGATTATTGTCTTGGGTTGAAAAATGCAACCAAAAATGTATATTTTATTTTCATCTGTTGAAACCGATTGGGAGGTATTGTTCTTTATCTCTTGTAACTCTAGGGGGGGAAGAGGGCGGATGAGGGATGAAGAGGGGGAAGAGGGATGATGGGACACCTGATAACAGCAGATAAGGCAGTTCTTTCTTATCTCTTCCTCCAGCCATCCTCCTCTGAGGGACATCACCTGTGAATGGGCCATTTAAGGCTTCTCACAGGACTGATAACATCACCTTATCCCATTGTGAGGTGCTCCACCCAGTGGGAGGAGCCAACCATTCCCTACCCAGATAAAATGGGGACACAGGGACCTCAGAGCACTCCTCTTTTCCACGGGATTTGTAGAGGAAGACTGGACTCATCTCACTGTCACTACGGGATCATCTTTACTCCAACAGAACCACATCTGTCACTCCAGGACTTACTTGGATTGCTTCCAACACCCTGGTAAACAGGGTGTCAGGTGGTATTCCTGACTCTGTCCAGGTTCTCTAGGACTTTTTGTTTGCTTGCCTGTTTGTTTTTTTTATTACTGCATTTGTACTCTTATTATTCCTAGTAAAGAACTGTTACTCCTATTCCCATATCTTTGCCTAAAAGCTCCTAATTGCAAAATTGTAATAATTTAGAAGGAGGGCGTTTTACATTCCCCACTCCAAGGGAGACTCCTGTTTTCCCTGACACATACCTGTCTTTCCAAATTAGACAGTTACATAGTCACTGCATTTGCAATAGGATTTTTGTTTTTGCCTAGTTTATGAACATGTATGTGCTTATGGACATGTAGTTGTCATTATTTGCCATACTGAATATAAATCTGTGAAACATGAATCCTTCATACTTTGCTCAAGATTTGACAAGTGATCTAAACTGTGGTCTCAGGTAGGGCTATGAGCTGTATGTCTGTGAGTCCTGTTGTCTCTGTCAGGGTAATGTAGTAGAAACTTACTGAACTAGTAAATTTATAAGGCTAATTAAAAAAGGTAAAATTGTGGACTCAGTGATATCACTTCCTATATAAATAACCAAACTGCTTAGCAGATGTAGTGTGTGAGAATATTTGGGAAAATTTTCCTCTGCATAACAGGGACAATTAATGTTTTCCTTAATATGTACAAGAAGCTGTTGTAAAAAGACATGGGATAGCTTTTATCCTTTACAGCAAGTATTTTCCTGTTTTATATATGGGAAACGATGAAGCCATAGAAAGATTAAAAAGATCACAGAGTAAATTCCTAAAGGAGGTGAGAAGTCTCCCCTCTCTTGAGTTTCTGTTTACATTTCTGGATACTCAGTTTGTGTATAAATCACAAGATCTTACTTCATCTTCAGAACAACACATAATATATATCTATTTCTAAAACTGCAGCATTTTGGAGCTTTTAAAATCCATAAATTGGGTAGCAGTTTAGAACTTGTAATGTTACAAAGCAGTCACAAGGATTGTGGTTCAATAAGGTCATTACGAGGTTACCATGGCGTTTTAAAGAATTAAAAGTATTTACTAAATAGCAAGGGATATTCCCTACAGGCCTGCTGATCCTCTAATTCCCTTTGCTTTGTGCTAGTACATGGTGCAGAATCTGAACAGTACCTTAACCTTTTCCAGATCAGGATTTTTGAGCAGTATCTTCTTTTTCATTTTCAATAAATTTGGAAATGTTATAAGTAGAGAGATAGAGACTGTTGGATTCTTATTTGAACAAGCAGTTCCATGACTAACAGAATATGGTCTGTTTTTTCTCCCATCTCCCTTGCATCCCCTCCATCTTCCCCACTGGGGCACTTCCTCTGTTCCTGACCTGCACCAGTGTCTCTCCTGATGACTGGACAGAGGAACCTTGTGCTCTGGAACTCATGATGGTTCCCACACACCTTCTTGTATACAGGAATACTGAGCATAAGTGCTTTAAATATTAAAATTAAAGATTAAAAGATTAATTAAAGATTAAAAAATTAATCAGGTGCTCACCCTAAGTTTCAACTATACTGTTAGATTTTTATATATTTTTAAAAATCTGTTTTAAAACTGAAGTGGTGGTGTTTTCCTCTTCCCCTCAGTTACTCATTTAGTTCCAGCAAAATACTCTCTTTCAGATTCTGGCTGATACTTGTATTTTTAATCTTCTTTGCTTACTAAATAAATACTAATTAATTATTTTTAATATTAGAATTACTGGTTTCTATCTTGCAGCTAGATACTTCTCTTGTAGACATAAGTAGTATCAATTATTTGAGTTTTAGTTCTTTAACTTTAGAGATCAGTTCAAACTTCTTGACATCGGTAGTCTGTCATTTGACTTCCGAATTCCTAAAACTCCTTCTTCATTTTCGATGTTTTAAGTAATGGTCAGATGTGATGGTAGAATTGCATCTATCTTGATAATTACATTGGTTTAAACAGGCTCAGCTTAATGTCCAATGGCTCAATTTAGTCAAATTGTTTTGGTCTGTTCCTTCCTATCTGAAATCAATATAAACAGACATTTAAGTACAAGAACCAGTTGTTTTCATATTTATAGATAATGATCAAATTTTTTGCTGCTTACCTTAGGATTCTGGCTATAGCCTGTCAAGGGTCTCTTGTAATGTCAAGTAGACTGTTATAAAAATGCAAAAGTAAATAGGCTTGTCTAAAAATGTAACCAAGTTATCTTCCTTCAGTACTTCCAGAAATATATTGAAGCTCAAATCTTGATGGCTGGGTCATGGAACAAGTGAATAACTAGAACATTTTATAACTTTTAGTGGATTTTTTGTTTGTCATAGTAACAAATTTTATTATGAGAAATGACGAGAGTATAAAGACTGTAAAACAGTTGGATATCCCAGTAAAGGGAAAAGGCAAGGAGTCTCCAGTATAAGACACATTTCTACTCGTTGCCAGAAAACAAAAACAAAACCAAACAAAAAAGCTGAAGCTTGCACCTATTTACTACATCCTAGTGAATTTTATAAAATGCTTCCAACAAGACTGAAGGGATTCCTTGAAACAGAATTGCTGTATAAATATCAGTTTGGGGAAAGCAGTACAGTGGGCTGTTAATTAAGAATAAAATAAGCATTTCATGAAAGACACTGAAATAAATTTCACAAATGAAGGGCTGTATCTTCAGTGAGGAAGGGGAAGAGCCTTTCAACATATTGTAACAAATCAGTGAAATATTCTGTCCAGTATTTTATGTGAGGAAACGGGGCAGGGAGGGGACGGATGCAGCTGGGGCGGTGGGAGCTGCTGGGCGCTTCCTTTCCCCTTTTCCTCCGGGCCGTTCGTGTCCGTGCCTGGCAGCTGCATGTGCTGCACCCGCGGCTCCCATCGCCGCAGCCCGCACAGGACGGGCAATCAGGAGCAGGTTTTTGTGTTCCCTGGGCAGCTCCAGCAGGGTTCCCCCAGTCCCAGGAAGCTCAGCTGCTGGGCAGGGAGTGCAGCAGGGCCAGGGCCCCTGGGAATGGCAGGCGGAGGGGCATTAGCCAGCCTTCCCTTTTGGACTGGGCAGCACCGGCAGGGAGAATCAACCCATTTAATAATTTAATTATTATTAAATTTTTAATTTGATAATTCCCTCTCCAGTAGCCGTAGAAGTGATCCTGGGTATCATTCTTGTGGGTATTTTCACAAGAAGTGCAGAAGGACACTCCAGCACTCGGAATCCAGGGTTTATTTACAGCTTTAGAAATCAGTACGGAAGGCAAAAAGAACCCTTCTGCAGGCTTCAGGCTTTTAGCACAAGGTCACACATGTAGTGAGGGGCTGCATGTTTGTGATCTGAACCACTTACTGCAGCTAATAACTATAGAATAATCTGAAGTCTCTAGAACCCAGAGATTGTGTGCTGCTATTTGAAATCACTGAAAGATATTTTTGTTTCCTGTATACTTTACACTTGGCTTTTTCAGTTCCTTAACAAAATTGTTAATACAGGAAAGATCATTTTGATCCAGCAGTGTAACAGTTGTGCTCTGCTTTATTAAAACAGTGTCAAAATGGCTCAGCTCAGTATTTTTTAAATTAGTCAATTAATAGTATACCTACCAAATTATGGCATTAGTGGTCAATTATGCTTTGGAGAAGCATCTTGGGATACTTCTCTTTTCTGCAGAGCACCCAGGGCAGCACAAGTCAGCAGTTATTAATGGGGACAAAATGAGTCTGTGGTTAGGACAAGATGCTTGCCTTGGACTCATCACCATGCTTTGTGAGACTGCAACACATAAACAGTAGTACTGCCATCTGACTGTGCTAATACTAACCAGGGATCAACTTAAAATTAGTACAAAGGGAGAAAAAAATGCCTTTTTAGCTTTTTTTTTTTTTCCTTTGAGTCTTTGTTTAAGTCCAGAGAGGTTCACCTGATTTTGTATCTTGTGAGACATAGCTGGTTACTGGCAGTGAACCTGAGATTCTCTCAAGAAAGTTGCAGAAGGGCCTCTGTGTGCCCACATTTCAAAATCAGCATGTTGTAGATGTTGGACTACTGATACATGCAAACAGTTATCTCTAGAGGATTGGCTTTATGGAGGACCACAGTGCTTTGCCAAATGACATTGTGTTTGGCTGAACACTTTGAACAAATTGTTTCTTTTGGAATTACGACCAAAATAAATGGAATATTTAACAAAAGAATTTAAAGATACAATTTGTGCAAGACAAAGCATGTGACCAGTTTCTGTGCTTTGCTTTAAACAAAAAAGTTGGTATCATGTTGCTAGGAGACAAGTTGGAATCTGGTAGTCAATGGCAAAATATTGTTTTATTCACATAACATGTTTTAGTAGGTATCTGATTGTTCATTTTATTCAAGAATCATGTTCTCTGAGTGTTACACTCTATGGGGCTTTTTTCTGAAATGCTCTATTTATGATAGTTATGTCCTAACAAGTCTAATTATAAATAGTAAATCAGCAGAAAATATGTTATAAAAAGCAATAATATTTAATTTTCTATGTGTTCAGTACTATTTCTTATCTAAATTTTTTGATAATAAGTCTAGTGTCACAACATTTTCCGTTTTCTCCATTTTTTTCCGTGTGCATCTGGGTTACAAAAACAAGCATTTATTTGAAGGCCAGTCATGGTTTGTTAATGTTAACATCAAGTTCTAACTGGAAAACTGGCATAGTTACAGCTTGTGAAGGAACTTCCAGTTGCTAGCAGCACTCACATTAGTGATGAAGTTCTCTCCATCATTTCTGACTTTAAGACATAATTAGATGTTTCATTTTAGTTTATAATACATTCCAACCGTACCCAGTTTCTGAAGGCATTACAGCTTACTGGTAGACATGGGAAAGGGGTTTTAGGAGTATTAATGCCCCTCATTTCCTTTAACACAGAGGAAGGAGAGCCCATCTGCCACCTCTACCTCAAGCAGTGCACTTCCACTGTGGGGAAAGCAATGCTTGAAAGAAAGGGAAAAGATGTTCAAATACTGCAGACTGTGACCTCTGCAAAACAAAAAGCGATCATTTGCTACTTGTCTTTTTAACGAAGTACACTTTCTTCTACTGACTTTATATTGCATCTTTATTCAAAGTTTTTTTTTAATTTTAAAAGCTTGAGTAAATTTTGTTAATCATACAAAAGATAAAATGTTGTTTTCATGTGTTTGTATAAATTTTGAAATTCAGACTTGCACCACTAGATTTTCCGTTCCGGAGCTTTATCTTCTTCTCTCTTCTCTTTTGCAGACTTCAGCAAATATCCTTACACAGTTTTGTCTAATCTGGGCTTTGTGCCTATGGGAATTACAGTTTACATCTTAAAAAAAGTAGGAACCTGATTAGGGTTGTTCTCTTCCCCTGAGAAATATGTTTCTATTCTGTTACAAAGAAATCCTGGAAAAACTTTAAATTCGGTATCAGTCCATTCCTACATTGGGTGGTATATAGGGGTAAAGGGTAAGTATTATTGAGAATTGGTTTATGGCAAGTATTATTTATTTAGGCAGCTAATCAATATCCAGTCTTGAAAACACACAAAAGGTGGAAGTGGTAGATGTTTGGCTTTGCAACTATCTAGGATAATAAAGACCTAAAGAGAGGTTTGCAATCTTAGGCAAATATATCAAAGACCTTCCTGTCAGTGCAGTCCTCCAAAAACAGCAGGAAGTGATGCCCAGGGTGTTTTCTTGAGCATCCTAGGTGCCCATTCTAAAAGCAGGCACTGGAGAGCTCTGTGGACAAAGGGAGTGCTGCATTGCCTGCCAAGGTTTCAGTTAGAAGGGAGTAGTGAGAGAGAAGCAGGGAAGCTGCAGACACCGTGGTAGGTGCAGATTTCCTCAGGCTGGATGATAACCTGTATGTTCACTCAAAGTTGGAAAAAACCTATCTAAGACCTTGGCCACCTTGGCTTTGAAAGAAATCACACACACAGGAGTGTTAGGCACTAACTTGCAAGCAAGTAATGGAGAACCTTGCCAGAAAACTCATCCCTGCTACTAGACTTTGGATGAGGGAAGGGCCGAGATGGTAGATTGTACAAATAAACTTCTTTGTTTTGTATACACTAGATCTTTACACAAGATTCTAGAACATGAGACTAGGACAAAGTGAAAATACTCATTCCAGAGAAAAGACACAGAGTGTTAGGGTTAGGTTTAAGTTAACCTAGTGATCTGGGCAAAGAAAAAGCCAAGTATCATCTTATGTGATATCTACAATAGTAATGCATAATGTTAGCGGCTTGACACCTTTTTCTAGTTTGTCAGTTTTTTCTTGGTCTCTGCAACATGATGAAATCTTGCCCCTGAGGTTTGCATTTTTATATTAAAAAAACTGTCGAGAGTTTTTTTAATATAAAAAAAGAACAACATAAAGAGCAATATAAAGAGCAACAGTCTCTCTGACATGTAAGGTCCATCTTGGCCCATTCAGATGAGATTTTTTTGTTTTCATTACATAATGATTTTTGTATTTGTATATCATTCTAAGTACTTGTATTTTCCTATTTAAAAAGCTTGAACTGTACTTCTCACAGTTATTCTGTGCTTTCAGCTCAAGGCTACTATTCTTCTTGCTAGGCAGTTCTGAATATTATTATAAAATCTCGATTCAGTCTGTTTTGTTTTATAAAGGAAAATATCACCCTTTTTTTCAGCAGCACAAGCACATGCAATGTAAAATGTCATAGAAAAAATAGCCCTTCATAGACAGAGATTTTTTGTTCACAAGTTAAAAACAGTTTATTAAAAATATTTTGGTTTGAACTGTTTTTTAGTCCTCTTTTTGTAGAATTTTTTGTAGATCTTTCAGAAAACTGGGCACAACCCAACGACATGAGTGTGCTCTTGATGCAAATGTAAGCCGTCTTTTCAGTTTTCTCTAAATGGAAATTTCATTCCTTCTTAGAAAACACCATGGTGAGATTTTTCAAATGACAAGTGCTGGATAAATTACTCTCTCCTGACTTCAGTTCAGCCGTTTAAACAGAGATGGTTACTGATACTGCTCAGGAAATTGTTCCAATGCAAACAGGCCAGTGCTATACACTCTGCTTTTGGTGGGACCGGGCCATTCAAAGGCAGGGCTATTATGGAACAGAAATATTCTTTCAAGATTCAGTGCTTTATTAAGATTTTTGTGAGGATTAATGCTAGGCATTTAAGCTTTTTATTTCCTCCATAATGTAGTATGTTTTAATTTTTCACTAGCTCACTTATTTCACTGTGAGTTTTCAGGTTGTGAGACCAGTTAGATCTAAAAAGGGAAGTTGATAGCATTTAAGAAGTACATCACTCATTCTTTTCTGCTTAAAACTCTCAGGACAAGGCAACCACCCTGCCTTAATAAACAACACCCACTGCCAGAGTTTGAGGTTTACTGCAATCTCTCTCCAGTAACTCTCTATAGGTGTCACATCTGCCTCAAGCCTTTATAGTTCAGAAGCTGTTAGCAACATACAAGGTGACCTGTAAGGTTCCTGCCAACCCAACCCATTCTGTGGTTTTTGGGTATGTAGGTAACTGCTTCTTGAGCTTTTTACAGGTTACAGAGATACCAAGATTGCTCTGGAGTGATATGGAAACTTTCAGTATTGAATTATCACAGGCACTAATTCTAGGGGAAGGGGAACACTGCTGGTGTTAGCACAGATAATCCCACTGGAAGCACATCTTAGGAACCAAATACTCTGCTGACTCTCTCTTTAGTCATTTTAGTTTTGAAGATATTCTCTGAAATTGCTGCAGCATAAACATGAAAGCGGATGTGAAAATATTAAGAAAAGTTTACCCATTGCTATGGGATGTGCATTCCAACTCCTTCATACAGTGAACAGTTTCCTTTATGGTTGTTTTTAGTCATATCAGTAAGGCCTAAAAGGTATCTTGATTCCTGTATCCCAAGAACATGAAATAAAGAAAGTCATCAGGGGCACTGTTAGTTGGTCATTTCCTAATGGATAAGAGGCAGAAGATACTCATGTTCTTTTTCCTGAAAGTTGATTTGCCTCTCCTCTCCATGTTTGAAAAGCTTCAGATCTTAGATGCTTATTTTAGTAAGAAATTAACAATCTGAAGTTCCCGTTACTCTCTATTGATTCTGTAGGAGTTAAGAGTTGACTGTCTCTGATTTAGACATTCAGTTGAAGTTCAGCCTTTCCCTGCATCTCCTATTAACTACTGTAAACAGTTTAGAAAGAACTGCTCAAACTCACTAAGTAGAAGATAAAAAATATGACCTGTCCTATACAAGTCATATCAGAAAGCTGAAAAACACCATTGAATACAGAACTTTTCTGTCCCACTGTAACCAAAATGGTCACAACTTCATAATGAGCAGATAAAGGAATAAAAAAAAGTCCAGATCCAAGGGAGATCATGAAAACTTGTTCAACTCCAGTGCTCAAGGCAGCTTAGCACATTGCACACAGTCTTGCAGGTATCTCAAACTGCAAAGCAAGCAGGAACAAAAATGAACTATGTGTACTCTTTCTGAAAATGTAAGCAATGGATGAAATTTTACTCTTTTTTTTTTTTTTTTTTTTTTTTGTGAGAAATACAGCTGTTTGTACCAAGTCATAACACCAATGTCCAGTGTGTTCTGAGAGTAGGAAAATGGTCTGTATCCAATGACCTTGTAACTGAGGATGCAGTCTCTGATGCTTTCTCTCTATTACCCAACTAAAAACATATAAAAATTGAGGCAAAGAAAAAATATCTGATTTGATTTTCTCAGCAGTGGTTTCCATACGTCCTTCCACTTTCTGGGTAATCTGAGACCAACTTGCTCTGCCTCTGCAGAATGATCTTATTTAGTAGAGTCTGTGACACTCACAGTACCTGGCAGTGCAATGCTACAGATCTGGAGAGCTCCTGTTTACAGGATGTGCAACTTGCCTGCAGAAATTCCAGGAAACAGTGTGCTTGCTGTGACCTCAGAGCAGCCATTTCAATTTACCACAAACCATCTGACAATAGAATTGTATTTACATGATACACATGTTCACTAGGCTTTTATTACTCTCTGTTAGTCACAGATCATGAGAATAAAATCTCCTACTCACCAGAGCTCTGACCTCGGATTGAGTGAGTGCTCATTCCAATTTTCAGTCAACAGCTTCTAAAACTATCAAAACCACACTTGAAGTAAAAGCTTTGCCACTTTCTCCTTGCTTCTCCAGAAGGTCATAAATAGTTTTTGTTCTTATCTCAAATATTGTCTGAAAGAGACAAATTATTTCTATTGTAAATAATTAATCTGACAGCATTTTTTTCTGACCATGCTCATTCGGGTAAAGAACAACTCTATATATTATGAACTAATAATAATTATAATAATAAATAATCTTTATTTATACAGAAAAAATATATTCTGATAGTTACTACTCACATTAAAAAAAAATCTGCAAGTTACTACTCACATTTTTTTAATATAACAGTTACTTTATAGACACTATAGACACACACATTACGAGAAAATTAAAGCTGATCCCCAGAATGCCTCTACCAGCCTGAATAAGCAAACTCCATCCTGCCAGTTCCTGTTACATGTGAGTAGGAACTATTTCCTCTGATCAAAAACATACCCAAACATCCCAGGAGGCACTCTTCAATACTTGCTGCACTCACAAAAATGTGCTAAATGACTCTGTCCAAATGGTATTTTTTTAAATTGTGAGGTTTATTATTTTTTTCCCCACACAGCTGATCAATATGCTTATTATAAGAAAAAGTAGTAATGAGCAGTAGTGACTCTCATCACCTCCTGACTGTGCTTTTCCTTGTTTCCTGTCTAGCAGGAAGGGAGGGAATAAGACACAAAGCACTGACTCTCTCTGTTTAGGTAATGGCAGATTTAGAGATTTGCTGAGATTCAGGGAAAGTGAAAGAAATATTATGTACATACTGGGATCTTACTCTTTTTTTTTATTTGGGGGTAAAATGCTCTGTTCACCATTCCCTCTAAGATAGCCTTTTTTGGTGAGTCTTGTCTATAGCTATCACTTCTGTGTTCAAATTGGTTAAATTCTCCCACTGCTTGAAAAGTGAAAAAGCCAGTGATTGATTTTTAATGTATGGATTTGTTGTGTTAATGTTGCAGTTCATTAAACATCAGGAATGGTTACACTGATCATTTAAAGACAGTTTGAACTACAAATGAACCCATTATGATTTTACTGTGAATGCAAAATTACTGCAATCAAAGTCGTCTTAAAATTTAATAAGATGTCTGGACTTTTACAGCCTGGCAATCAATTTTGGCAAAACCAGTTCTAGTGATGTATGTTCTGAGTAGATCAGATGATGAACTTTGTCACATCAAGATCTCCAGGATTGCCCCTTGGTAGTTTTTAACATATTTCTGATCACCTAAATATGTAATATAATTCATTTCCACAACTATTTTTGTGTTGCTCCAAATGGTCTTTAGCTGTCTAAATATATAACAACCCATCCCTTTGTTGTAATCTGACAAGCCAAAATGTTCAAGATAGCAAGATCCCTCCCTGGTCCTGCACCACCAGTAAGATTGTGTCTTGGCAAGCTGTTTGGCTCCTACTACAGATTCCAGAAATCAAAGTACTGCCTGAAATATTTTATTCACTCATTCTGCCATTGTTTTCCTTCAGACTCAGTATCTCCGGATGTGCCTCCAGATCTTGTGTAAACAGATCGAGTCTTTGTTTATTTTTGAAATAAAGAGAACCCAACCACAGTCTGCCTAGCCAACATCTTCTAACTGGAATGGCATCTTTGTTCCCATAAAGAACTCAACAATTTGAAAAAAGAATAAGCAAAGCTTCTATGCAAATACGAGACTCAGCTGCAATGAACACTTGCTGAACATGGTGTGTTCCAAGAATTCTTTTATATTTGTCTTTACTCCATAGGTGTTGAAGAAAAAAATCTTCTGCAATGCCTGTGACAGTGCTGATGGAAAAAATAAATCTCAAATTAAGAAACTTAAATAAAAAGTTATTTGCAAACCTGCAGCTCTTGTTTTGCCCTCTTTATTTGTCTCTTTATTATGTTTTGTCTCTTTATTGAAAGAGACTTTGTCATTTTTGCAGCATTTCAGCCTATTACCAGGTAATTTGCTTGTTTGAGGGATATCTAGACTCATGGTCATTGATAAGAAGATCCTAAGGGCTAATACTCCCATTAGATAAGGAAGATGTTTCACTGACTTCCATTCTCTACATTCCAGTTTTCTTATTGGACTGAGATAACATCTTTGACCCATAGTTTCTTAGTCCATTAACAGCTGGAAATACAGGACCACTTAAAATACTTAGTATACTTTCCTCTTGAACTAATAACTTTCCCTCCCCAAAACATTAACTTCAGTAATCCAGAAACAACTGAGAAGGGGTTCCTAAACTGATCCTCTCATTCTGGCAAATATAAATCTTATAAAATTCCACCTTCATTTGATATTTTATCAGCACATGAAATCTGAGAATTAGAAAGTTTTACAATTTGGGTGCAGATATGAATAACTTCATTAATCAAGATAAGATTTAAATTTTAATCTCAAGCCTGTTAAAAACGAATGTTTCTTTTCACAGCACAATAGAATCAAATATTTCTTGGGCATCTTAACAATAATCTGGTGGTCATTGCTTATCTGAATTTGAACTTATTGCCAGTTGGTACTTGCATTGTTTTTTAACTTAAGAAAAAAAAAAAAAAAGTTGTTATATTAATTTCTGAGTCTTCTTTCCTGTAAGGTGACCTTGTAGCATTTTTTCTAAGCTCATGTTTTGTTTCTGTTTCCTCCACCAGGTTTCTTTCTCATGTGTTATTATTAGTCTGGCTCATTTTCTTCATCAGTCTTCTCATCTACCCAGAGCATTCACAGCTTGTAGTTTGGAGAGACAGCAAATGGCACCAAAGAGCAGAAAAAATTATTATTTTTCCTTTATTCTATTGTTCAAACCTGCTTGAGGGTTATGTAGGGCTGGCTGAATGTATGTATTGGAAAGAACTGTTGGCATTAAACAACTCAGAAGATTATTTCCTCTCCCTTTCTCTGTTCAGATAAATCAATGTGGTGATAAGGCTAGGTGAATGATAAAATTGCTAACAGGAAAGGCAACTTAAAGCAGTTAACACACACTAATAAAAGGGAAAGAAAGCTGTCTGCTCTGAAGATCAATAGAAGGATGCAGGACAGGACTCAAAAGCCTCTCAGGTTATCCATACAGCAAAGAACACTCAGAAAATTCGACCAAGACTGTAGGAGTCCATTAACACTAATCAGGATTCGTGACAGCAAGTAACATCAATGGCTGAACTCTTAAGGCTTCAAGGCCAGTTTGCTCCCTCCTAGGCACTTGTGGGAAATGCTGTTGGAACATTCCATCAACAGTGTGCCAGTGCCAGACCTTCAGGGAAAGTGACTTAGAGCAGACCTCGAAACAAAGCAGCTTTAACTTTTGTTCATTCTCTCAGAGTGTCTCCCTGCTCCAGAGCACTGGGAACATGTGCTCCTGTGAAACCCATGTTAAGCCCTGGTAACCACAGCCATGGGGCACCAAGGCAGTGGTTACCAGGCTGCCCGTCTGCCACAGCAATGCCTCTGTCCAGACACTGCTGGGTCCAGCATCCATGGCAATCACACAGGAGAGAAGTGACTCCAACTCTGAGGTTCTCCTCATTCTCCTCGGTTCCTCTTGGATGGCAACAATGCAGAGATTTTGGATATGCCTCTCTGTAACCCTTAGCAGCTGATAGTGATCAGTGTCTCCATCTTGTCTCACCTCTGTGAGTCATCAGGATTTCTTCCTGTTTCTCTTTCTCCAGAACTGGGTGTCTTTTTAAATGCACACAGCCGTGCTGGGTTGGGTAATTTGCCTGCCAATAGCATAGTCCAAGCTGAGAACTCTTTTGCTGCTGTGGGCTTCATCCAGCCACCCCATGCCCAGACATTACCATTCATTCTCCATTCACAACAAATTACAGCTTTTCTTTTAAATCAGTCTACATCCAGAGGTGGAGAAAACATTCTAAATAGCAAGCATACCCAAAAACCACACAGCTCAGCTGATGATGAATGGGGCAGGTCACTAGTGATGAAGAACTGTGAAAAGGCTGAGATGCTCAAAGCCCTTTTTCCCCTTGTTCTTTACTAGCAAGGTCAGCCCTTAGGGTTCACAGACCTCTATGCCTCCTTTGGAAAGGTTCGGAGGAGAAGACTTTAGCAAATTTAGCAAATTACATGTTTGCAAGTCCTCAGGGCTGAACAGGAGCTACTTGTAAAGGTGCTGAGGAAGGTGAGTAACTACATTGTGCTGCTTCCCGTCACCTTCTAAAGGCTGTGGCAATCAGATGGGATTTCCAGTAACTGGAAAAAAGCAGATGTCACATCCATCATCAAAGCAAGGTGCAGGAAACTACAGAGCAGTTATCCTTACCAAGTGTCTTTCTCAGAGGTCATGAAGGAAATGGTTCTGGGAGCCATTTCTAGGGTGACAAAGAATGAGTCAATTCAGAAAAAGCAGCACAGTTCCACCAAAACCATCGCCTTTGGTCATGACAGAGTTGGCTCTATGACTGAAGTGATAAGAGCAGTACATACCGCTTTTAGCAAGGGTCTTTTGCTGTGACATCCACAGCATCTTTGCAGTCCTGTAGGGAGTGGGTAAGTAGACAAGGTGGATGGCAGTCTCAGCCAGTCTACTGAAAAAGTAGTGGTGACTAATATGAAATGAAACTTGCATCTGCTTATGAGTGATGTTCCTCAGGGTTGAGTAGGGGAGTTAGACTAGAGGAACTCTAGAGGTCATACAATTTTCTCAGATTCTGTGATGAAGCCTTGCAGGGCATTCCTTCGAATTTGATCCTCATACTGAAACCACAAATTATTTAGGTTTCTGTATATGAATGGGTTAGGCTGCAGCCTTTCCTTGATTCTGAGCTCATGCAGCTGATGACATGAAGTGGCACTGCATCATGAGGCATTTCTAGCTAAGAAACTTCTCACTGCAAGATCTGCTATGGTGACCAGCAGTGACTTTCCACAGCTCCAGAAACCAGGCATTGCTTGAAAATAATCCATTCCATGCTTCATGATTTGGGGACTTGTAGTTAAAAGCAGGAGGTGAAAAGAACCAGTATTGAAAGAGAACTTTTAGTAAGGATCATATACTATCCTAGGCCCACACTGTTTTCTTGGAGTGCTCCCTTCTCACGGCTATTCTGATGCATAATAGGCTTTTCTTTACATTACTTGTGCAATCTGGATCTTTTTGCTCCGTACACTCTCAGTTAAAACAGTTCACATTTGTCTAGGAAACCTGCCTCTTTCACGTACCTTTTATGTATTCCTCCCTCTATGTAACAAAACATTAACTAATTCATTAAATTAACAGCCAGTTTCTTTGTTTTCATCTGGGAAATTTACACTGCTACAGCTCCCCTCCCTGAAGTTAAACAACATTGAACAAGCTTTTTTAAGATACAGGCTTTTCATTGTTCTCTTTGCACTAGATCTGCTCAGATACTGTTGGCCTTTAAAAGCTGTTGTGTTCACCTGCAGAAATGATAACGCTATGCACAGACTTCACAATTCAATCAGAGTTCATTAGGTTTAGACACATTTTCCAAATCCTTACATGCTACATGATTACTTTAAAGTTTTGGGGTTTTTTCCCCTAAAAATATATTTCAACTTGGATGGAGTTTGCATGCCAACTATATATCACTAGAGAAATTGTTTCCTGCTGCATTTAATAGTATTGTAATGATTTCACAGTTAGCTTTTTGGATTTTGCTGACCTGCAGAAGCAGCTTGTATAACTCTATTTTGTGCTCCTGTGTCTCCTGTAGGGTCTACATAGCAGGCAGAGGCTTTTCTCAAGGTTCTTTCAACCTGTCTTCTGTTATTTCTTAGGCAATTGCAATACTTAATAGGAAATGTAATGTTTATATAGCTTTTATCATCTGTGTTCCATTATTTTCTCACGTATTGTGTATCTAAGATACTAGATTGAATTTAAAGGCTATGTTATTCTTGTTAAATGTTTCTAAACGGAATGCTGTAAAGTGCAAGTTTGGACAGGACAAAGCACAAGCAGATTTTTGTGCCATTCCATCAGCCTGATGGAAACATCAAAAGCGAAAGTGTTTTTTTGTTTTGTTTTGTTTTGTTTTGTTTTTGTTTTTTTGAGACGATTTTAAGCACAATGAAATCACAGTTGAATCGTTGTGAAGACTTAGTTTTCCTGGTTTCAGTTGCGCGGGATCAGATTTGAAACTCCTCTTTTTCTCGTTTTGTTGATGTTCTGAGAGTACTGTAGTAGGCACCGAACCTAAATTTCAGAAAGCTCTCCTCAGGTGTCTGCATTGGTGGTGCGATAAGGGCAAGTTCAACGAAGTCCAAGATCTCGTTTTGCCCTGTAGCTAAAAGATCTTATTTTCGCTTTGTGCCGTTCCTGAATCCGGCCCAGCCGGTCTGGACCTGAGGGGGTCCGGGACACGCCTGGCGCCCGAGCGAGCCGGCGCTCCGCGGGTCCCGGCGCGGGCTGGCCCGGCTCCCTGAGGGACGGGCTGCTCCCCGCACCGGCACACAAGTGCCCCGGCGCCCGGCGATACAGGCGGCCCGGGCGCGAT
>VXBR01002255.1:277800-319380 GCA_013400215.1 Cisticola juncidis | reverse complement strand
CGTCCGGGGCGCCGCTGGCCGCGGCCGAGAAGCGCCGAACGCGCCCGGGCCGGCGCCGCAGCCGCGCGAGTCCCACTGGATCGCAGCTGAGCGCCTGCGGAGGCAGAGGTGGCCATCCCTGCCCCCAGGGGGGTTTAGCTCTCCAGGAAAGTAGAAGGCATTCCAGCCTTCACTTAATTCTTTAAAGAAAAGTCACATTACTCTACTTAGGGCAATTGGGAATGCCTGCAATTAAAACCAACGGTTGTACTGAAACATGTAAAATAATCTAATTTCAGCAAGCTTTGATGGCTCTGAATTGTTTATACACATTCTGAATCTATCTTGTAATGAACAGGAGGAAGCTTTGCTGCCTTTAGACACTTCACTTAAGAAAATGGGATTTGTATGTTAGGAAATTCTCAGAAACATTTAGAAGTTTGGCCTGTCTCATAATGTGCTTTTCAAGAGGCTCCCTAATTTGAAGGAAGAACACGAAAGGTGGACAAAACCAGAAAAATCCATATCCTTTCAGAATTAAAGTACTGTGCAGTTCTCAGAGAAAAACTTCTGATGTTGGAATAGTATTTATACCCTGAGCTGAAAGTGCTGAACTTCACCTGATGACACATACCTGAGGTTTTGCTCAGCCTAACACCTTAAAGACATGAATTTTAATTACAATTAATGAAACTTCAGCAGAGTCATGAAATAACTCTAAGGCAGAGATGCAAGGCTACGTGATCTAGCGGTCCTGTTTGGGGACGCGGCGTTTCTTAAATCGGAATTGTCCAGTCTGGTGGCTTGCTGTGGAAACGGAGGAAGTTGGAACATCCGCAGTCGGTGAAGCAGCAGTCGTACCTCCCAAGGGTGGTGTGGAAGTGCTGTATCAGAGCAGCTCTCTCTCTTTCTGTTTTTCGTTTGAGATTGGTCTGGTTGTGGGTGGTATTAAGCTGTTATTACTGAATACTGCTGATGCTGGCTGCATTTTGTGCTTAATCAATTTTGATGTGTCAGTCTGTATGGAAAAAACCAAAATTTTAAGTGTTTTGTGGACTGCAGAGATACTGAGATGCCTATCAGCTGTGTTCTCTCCCACTTAGTAGTGACTCTGGTGAAGAGGAAATACAATTATTTGAGAAATCCGACATGCTATATAGATTTATTGTGTTACATGAGAGTATAGTCTGGAAAATACACGTGCTCAAAAGCCATCTTATAAACAGTTTTAAATTTTAGGAGATTTCAACATAATTCTGTGTTCATCTACTTAATAAATACATGTTTCAATTTGTCGTGGAGGTTGTTTGCCTACCTACCTACCTACCTACCTAACTGCCAAATAGTTTTAAGTTATTTTTTGCAAAGCTGGAAGAACTCTTGAAGGTTTGGAAAAAAAAGAGATGACTTCTTCAGGGAGTGATTTTAGTTATGTTACCTATCATCTTCTTGAAAGGTAAAAGCGCTGTTGAGTTAGGAAAGAATGCCAACACTCATCCGGCGAACAAGAGGATAAACTTTTAATTCAGTTATCTTGACTGGTTTGAGAAGTACAATCCAGAAGATAAAAAGCTGCTAAATATAAAATGCTGCACTAGGAAGAGGCTATGGGATGCTCAGATAGTGATGTTTGGCAAACAGAACTGTAGGAAATAATTCAGACTTCTAGTCACAAATTTGTCCCAATAAGTAACATGCAGCTGGCAAAAGTAGATGCCATCCTTGGATATGTTGATCAAGTTTAAATTACAGAAGGCTTTTTTTTTTTATTTTTGATTGCACTTTTGTGTCTAGTTTTGAGTATTAAATCCAAGAAGTACAGAGGAATGTAGCAATGTGATTTGAGAGGTTCACAACCTATGAATTAATTTTTTGTTTTCTTGAAAGTTGTGAAGTTGTGTTATTTTGGTGTGATGGAAGAGCCTGTGAGATGAGTATGTAAGAAATGTTTCACAGAATCGTGAGTTTTTTATACCTGGTAGTGTGGGGTTTTTTTGTTTTTTTTTTTTACTGTGGTTGAGATGTAGGTTAAGAGAAGGAAATTTTAGTGGGTGTGATTTAGATTAAATATAGGCTGGAAAGTTTTTACCTGTAACAGTCAAGTTATGTAGACTGTTAAACAGGTTCCCAGTATTAGAGGTTTTTATTGGCTTAGAGAAGAAGCTGGCAAAGATAATCTAGACACTTGACAGTAAAGGGATGTGTGATGAGTTTTAGGACTAAAGAAGAACCTGTGATTCTGTCTTTTCTGTATTTCATCAGATATTCAGGTATTTACTTAACTGAGTATATAGATTATCATTGATGTTGTCTTGCCTGTGTATGTGTGCCTTTTTAACAGTTTTTTAAATGACAGCTGAATGTCTAACATGTGACAGTGTGCTTGAAGGTATTTAGTCACGATTATGAAAATGGGACCTACAGAACTGTGTCCCCCTTGGAGGGAACATCATGAGGCTGTTTGCTATTCACTCTGGCTCTGCTTGTTCACTACTTAATTTGGTAGAAGATTTTAAGGAACCTTCTGTTCTAAGCTTGAAGATAACACTGGGTTTTCACATTTTCATATTTAATTTTAAGTTGCTTTTTTAAAGTTGTAATTCTGGATAATTGTGGATTCTTTTCATGTTTAAATTTAATCCATGATCATGGATTAACTTACCTGCCTTTGGGTGCGACAGAGAACCTGCACCTGTATTTGGCTAATAAATTGCTCTCAAATTATGTCTTACAGTATTTGAGACCAGTTTTAACTACTTCACTGCATTGTATTTACTGAAGAAACAATAGGCAACATAATGTAACCTTTTTTTTTTAGTAATTCAAAGATTTTTCTTTTAATTACATTTCTATTTTGGAACTTAGCCATCGTCTTAACACTCTGAGTTCTTCAAATTAATCAGACTTTGGCATTTGAGAAAATGTGTTTCTGGAAAATGTGTTTTTAGCTGCAACTCTACAATTGGCTTAAGCTGTTCTAACATGGGTGGCTGTTTAAGTGGGGCTTTTTTCTCTGGAGTTGACCCCAGCTGGCCATGCATGCAATATTGTTAGCACAAGAGAGCTACTAGGAGTAGGTGTGCTCATCGCACTACTGGAAACGCACAACGAGAGAAGGAGTTTCATGCTCCCTTTCTGCTTTGTACCACCCAACTTGCCCTGATGTTGTGATGAGCACTGTCTGTTGTTTTGGCTTGCAGGAATGTGACAAGAGCCTCAGGCAACAGGTAAAACTATGAATTTCTTCTCAGACTCTTTCCTGACTTGCTTTAAGCCTAGCATCAGTGCAAAAAAGAGGAAAGGACCGTGGTGTCAAGAGAGGGGAACAAGGATGGTTGGCTTCCTGTGATGGCACCTAGTGATAGTCTATGAACAGAGTTCATAGAAGAGAGCTGTTCATAGAACTCCATCACTAAGGTGACTATGAAACTGCATCAGTGACCTTTTTGGAGCTTGAATAATGCATTTGGAATTTGGTGGTTGTGTGTGAGGCTTCATGTATGGTGAGCTAATAGAAAGACAATGGTGAATTTGGGCACATAGTGAAATGCTTTTGCATGACTAGTTTGGCGTGCACTGGTCTTAAAAGTTTGTGAGCTATGAGCCTTTTCTTAGTTGCTTTCTTAGTAAACTTCTAGTAGATTTCTCGAGTGATGGAGAAGAGCTCCTTGTAATCTGGTTTTACTGTTTCTGATGGGAGGACAGAAATTTCAAGTCCTGTCTTCTCTAAAGGGTGTTGACTTGAAGCTATAATTTACTTTTTGATAGCATCTCAATGCAATAGTCTGTCTTTGAAATATAATCAGTTTCTCAGGTAAATTATATTTTTAATTTCTTAGCATGTTTTTCATTTTTAGTGATGAACAGAAGAAATTCAGGAGAGATCTGTGTTTTGATAGCTCAGTCACCAGTTGCATTGTCATAACTGTGAGATACAGTTAAAAAAGCTGCAAATGGCACGATTTGTAGACAGTTTTGAAACAAATATTAAAAAAACAATTAACCAGGAAAAATCCTCACCTTTATGTACCTGAGTGGCATTGGACTCCCACTCAGAGATAAGACATCAAACACTTGTAACTTCCTTTGCCCTTAGCTGAGTTTTTTTACCTTACAGCCTTCCAGTGTTCTGATTGTAACTCTTCAGTGCTTCTGCACCTTCTGGTGTCCTGTGAGTTTTTTCCTTCACCTCTTCTGAGTATTCAGTCTTAGTGTTGTGATTTAGACAGATTATTTAGCTGGTATTTTTTTTTCTTCTGTTAGAGTAGTAGTAGCATGTAGCAGACCCTTTCTTAATACCCCCAGTGTCGCTGGGTTTTTGTGTTGCCCTTTCAGCTGTAAGCTTTCTGAAGACAGCTCTGCTTTCCTGGGGACATCCTACCCGATTCTGACAGGCTGGGCCTACGCAACTTGGGCATGACTCATTTCCTTCTGCCTAACTCCAGGGATACTGATCTATCATAACTAGGCTGAGCTGCCATATATTTGTCAAAAGAGGACTGTACCCAGTGACAGGAGCTGTTGATCTTGATAAGATTTCTCATGATGATACTACTGCTATGAAAATCACCTAAAAATACTTCATACATTTGTATGAAGTAAGCAGTTTCATAGCCTTCTAATTGATTTTTAGGTTGTGTTCTCTAACTTTACATCTTTACATTTTTGTGTTTAGTATTCATTCTCAACCATCATTTAGGGAGAGGAATGCACAGAAAAGAGCTGTGATGTGGGAAAGCTGATGTTCCTTTAAAAAAAATCAGTGCATGGTCAAAGACTCTTCAGAAGTCAAAAGTGTATTATTTTACATTAAGTGTTAACTAATGTACTGCAGAAATCCTAATGCATGGGAAGACTTCACTGGGATTTTGGGATTAGTCTGTTACATTTTGTCTGTAAAACTGGCTTTTTAAAATACGGGAACTTGAGATGTTTATCTTGACCATGTAGGGAGTGTGTAAAGAATAATAAGCACGATGTTTGTTGTCCTAAAATAAACATACACATATTTTTAGAAACCAAGGTGAGTTTCAAGTCATTACGTAAGTTATTATTATTCTGCCTTTGGTTACTACTAAGTATCTCCAGTTACTATGGAAACTGCATATCTGAAAGAAGAGGGGTGAATAAAATTATAATGTGTTGTTAAAATTTAGAATCAGCACAAACACAATGTGAAGATTGTCAGAAAATTTGCTGTTGTTTACTTGACATCTCTGCGCAATTCAAACTTAACTGAAGAGAGTTTATTTGTACCTTTCCTCCCACTGCTTCTTTCTTCTGATCTTGCTAATTTTCCTTGAAATCCAAAAAATCTGTGGCATTTTTCAAAGACCTGGTAGAGGCGGGTGTCTCTAAATCTGTATAATGAGATGTAAAGTAGAATTGTAACTAAAATTCATCTTGGAAATTGAAGATAATGTGCTTGTCAGTACAATTAAGAATTTGAGCTCATACCACTCAGAACTGTTGACTCATTTGATTCAACAGAATTCAAATGAAGAGGTAAGAACCACTGACCTTTTTGATCTTATTCCTGTGGTCTCTAGCCAAGATTTTGAAGTATATCAGGAGATTTTCTCTCTGTGCAGGCAGTGTTATACTACTGCAGGTGAATCTTTCTTGTCCAAAGATTCCTAGATATTGAGGTGGGAAGGGAACCCATCACTGAGTTACTGCAGCTTGTATTGCAAACCACAAGCAGCACTACAGAAGCTTGTGTAAATTCTAATTGTTGTTGAGGCTACTTGGATTGTGTGAAGCTTAACTTCTGCAGTAGCTCAGAATCTATAGGAATGCAAAGATAACTTTGATCCTTTTTCTCTAGGCAACGCTTTCTGTTTCCTACCTTTTCTTTTGCATCATGAATCATTTAAAAACTGTCAGCAGCCCAGCCCTCTGGCACTGTCTCCAGCTAAAATTTTAATACCTGATTAAATTTTTTTGTCTGTACTGTGTTTCTGTAGTTAATGTTCATTTGTAAGATATTGTCATTTGCTCTACTTCTAGAACTGAGAAGAGTGGTTTACTAAAAACAGTAGTTTACCTTAACCTATTCAAAGCTGTTTTTAAAAGCAAACAAATCATGTGATAGAGTGTTAATCCAAGCAAGGTTTTGTTGAATAAAAATTGCTGAAGAAATTTTGGTTTTCTAGACTTTGTGTATTTTTTCCTTGAAAGGAGAAACTTTCCACACATGAAAGTGTGGTCTGAATGCTCCTTCTTACTTTGTGGTTTAGAATAAAGGAAGGGGTTAATTCTTAAACATGTGTGATAATGTTAGAGATAAAGGAACAGTTTTTCTCAGTTCCATGTAGTGGCTCTATGAACTGAATTACTTAAATGGAGAGTTTCCTGCAAGGTAAATATATTATTTAGACAGGAATTTTGCACACAAGTATTACATTTTTAATAGTAAATTTTTAATAGTAAATAACTCCTTATGGCTCCCCTGGAGATTTGTGAAGAATAACTCCTGAATGGGGTGTGTGTGTTTTTTTCTTGTTTTTTTTTCTTTCTTTTTTTTTTCTTTTTTTTTTAATANTAATTAAAATATAATAATTAATTGTATCATTTGACAAATGAGTGAATGGCTCAGTGATTATCTTTTTGATATATTCAGTTTTCATGTAGAAGTATGAGCTTTTCTAGGAAATAATAAGGTTTGACTAATAACTTTTGTCAATCTGCTGAATTTTTTTTTGTCCCAGCCATGGGCTTTTACTTGAAATGCCTTCCTCCTTTCTGCCCTTACTAGATGCATTAAATAGTTGGTTCTTCTGTTTTCATGCCTACATCTAAAGCATATAAAAAGAATCTTATGTTATTTCTCTCTGGTTGTCTGGAAATGACAAGCTTGATTAGTTTTTCCTCATTTTGAAATGCTACACAGTATTTTCATTTGAAGAACAACAAACAAGAAATACTGTAGTGTTAACAAATGAAAAGCATATGCAAATCAGATGTTCTGTGATGATTTTGAAACAAATATGAAAGGTAGTTATTCTGAGTAGGAGTCTTCCTTTTACCATAGTTTTAGTTCTAGATTGCTATATATAGAAGGTTGCAAAGTAACTTCTTACTGTAACATTGTATGTCTATGTGAAAACACTGCTGGCTTCAGTTATTTTCATCGCCTGAAGTATTCAAAATTATTTTGAAGTGAAAATGAAATTCCTTTTTTTTAATGCCTAGTACTTTTTACTGTTTTGTGCTAAATATAAAAATCAGATTATATAATATCATACAGTTCTAAAATTTATATTGTTAAGTGTCAGGAAGGAAAAATATATTTATATCCTTTCCTACTGGTAGATTTTAATTACAAATGAAATGTGTAGAGACAGTTCTGTCTTTCCCAGAGTATACTTTTAATTTTTATTTGAAAAACTTAACTTTGCCAGTATTGTTTTGGAACCTGGCTGCCTCAGTCATGGTTCATGTTCCCTGAATATATTTACTGAAACTGTCAGTGCTGTAGAGGATGTTCTAGTTACTTTAGAAACAGCACAGTGATTTGTTGGTCTAAAATACAGACAAGAGCCACTGAAAAGGATTCCATTGACTTCAGTGTATGGATCTGTATTATTTATTCACTGGGATTTCATTCCAAGACTGCATTTAAAGTAATGTTTTGGTTTTGGTCTTGTGAGGCGCCAGTGCTGATAACTGGTTTTACAGTTTTACAGTGATGGTGTTGCAGGCAGGGGTTGGGGACTTGGAGCTCTGCACTTTAGAGGATCTTAACCTTGTGACTGGTTTAACTTGACCTTGAAATGAGCTGTTTCTGCAGGAAGGGGTGCTCCTCCTTTGTGCTTGTTGATTTCTCTCCCTCCTTGCCTATTTTCTGTGTTCTGGGTGCTCACTTGTGTCTGGAGGTGGACTGCTTGGGGGAATTGGTTGAGCTGAAAGCTGGGGTTTTTTCATCGGGGTCAGGTCTTTGCTTCAGTTCAGTGCACAGCTGCACAGCAATGTCTTGTGAGGAGATCAAAGTGTTGGGGAAAATTGTTATTAACCATTTTAGTGGGAGCCCACACATGCCAAATAAAGAGCAATTGAGAAAGGTGGGTAAGGGCGAATTAGGTACGCTCAAAAAGCAACACTTTACCCAGATGTTACTAACTGTGATCCTGAAAAATGACATTTGAAATTGATAAGGAAGTACTTCAGCTATCCATAACACTTGTGGAGAGAGGCTTTTAGATTAGCAGTAGAGCCATGATTTTAGTAGGGCTTCTTGAAGAGATTAGTTATTGTGGATGATAGTAACTCAGCTTGCAGAAAAATGGATAGTTTGGAATGAAACTTTTGTTTTGGGAGTTATTTTTTTTTTTTTGCCTATTGATTTATTGTAAGAGAGTTTATATATCAAAAATTAAAATTGCTTACCAGGCATATATAAAGTGAAACTGATGAAATGTGATTTTATTAATACACGGTATTAAGAACATGCCCTATTCTGATTTGGCTGTAGATGTTTGAAAGCTAAAAAAAAACCCCTATCTGAACTCTAAATGCATCCAATTGAATACTTTTGAACACTGTTATAAAAGAATCCAAGTAAAACTGGTTTGTTTTGTTTATTAAGTAAACATCCTAAGAAATGATGCATCTGTGATGTGTTACTCTGTTGTCTCTGAAGCACTCGGAAGCTTGTTTTATGTTGCCTCATGTCTGTTTATATTATCTCATGAACAGTAGTCAAGGCTCTAATTTCTCTTGATGTTGATGAGTGGTAAGAATTCCTTATTCCAACAGAGCGGAAGCTCTGTCTGTAGCCTGCTCTGTGATCTCAGAAACCACTGTTTTCTTACAAAATCACAGGTACCGTGTTGTCTTACTGGAAAGAAAAAGGAAGCATCTTCACTGTACTAGGTGGTTACAGGTGAAGCATCAGAAATTACTGGAAATTTGGTGTGTAGTGGGGTGATGAACTGGGACTCAATCTAAGCTGCTGTTGCTTACAGAGGTCTCTGAAAGTATTTCATGATATTGTGTGACAGGGTGATGAGATGGTAGTGTTGACATGCAAAAGAGTGGTGCAGGGAGAGAAAAGAGGAAGGAGCTTACTTTAATGAGTGCTTTCATACCATTAAGTGTATTCTTAGAGCTGATTTAACTGATTGAATGGATCTCTGATTAGCTGTTATACTTGAGATTTTTGGGAGTAGTTGTGAATTGTTCCTTGAAAAAAGCCTGGGTGTTGATCAGGAAGAAATACTATGAATTATGAATACAGAAAAATAGAATACTAATCATTGTCACTTGAAAGGATGTAGAAGATACGGAAACAGAGTATTCTGAGTTAGAAGGGATTTGGAGGGATTATCAAGTCCTGCCCCCTAAGTCAGTGGCCCATACTGCGACTGAACCCACAACCTTGGTGTTACTAGAGCCATGCTCTAACCAACTGACCTCAGATACTTGAATCGAGCTTTTATATACATATTTTTTTGTAAGATAAGCTAAAAGGACTTCTTGCTGTTAAAGGACCTGCCCTATGGCCGTAGTTCTTAAAAGCTAAAGGCAGCTGAAATTTAGGCCTTCAGCCTGTCTTCTTCCTCATGCAGAGCTATTTCAATTTAATTGTTGGGTTAATTTTTCCTGGAATAATATGCTGAAATTAGCTAAGCAAAGGTTGAATGAACACTGGGCTGGAAATAAGGAAGGCAAATAAGGTGGAGGGAGCTGTGACAGCCAGATGGGTTTGGAGTCTTAGGAGAGAGATAGCAAGGGTGTGTTAGGCTTCTTTAAAATAATGAGTATTATAAAACAGGCAACTGTAAGACAACTGGTACTTATTTTCATGCTATGAGACCTGGAGGCATTAACTGTAAAATCAGTGAATGTTTGAAAGTAGATATGTCTTTGCCCGGCTTCCCAGTTTCCAGGGTGAAGTGGGAGGACATGTCTGCATGAACAGGTACAATTGAAGTAGAAATCTCATCACAGTGGATTGTTTTGTAAAAGAAAAATGTGTTGTTTTGGTCAAAAATTGTTGTTGCAATCACCCTCTGTACTGCACCATTTGCTGCTAGATAGTCCTTGGTGATATTGAATTGGGTGGACACCTTTGATTAAGGGTGACTATTTCATTTGTTTTTGCTCATCTTCTGCAAAACTGTGAGGTATGATTGTGTTGTTTGAGACAAAACAATTGGACAGTATAGCTGCCATTTCCATTAGCATGTCATTTTTCTTTTTGTGCAAATGTTTAAAGTGATTGCTAAAGTAGAAGGAATAAGGGTAAAATACTTAAAGAAGAATATTATAATGTTGCAGTAAGCTGCATCCATAATTTATGTGGTGAGTTTTTGGGAGGTGTAACTAATTTGGTGTTTTCAGTTTGAGGACTGGCAAAATTTCTGCTGGCATTAACTCACTTTTAAATTGATTTTATTGAACTGTGTTTCTGATGTTGATTTGTATTGGTTTGCAGTCTCCTAACGCTGAAATTTCTTTCCTGCCAAAAGCTAGCAAAATTACAATGACTTTTTTGGTTTTGATTTTCTTTTATCATACTTAGTTTTCTGTGCCCAAAAGGCTGTCAACAGCACATTAACATCCTGACAAAAGCTGAAGAACAAGACAGCCATTGCCTTGCTGCCCAAATTATTGTTTTTATTCTTTAATATGAATGTAATAGTTGATTATTCATTTGAATAGATTTTTTTACACTTCAATAGAAATGGTTTAAGAAGTTCTTTAATTCTGGTCATTTGTTTGGTACTGTATTTTTGGGGTCTGTGAAGTGTTTGAGAGGACTTCAGGCAGAGAACTGAGCATACTGAGTTTTCTGAATACAGTAATAGTTTAACTGCTTAAAGACTAGATACTGTGGCTTGCTATGAGACTTTCTATGCGACTTGGTCTTCTGCCTTCAGATCTGACTGTGGGTGGAGATTTTAGGCAGCTGTAGGGTTTTAGGTGATAATGATGATTTTGCAGGTTGATCAACTAAGTTTTGAAGATCATTCATTCAAATTGCTTTGGAAAATTTGCTCTGCAGTTGCTACCAGGCCACCCTTATTTGTAGAACACTGAAGGGACATAACTAACTTCTCAGACTTTGTGGCCTCCTGATTTTTTTTATTCAGTCTACCACCTGCCCTGCACCCAAAGGTTCATAAGGGTCATTGGAATGAAAAGAATTGTTTCACTGCTTCTCATATGATTGTGAATACTTGAAGTGAAACTATCTAGTCTTGTCTTGAGTTCTGCTCTGGAAACTGACTGTAGAAATGTTTCAAGAATGTGTCTAGTTCAGTTTGCCTTCTTCAAAATTTTGTTGGTGTACACAATTAAAATGAAAGTGTAAGTGAAACACTGCTGGTAGTAAGGACTTGTTGCACATAAAAATTAAGGGAAATATCATGTTTAAAGAAATGAAAATTGTTTGCTTTTCCAGATCTGTGCTGTAGTTTGAATGATCATAAAGGACAAGCTTAATTCTCCTATATTAATTGGGAATGTAGTAAGAGTCTGTTTAGAAGCTGTAAAGAAGCATATATTTAACTATCAAGACAGACTTATAACTATTTTTCTTGGTAAGTTTTACATTCAAAATTTTGAAGACTGACTTAAATATGAAATTCTTTGTTGCTTTCTGCACACAGATGAGAATTGGAAAAATCAGTGGTAAACCATTATGTAAAGCAACATCTTATGTCCTGGTATCAACTCAGAGGTTGTCATTCATACTACTGCTTGGGTATTTCAAAGCTCCTTTTGTTTGGCTAGGTAGTGATTTTAACCTCAGCACCTGACTACAGAACAGTCTGTATTGTGTGGAGCTAAAGCATATAAGGAATTTCCCTAAAGTATTCTGTTTAACCCCAGGGTTGTTTGACACCTCCTGCAGAGAATAATTCCTGAGTCTTAGTGTATGTGAACTAGGTGTAAGTTAGTGACATAGTAAAAGGTGAATTATGACCTTCATGCTGGTGTCAAATACAGGCGCCAACACCAATAATGAAGTTCTCAATGTGTTGCTGTGCTAGGGCAAGGTAAATGCTGTTTTTGTCCTGTGCATCTTGCCCAAGAGTTTTAAGTAGCCTGTAATGTTTGCATGAATAATAAGCCATTGTCTCTGACAGGTTCACCTATTTTATGAAGTAGCATTAACTGATTGTCTTGGATTTCTCACTTAGAAATATTTTGAAACTCGCTACTTCTTTGGCCTATCTCAAACTACTGTTAAACAGAGAATACTTCAAAATACAAGTTACAGCTAGTTTGTTTGTTAAATAGGCAAAATCCCTTGATTTTACAGATTGTACTTTTCTGTTGGCAACGGAAATGTATGAGTTTTAATTGTAATGAAAGCAACTTCAATGTTTCATTCCTAAAATTTTAGGAAGATTTTAAAGACAATGAATATACCTAAATATCAGAATATGAGTTAAATATTTCTATCAGAAATTGTATTTTATTTTTGTTAAGATGTCACCATCCAAAGGATGATTTTCAGGTGTCCTCCAGTTCTCTCTTGCTTGTTGTTCCTTTTAGAGGGAATAGGGAAATAAGGATTTGCATTTGGCAGGGCAGGCAGAAAGCTTTGTTTTTGCAGTGCTGGATGAAGCATTTGCGAAGGTTACTGGTGGGGTTCAGGGCCCAGGGCAGAGGAAGGCAGCCAGAGCAGCAGCAGCTGTTACTTCTCACCCTGGAAATATCCAGCAGTGAGCCTGCTTCCTTCTTGGCCTTTCTGAATGGCTGTTGCTCATGCCAAGGCTATTGTTATTGTACTGGACTTTGAGAATGCAGCATCGTTTGGGAGCTGGTGTTTCACACAGTGCAAACTTCAAGATGTGCTTGGAAAAGCATATTTGGGTAGCATTTACTATGCAGTTTCCTGCTTTACCTAGTCATATTGTTTTAATTTGTTTAGCATTGTTGAGTTTGTAGGGCCCAGAGCTGTGGAAGTGCACACCCACAGTGTTACTGACCAGAATCTTTAGGGACAGGATTCATTTCACATCTTTTAAGATGTCAGCATATGGGCTCCTTCTGTAATAGATTAAAATTGTTTTGTTGTGAGATGGGAAAGGCTGTTTGGACCTTGCCACCAAGTCTGCTCACTGTGTATGATTTCTGTTGAGTGTGAAGATGACACTTAGTTCAGAAACAAGGGGAATGGCTGGCTTTATATGAGAACTATTCTAAAAGCAGCGCTTTATTCTGTTTAAGGATGTATGTTTATATGTAAACTTAAATGTTTTTTGAGTCGGGTATTTTAAGTTTTTTGAATGCTACAGAATTAATAATTAATTTGACATTTATGTTTGCAGTGCTTACTAAGTGCACTTTAGTTTTGTTTCTCTGTTATTTAGTTTTAAAATGTTGCAGGATAAGGTTTCAGCCAATCAGTAATACTACCTAGGAAGCTGTAGTTAATATGTTGCTCAGGGAAAGGGAAGTGGTGTTAACTCCTTCTCCTCATCTTTTATAGCCTTGTTAGCAATAATTTATTGCTTTCAGGAGGTTTGAGACTTCCTAGGAGATGGTTTATTTACTAGAGAACAGCAATACTTCACTTCAGCTTTTGAACTGATTTACAGATTTCATCTGAGTTGCAGTATAACAGATTTTTTTAAGATGTAATGTTTCATAATATATTTGGTAAATTCTTTTTAAAATGTCTTATCTGTTGCATTTGTCTTGCCTTGCGTTCTTCACCCCAGCAGATCCTGTACATATTTTATATATGTTCTGATTGTGTATCTCTAGCATCCTTAACAGGCTTTCTCATTTCCTTTACCACTTATTTTTTGCTCCAAGCTAAGAATGGAACAAGAATACTGAAAAGGTAAAGACAGCATTTCTCTAATGCTAAACTTCCGATGCAGTAATTGTGTAAGTCTTGTAAAATGCTGGGTGCAAGAGTACATAACTGAAAATGCCACATAGATTCCAGAAAAAAATTTCACTGCTTTACTAGATCTTTTTTGGGGAGACATATAAGATGCACATCTGGTTTTAGACCTTTCTGCCTATGTTCATAAGGAGTGTCAGAAGTAAAGAGCAGACTGCCATCAGCCAGCGTGGTTCTGAAAACTCTTAGTAGATAAGACTGAAGCAGAACTATGAAAAAAAGAAAGAACAATTCCACCTCTGCATTAATTGCATCAGGGAGCTTAAAGTTACACTTTGTACTTCATAGCAGAATGTTGTGCTAAATTAGAAATTGTGATATGCTCGCCCACAATTGTTCAGTATCGTGCAGCTGTGCTTGGCTGAGTCACAGGCAGAATGCTGGGCTGCCTACTCTGCCTTTGGAGCTACCATAGCCCTGGAGTTGCTCTGAGTTGTTTATCACTGTTCTTTTTTTTTTNNCACTGTTTTTTTTTTTTTTTTTTTTAGTCAGCAGGATGAGGGTTGTGGACAGTGCCTTCTTTTTTCTGATGGCATAGACTTATTGAAAGATATCAGAGAGACAGAAAACCCAGAATCTTCAAGAATTTTTGGTAATGTGATTTGCAGCTTGTTAGGAGGCTACAGTTGTCCTGTGTTTGAGGATCTTTTAGCAGTTGTTGGGAATATCTGACAGGATTCTCCTGAGTGGCTGTTCTCTTTTTTGGACTAACACTGGAATCTGCAGGAACTCTTGCCTGTTATCTCTAATGCAAGTTGTAATAGATGAACACTTATGCCTAAATTCTGCACTGTAATTCTGAGTACAGCAAATGTGTTTCATGTAATTAGGGCTTCTGGAAATCTTCTGGGCAGGTCTTTATACACAAATCTTTTAGTAAGTAAATATTTTTTAGAAGTAATGATTTTTCTAGTATAGAATTACTTTGTCATGTAATTTTTAAAATATATGTCTTTTTGGTTTTGTTTGGGGAAAACTTTGGCTTTGGACGCCGATCTAACATTACCTTCACTTTTGGTCTTTTCCTCAGTTGAATGTCCAATGGAACTTGCTAAGCAATGGGTTAAAAATTTCCAGAAATAGATTTCTGTGCAGATTTTATTTTTACGTTGTTTATAAAATAGTTTGGTTCAGATGGAGGGTAAATGATGTGAGGGTGAGTACATGAGAAGTTTGTTCTTAATAAATACAATGCACAGCCATTTAGATTTGTTAAGGCTGCATTACTGTCTGAATCTATTTTGACTTTTTGTGATTTCTGTCCAATTATTGAATGACTGTGTCATTGAAAATATGCCTGTGTCATATGAATTTATGCTAAAAAGACTGTTTTATGCAGTGTGACAGTGTTAATAGATGTAAACTGGGACTTTGCTTATATGTAGTGATGCTAGTAAATAACTGAATGTCCCATGGATATGAAATATTCCATAATTAAAAGTAGTAGAATCATCTTTCATTAAAAGCTGTGTCAAAGTTAACTCTTCCATACTCTCCGTGCACCTGCTTGGTGCAGTATGTGATGTCCCAACCAGCTGTCACTGTCACAGCCTTATGAATGTTCAACAGAAGATGGATACTGACTGAACACAGAGCAACTCAGTAAAAGTTGCCAGTAGAATAAGGCTTGGGTTGGGAAAAACTCTGTCAAGGGAGGGTAGCAAAGATTGTCTGTGCTGTTCAATGCATTGTAAAAATTTTTGAGTAGTTTTTGCATTTGTTTAGGAAAAAAACCCCTGGCCATTAATGGCATACTATCCTGAAGATGTACAGGTGACTGATGTCTTTTGTGTAGGGTTAAAGGGTTGCAGTTCCCGGCAGTAAATGAGTCGGGAAACTGTGCAATGTTGCTTTGGATTATTCCTTGTCTCCCATTCTTTTTGTGTATTTGCTCATGTAAGTAAATAATACCTTTAGCTGTATAAATTTTATAACTGTATAAGAAAGAATTGCAAAACAAATGCTAAATTAAGAAACATCTTTAATTATGCTGTTTATTTTTATAGGAGAAATAAAGTGATTTTGAAATTTTTCACTCTGAGGGTGCCTGGTTACATTGTGTATTTTTTATTCCACTCATTGCATATTCTTGCATACTTTTGTTATGTGCCTGGAAGTTCTTAGCTAATTCACTGACAAAGCACCTTTGTGTTTAGAGTAGGTTTACTTTTTAAAAAAACTTGGTTTAGCAGAATTTGTTTTAGTGTACATATGAGAACAGATTGTCCAAAAATCAGAAGTACTGAAAATATGCAGTTGGAAACCTTAAAGGTTTTTCATTTGGCTATACCTAATACAGCCTTACTTACAATTACTTGTTTTCTTCCAAACACTTGAATAACAGACAAGGAAGATGCATGTATCATATTGTTCTGTTAACCCATTTTAAAGAAATGAATTAATGGAATCAAATTTTGGATGTAACTGTAAATCTTCAGAACTTCAAAGTATTGTATTCAGAACAAAGTGGTCTTCGGCACTATTTTTACTGCTTTCATAAAAGCATTAACTTCATTGCATTTCTACCAAGCATCTATTGCAGTCATCTGTATTCAGAAACATAATGCTAAAATTTCACTTCCTGATAGGACAGAGGATTCAATTCCTGTGGGATAAACTCTAACTAAAATATTGGTGTCTGCTTTTGTAAACAAAAAGCCATGTTTATTGTCCATGCTGATATAATGTAGAAATCCATGGAGGCTCTTTATGGAGTTGTATTTTTTCCCAGAGACTGCTCTTTCAGACAAAAACTGATGCTATTCACAATTAGGACTTTAGGCATGTTATTGTGTGCTTCTCCCCCAACACTGCTCCATAAATAACTGGTTAAAACCTTGTTTAACAGCCTAATCATTACTCTGCAAATTCAGAGAAATAAATAGCTTATCTAATATCTAATATCTTGAAATAACCATCTGCCTGGGGCTTGAGAAAGGGTATTGCAAGAAGTCTGGTGCACCCTAATTTAATATAACTCTTCCTAACAAAAAACAATTACTAATCACCTTGTGTCCTGAAATGTGAAGATGTGTTCCACACTGCTTGATTTTATCTTACCCAATATAAACATGGCTTTATGTTCATGTAGATCTCACTTGGAAAAAAAATTGGTTTCTTGGACATGATGATCAATAGAACTCATTATCGTAACTCTGTATTAAGGCATTTATGTAAAGGCAGTTTGTATATAGTTTGTAGATTTTTTTTTAGCTAGTAGGTTTTGAAAATACTATGAATTGCAAAATAACTTTATTTTCTATTGTATGCTTTGGATTTGTTTTTCTTCACTTTTTTTCCTATGCTCTGCTTTTTGCCCATGAAGACTTTCCCTTTCTTCATTTGAAATTATATTCATTCTGTTTAGAGATGAGCAAAGCAGTATGCAGTGCTCAAGCAAGGAAGGTGTAATTACCTCTGCTTTTCTCAGTTTAGCAACTTTTAATAGCTGCGTATTCAGCAAATAATTTAATGGAGTTAACACCAATTAGTAATCTTTCTGGTAAGAAGTTCTCAAAAACATTCCAGTATGGTTAATTACCTCAGGTGACTTAGTGTGCCAGTCAGCAATGGTCAGCTGTTCTACCTCTTCCCCTCCACATCTCCCTCTGCAGCTCAGACTTGAATTTCTCTGCAGAGTGTCACAGATGATGTTTTCTGCTAATGTGTTTTCCTTTGCCAACAGCAAAATTCTGTAGGAAGGAAGAAGATTGTTATGCTCAGTGTCATTTCTGCAATTGAACTTGTAGCTCTCCAGCAGGAAAAAAGGAAGTCAGTGTTTGTGTGAGGCATAAACTGGTTATAAGCCCCTGAATACAAAAGAAGTGCTCCATACATTGTGTTCAATATTTCTCTGATGCATGTGTATGCTGTCTCTGAAAAATTGTCTTTTGTTTGGTTTTACATGTTGTACTGTCTCTTCTATTGAGTACAACCGCTTATGAAAAGGATTTTCTATGATCTACTGCCTGTTGAAATTGCCTACAGGTAAAATACTAGCTTACCTTCAAGAGTCAAAGTCAACATTTTCTGATAGAATTGAATATTTTTCTCTCAGAACATATTTATGCAATATTTATTATATTGATGGGGGAAGAGAACTCAAGGCACTCTGGTAGGCTGAGTTAAAAAGGGCCCATTATGGGGAGGGGAAATTTTCCCATATTTGGAAAACACGTTATGTGAAGTAGCAAACAACTGGAGGACATTGTGTCAGTAATCTGTTGGCTCCATGTGACCAAGCATTCCTGTGGATCCAAACAAAGCAAAATTTTCCTGATTTCTGCTAAAATATTTTACGTATCGAATGATGAACAGTATCACATTTTTAAGGGGATAACTCCTATTAAGAAACAACAATTTCTTTAAGTATTACGTAATTTATGCACAAACCTTCTATGGTAATGTCCCTTTGATTCTAATGAGTTACTGTATCTCCAGTTGAATGTGTAATTATGGAGATATTATTTCCTTTAGTTTCAACACATTCCTTGTCTCTTTTTTGTCCCCTAACAGAAGGGAAAGTATTTTCCTGGCTGTGAATCCAGCGTGCAAAACCACAGGCTGGTGGTTCTCCCTGTAGACTGCTCAGCGAGATGCTAAAAGTGATTATGTTCACTTTGCAGGTCCTGCCTGAGGCATGTGCCAGCTGAGTTAAATATTTACATCCATACAGTAAATCTCAGAACTGACTTATGAAATCATCTTTTTGTTATCTTCCTGATTAGTTAATGACACACCAAAGGCTGCAGCTTCAGCTTGCGCTGTGCTTGTGCTGCTGTTTGTTCTCCTGTTTTGTGCTTATCCAAGGGGAGCTTTGGTCGGAGTGGGGACAGTGCTCATGAGAAGAGAGAGGTTTTCAAGTGAGTTTGGAGTCTCAGAGGTGACAAGGAGACACAATGCAGCAGGCATGGCTGTATGTTTGACCTGATTTCCTTGTTTCTGCTTGAAGCCTCTCTGAGGTGTGGCTTCTATCAGCCACATCTTCATGTGGGTGAGTAATTAGCTGCACTGCAGAAACAGATTAATCAGACTTGTGTACAGTGTGCAGGCAGAGCAACATGCAGCTGGCATTCTTAAGTTTGGATCAAGATAACAGGGATCACTGAACAAATTCTAACTGGCATTTTTTGAAGGAAAAATGTAACATGAAACTGTTGCCCAGGTTTGTTCTTTCTAAGTTGCCATCTGGTTTATTTTCAACAAGGTAGAAAACTATTCTCAAAAATTCTTTTTGTCTTCTGGATTTTACTGGGCTACTGCAGGTGTTTTTCATATGTAGGTCAATGGGCTTGTGCTCAGGTATTGTTACATGAACTCAGCATATAATGATGTGGTTTATTATGTAGCAATACATATGGGAATAAAAAGAAAATATTGTGCGAAAATGTAAATCTTCAGATCTCATTTGTATCAAGATGTCTGTGTGAAAAATGGGGCTAAAAACTTACTTGTCTTCATTTTAGTTTTGTGTAGTTGCTTGTTTTTTGTTTCTTCAAGTATCTTTTATTTAGCAATTATATACACTCTTCTTTGTGCTCACATGTGTACTTTTTTGTGCATATGTAGAATTACACAGTTCTGACAAATGCTGATCTAAATTGAAAAGTGCAAGTGGATGTTAAAGCATATAAAATATTGTCTCCCTTTATGAAAGTTCTTACCCTTCTGCTCTCTCTTTTTTAGAGCCATTTCCAATAGACCTGCAGGTAGAATTAGGTTAGAAAAGCATGTGCTTTATTAAAGGAGTTTTTTTAAAAAGCATATATGAAATTGGGTATGGTAGAGAGTAGGCAGGAATTAGTTGTTACTTGTTTTTAAAATAAAAGGAACACTAGCTTTTAGAGTAAAAAGCTGTGAAAATTCATGTTCTGGAGCTAGTTAGTTTGTCACCTCATTGGTCTGCTTTTATGGAATTGCCTATTCTTGTTTGGCCTGGAAAGGCACATTTAAATGATGGCAAAAGGAATGACCTGGTGCTTTGGTAGCATCATAGATTGCACTTTTAGTAAAGTAGATTTTCTCATTGTCTTTGCATGTGTTTGCAAAATTTCATTGCCATTTGAAAAATTGTACTTGACTCTCAACTTTCTTCTTAATAAAATTGTGGATTTTTTTGGTTTTTACTTCTTTGACAGTTTCTGTAAATTTTTGGTTATCTGTATGTGGAATGGTATATACTTAATTTTAGCCTCAGTGTAGTGCTCTTGCAGTTCTGTCTTTGGCTTTTAGTAGCGGTGTAATATTTGTTTTAATTGCCAAGCTAAAGGAATTTTATTAATCAGGTTTTACTACAGCAGATAAACCTTTGTAAGGGATCAGTGAATCAATAACCGTGTGACCTTGTATCAAACAAGGGAATTTAAAGAACACAAGTACACAAGTGTTTAAGTTTGTTGGTTGTAACTTGTTGTATCCCAAGTGTAAGTAAGTTTGTGGGGTTTTTTTGAAATAATTGCCCGTCTTGAAAAAAAAAACAAACCACAAAGAAGCTGTTAGTGCAGAGATTAAATTTTACTGCCAGTAATTTATAATATCTGCTGACTTTTAAATTCTCAAAACCTGTGGATTTAAAAGCCCCAATGAAAATTGGAATTGTTTGCACCAGTACATTTAGTAAACTTAAGCAGTGTTTGTTGCATTTATTTCTTTAGGTTCGTTTGTTTCTTGAGACTGATTAAGTACTGTTGCTTAAAAATGTTAATAGTTTTACTCTGCTTACTAGGTAAGCTACTCCTGGCAAGTGTGCAACGCTAGTTTTTGGTTGATTGATTGCATTAAAGCCTAGCTTTAGGCAATGCCCAAGTTCAGTGTGCAGTTCCATGGAACAGCTGATGCTGTTCTTTTTGGCCTTCTGTGTAAGGCCTGAATTTGCTTCACAGTTTGCACCTTCTGTGGTGTTGCTGTTGGTAGCTACAAACAAATGATCTCTGAGCTCAGTATTTTTCATATTAAAGTACAACTACTTTAAGAACTAAACCCTACTTGGATAGATTTGGAGTTTTCAGGGTGTTGGTTGCATTAATTCTGCATATTAATTTCACTTCAATTTATCTGATTTTGTTACTTCTATTTATTAGTGCATTTCATATACACAATCATTTCTACAGCTCTTTCCAGTCAAAATATGGATTTAGTTGAAGGTTATTTAGGGTTGCAAATAATTTTGCAATACTGTTTTTTTGTAAGGTGCTTTTGTTACACTGCTCTTAAGTAGACCAATAAAACTGATGGTTTACTATCTTGTCTCTTTTTCTACTATTTCCATACTCTTTCCCTTCCCCCTGCTTTTGACTGCAACTTAGCTAGCAGCATCTTGGATCTTATTTTTGATTATGACTGCAGTTGTAGTGCAGTAACTTATGTAACACTTTTTAATTAATTACTTTTTTTGGCTTGTAAAAACATTTAGAAAAAAATCTTCTTTTCTTTCATTCTCCTTCTGCTCATGAAAATTGCTAATTCTTCTCAAAATATTTTAAAACTAGGTAAATGTCATAAAGCTGTAGAAAAGTTTTTACATATATTGACTCCCAGAGAATCTCAGATATCTCAATTACTAAATCACTGAAAGCAAAAGTGAGGCTTCTTACCAAAATAACATGGAATTTTACTGGAAACTTTAGAAAACTAGCAGTATAGAGAGTTTCTTTGCCCTAGCTATGGGACAAATGTGTAAACCTTTGCAACAGACCTCGCTTAAACGTGTGAGTTATCATTTATTTGGGGCTATGGCCATGCAGGTAGATTTTTAGTTTTTCGCCTTTATAAGGCTGTGCATACAAAATGTTTCCTTGTGTAAAAAGTAGTTCTTTAAGAGCTGCAAGATGCAGAGCAATTTTATACAACATAGTGTAGCTTTACAGAAATCCTCATTCTTGAATGAACATGCCTGTTCTTGTTGAGATTAATTCTTTTTTTGTGGATGGTTATTGCCCTATTTTCAAGCTCTGGGCTTCTACAGGCATACCAATGCTTGACACCCTGTTCTCTTAGCATGCTTTAAGTTCCACTGAAAGTCATCCATCTTCATTATGTACAATGTATTGGTTCTAACTGATGTGATGGTAAAAACATACAGAGTTTGGCAAGGCATTGCTTAGGAGAAGTTTATTTATATGCATGAATGAAGACAGGCATTCTTTATTATTGACATGAGATAAATGTTGAAAGGAAGTAGAACTTGTGCACACATAGTTTTGGGGTTTGGGATTTGTTCAGGACTTTCCAAGGGTTTCTTCAGCCTTACTTTGTTTCTTCTTCTGCTATAATTTACTTTATACTTTGGGGTGTAAAATGTGCTGTGGCAGCAACTTCTTTACTACAGAATGCTTCCTAGGAGCATACTAAGAAAATAGGGTGAAGATACAAGATTTCATAAAGAAGGACAACATTTTTATTTGTATTTGTGAGTTGGAGCCCTTGGTGTCAGGAGGTAGGGGAGGAAATGATGATAACACACTTGTTATTGTGGGATCTGCCTTTGCAAAGAGATGATAGATGCTGATGGAAAAGGGACCACTGAATGTCAAATATTGTCTTTTGTCACCATTGCAAGAACACATAATTTGACCAACTTGCAAGCACTGAGAAGTGAATTTATAGACTGGCTTTTAAAATAAAAATTTCAAATAAAATTTCTGACATGCCTGGATGGAAGACTTCTCCTTTAATGCCTTTACACCTTCTTGTTAAACAAATCTTAAGAATATCAAATTTAAATTCTAAAGTAGAAAGGAAGGACATATTGAGAATTTAATTATTACTAAGCTAGTTGGAAAGTGGGTCAGTAGCATAGTCTGGTGTAGGCTGTGTGTAATGTTATCATAGGTAAAGGAAGTGAGAAAACTGCATCTGCTTACAATATGGTGAGTGTACTAAGCTTTCAATTGACAATGATACCACTCAGAAATGAAAAAAGCCATGGTTTTCAAAGTTGGGTTCTCTTTTCATGATAGCCTCATCTTTGTCACATATGCAAATACTGCCGTTCCTTGATCTGTCTCCAGCAGGTGTTTTTTCTAGAGAGAATTTTTGAATAGGAGTGAAATTTTTCTGAGTAAGTTCTCCTAGTTTGAAAAATTTTGAGGTTTTTTTTTTTTTATAGTGTTCACTGAGTAAGGCTAAACATATTTTAGAGGCAATGTTGTCTGGCTTTGGTTTGACATTGGTAGTAAAATTTCACTTGCACGAAGAGAATTTCAGCAAAAGTTTTAAATGTCAGAAGACGATTTTTTAATGTTTCTCTGTTTTCATAGTAACCGGAAATTTTTCAAATGTTACTTGGTATGTATTAATTACATTTTCAATACAGTTAATGAAGGTAGGTAACTATTGCCTTTGTTGTTTAGTAGAGCAAATAGATATTTAGCAAATAAATTCTGTTATGGGCAGTAAGGCATAAATATGCTACCCATTTTCTGGTATCAGCTATATGTTGACTGTGCTCAGTATTTTCAGAAATACAGAATAGAAAAACACTGTCCTCCTGCACTCAGCAGATTACTTGGTATAAAAATTGCTTTAAAATTGTTACAGACAGAGAAAAATTTAAAGCAAAGGATGATAGCATACAAATCACTGTGTTGGTATAGAAAATATTAAAACATTTGTGCTAGTTGATAGATGTGACTGACATGGAATAGTTGTTTTTTGGATGTCAGCTTTGTTGGGTATTGCATTTAGGGCATGAGAACAGACCTGGGAGGTACATCCTGGAGTATGTATGTTCCTTATATTTTATTATATTGAAGGAAAATTACAAGGCAGAATAGTATAAAAATGTTTCTCAGAGAGGTGAATGAAGAATTATAAATATATTTTATTTTATTTTTTATTATATTTTATTGGTTATGAAGGCCATAGCTCAGCAACAGGACACATAACAAAACAAGACAGAAATCCAACATATTTGAAAACAATTCCAATTTATTAAAACTGTTATTTTCCATATGTTCTGTTTGTAGTGTATTTCTGTGGGAAGCAGAATCACATTTCTTGTGATATTAACTTCCTGTGGTTTTTGAAAATGGAGTCTAATTGAATGTATTGAAGTAGAATTAATCTTTCATGGTTCTGGTTTATTTTTGTTTGTGTTTAATGATGAGCAAATGGCTTTTTTAACTTTAGGAAGTTGTTTCCTTTTTGATATTGAAAATGATGGACTGCCTGTATGTGTTGATACTTGATACATTAAGACGAGGTAATGTAGTGGAAACACTTGTCTGTTGCAGTTTGACTCGGTGCCTATTTTCCTACTACTGTCTGGTGGGGAGAGCAAACAGAGCAGAGCCTTCGGTAATGCAGTGCCAGAGATACAGCTCCATTTGCAGTATGCGTCCAGGAGACTAAAAAAATTATCTAGAATATTATTTTTCATGTGTTAGTGTTTTCAAATATGATAGACACAAATCAGTGTTAGTGTTTGAATTCTTATGTGACAAAACTATACACTCAAATTTTATGTTTAAATAAATAATATGTATAAATGTCATAAAGTACTTGTAATGAATTTCAGAAGTAAAATGTGTCCAGAAAATCATCCAGAAAAATGCCTTTCGTTTCTTCTTGACTTTTCCCAGCATGTGCTAGGAAGATACAATGGGATTTAAATGAGCACTTAAGAGTAGATTAAACATCACTAATACCATTGGATACCTTTAAGGATATCTTATATCAATATTCTTTTGCAACTGGTTATAACTTCAGTTGTCACGGTCTTAAATGATAAAAGATCTTTGTACTTTCTTGCTCTTTCCTTTGAGCTTTAATTAAGTAATGTCTGTCTGTTTCTTCTCTTCAGAAAGCTGTCATCTTGTCTGCCAATAATAAAAATTTTAAAAAGCCCCTAAGGAAAGTAAAGCACTCCCAAACACAGAGTCATTTGGCTTTGTGTAGCCAAATGTCATGGTTTGTCAGCTTTGGGACAGATTCTGTTACGCTGTTTTTTTTATAGGCTTGTGTATTTAGTTCTTAATGCATGTTCTGGCGCCAAGGTTTTGGAAAAGTGTCAGAAAAACTGGAGCTTAAATGAAGGCACAACATAAATTAGAGCAGTGTTTGGGGCAGACGTGCACTTAGCAGACACCTTGGTCTTGCTGGTGGGTTTGTAGGGATGTGGTGTCTGTCAAGGCCTGCGGTTTGTGATGTGGGCTGGCTGCTGCCAAAGCGGGCTGTGCCTGGAGATGTGACTTCTCTAGGCTCGTTGGGAGGGCCTTGGAGAAAGGACAAATTGTGAGCTTACTGGCAGTGGTGTTTGGAACTGTTCTGTGAGATGTTGTGGAGAGGTTTTTTTGAGTTTGCTATTACTTCATCTCCTACTATACTGTTGGAAGGGTCTGTTTTAGGTTTTGTAAGGCTACAAAATACACTCAAAAAACCCTGGAAAAACCTTACAGTTGTTAATTGCAACAAGTTGTCTAGGACACATCCTTGTCCTGTACCTCCTAGTAATGAAAGCCAGGGTCTGAAAAACGAGGTGGAGTTTTCCACTCCAGCAGTGTAGATGTTGTTCCATTCCCTTTTTTCAGTGTGTTGATCCCCTGCCGTGCTGCTGGCTAGATCCATGTAGCATGGATTGTAGCGTGGGGCGTGTCAGTACCAGGGCTGAGCAGCAGCAATGTACAGGGCTGTACAGGGCACCTCTGCTTCTCTGTGGGCTTCCTCCTCCTCTCCAGCACCTTTGCTATCAAAAGCGCTTGTGCAGGTGCCTGGAGAACAAATTCAGACAGAATCAGTTTCCTGACCCGTCCTTCAGTGGGATTGTACAAATGTGCTTGTGTTGGTACCAGGAAGGAGATAGTACAGGGACAGAAATGAACAGCATGGACACGAACAATTAGAAATCCTTTTAGCATTAGTCTTTGGCTTATTATACCTTAGAGCATATGTGGAATTATTGACTTGGCTCTTCCTTGCATCCCAAATATGCTCATGCTGTTGGGGAGCAGCTGACAGTGTTTGAAACTGTACAAGTGGTATTGGTACAAGGTGTGCTGTTCAAGCAAATGTAGTGTTTCTCTTTTTGTTTTCTTCTGTATGCAAAGGCTTGAGGTTTGTTATGCAAATTACATATAAATCATTTTGATGGCAAGAGCCATGTGTTTGTAGCATGGACTTTTTGTTAAACAGTCTGAGCTAAATCTAACATGATAGAACTTATTCTAGGTTTCAGAGTTCTTGTTTAGTTACTGAATTTCCTCTTTTTCTACTCTGAGTGACTCCATTGCATGACTTTATGCACAGAGTATATCCTCAGTGTGTACTCGCTGTATAAGAATTGCCTTCTGTTTTATTCCCCATTTTGACAGCTATGAAATACATGCTGGAAAAGTACACCATTTGCTACTCTTTTTATGGGCCCAGAAATACATTTGCCAGAATGATATTAGCCAAGATATATCCAAGATATGTACAGCTATGGTTTATTCTAACATTCTGATAATTCTGTATGTCTTACTATCTGTACTAAGTTTGAGCAAGAGCATAATGATATCTCCTGAGATGCATGACTATTTAATTCTTTAATTTTCTTTTCTTCGTTGTAAGATTGAGTTTTTTAAAAGGCTCTTTAAATCTAATTTCCATCAAATAAGCCAAGGTGAACTGAGACACCACAAGTAGATTTGTCAGCCTGGTTTATCACTTGGTGAAATTCATCATGAGAAAAATATTTAGCAGCATATTAGTAGGAGCAAAACTGCCAGTTATGCAATCTGGAGTTGGAGTGCTAACAGCAGAGCAGTTCACGTAAGCTTCTGGAAGTAGGATAGTCCTTAACTAGCCAACAATCTGTACTACTAAATTTTCACAAAAGCTAATAGGACTATTTAAAGACAATTATCTTCATATGTACTTAAAATGACTGATACTTTGAATGGGGCTAAAAGGAAGTGTTTCGTTACGGTGTTATTAAATAAAGTGAGTCTATGCATTCAGTGCCTTTTTATTTCTGAAAGTATAAACATAGGCTAGCAAATTTAGTACTCAAAGCTAGAATCCTAACAGATTATGTATTTAAAAAATTGTGCCCTGGTGCTTTATTTTAATCTTCCTTTATTGTAAGGAAGATTTAACTATGTTACATCGTTTTAATATAGGCTTCAGTTGTATAATTTTGATATGATCTCAAAGTATAAATACATCTTGACAACATGTTGTTACAGGAACCGTGAGGGAACTGATGATGCTACAGATGGTGCTCATAGAGGATTAAATTTGATTCCTTGGTTGGAACAGTTAATAATATGTGTACTAGATCAGATGGTGTAGAAGAGTGAAGTAATTCAGTAATGCCAGTAATGTCATGCTTACATGCCTGATTCATGGATATAGGATATGATTATGAATCACATGTGAAAACAAATATATCAGAGGAAACACTGACCCCATTAAAACTTTAAGTTTAAAGATATATACATATATGTATATAATTTTATATGAAATAATTAGACTAATAAACTCCTCTAATTTTAGAAAATTTCTGTTTATTTGTCTGAAAGTATCAAATCTTTTAAAATTTAAAACCTACACATATAAAAGTTTCTATGCCTTTTATTAAACTTAAAAAAAAAAAAAAAGTGCTGAAATCCGTTTTTCCAGTGCATCCCTACCTTCCACTTTTTCAGTCTTGGAAATTGTGAACTACCTTTTCAGTATGAAAAAAACCTGTGAATTTTTAATATCAGCCATATTATCATGATTGCTATATTTTGCAGACACTGTCTTCCAAAAAGGAGTTTAGTGGTTTATGCTCCTTCTAGCTCTTGAGCCATACTAGAATAGAAATTAGTACACTCAATATTGATTATAGGCTTTCTACCAGACATCTGGAGATTAGGCTTCCAGGTTAATGTGTTAATAAAGATGGAATTTTAAGCAAGAAAATGAGGTTTGAGTAAGAAAATGGTTACCAGTAAGTTTCCTTTTGAAATCACATGGACATGTTATCCGACATTTGAAGGTCACCTGTGTATATCACTTTTCTCATTTCCTGACCAAATTAAGAAAGTGGCTTAAATGCTATGCTGCTGCTCTTTCTTAAGAGCTGACAAATTCTTGGGCAGATTAAAGTATATAACCAGTGATATACTGCATCTTTTCCAGCTTCCTGCTTTTAGAAAAGGGAGAAAATTGTTAGAAAGAGCGGTAAAGAACCAATCAGACCTGAAATACACAAAAAGCTTAGAAGTGTTTTGTTATATGTGCTTGGATGTGTGTTATGCCTTGTCACCAAGTACATATGAATACAAATCTGTAACTTTTTTCATCAGATTAGTGTATGTTGTATTGACAAATGAACTCAAAATTCACTAAATCCTTTTCCTCTAAACACATTTCTTCTAAAAACATACAGAAAAGAAGACTGTCCTTTTTAATTTTGTTTAGAGTGAAGGAAGTGTTTATTTCAGGTGAATCCAGGTCATTTAGAAGTCTGTAATTTTTTTTTCTTGGAGCTATATAATTTTATAGTGTTGATAATCACTATAATATACAGAGTCATCATACATTTCTGAAGATGCATTAAAAAGTCTTTACTACCAAATCATGAAAACTTAGATTTAAACTAAGTATTTCCCTTCTTGGTCTTGTACTAATAAATATAAGTAAAGTGAAAGAGACTTTTCTGTTGCTGAGACTACGTATCAGACATTTGGCATCATTTTTTTACGTTAAATATTCATCCATATGTGTTTGTAGGTTTGCATAGTAAGTGTCACAGAAGTACAAGTAAGATTAGAAGGAGGAAAAAACAGGATTTTAGGGGCTTGCGTAAGATGCATCTCCCAGTTTCCTCTCGTCCTGCTTTGTTAGGCTTGGCAGGAGTTCCTCTTCTAAATCAGTCTACTTTGAGCATTGTATACAATAATTGTCGAACTTCCTCTTCCCTTCAAACTGTGTAATTGCTCAGGGAGGGTGTGGGAAGGAGATGGAAAAGCCATGAACTCATCTTCTTGATTTTAATTTAGTCAGATAGAGCAGCATTGTAATTTTAATAATAAATTTCCTATCAGTATAAATGAAGTGTTTATACTGATATTTTCATCTTGACAGAATGATCCTTGGCATGATTAACATATTCAATACCCCTTTTTGCAACTTCCTTTTTAAACAAGCATTGCTGATTTGGAATAGTTGCTTTTAATGCAGTTATATTAAAGCAAAATTAATTTGCCATCAAATCTAATCTTCTAGAGAATTCCTGTCATATATTTTCCTTTGAGTTACTGTTTATCTGGGTACGAAGTTCTTAAATATTTTTCTGATATAGTGTATGATGTTTTGATTGTCTTAACAAGTGATCAGAAAATTAAGTGCCTACTGCTTCTTTTGAAGCTTTTATCTTGGAAAGATTAGAAAAGCTTTAATAAACCTGTCTTAACACTTGATTTTGTTAATAACGTTTTTTGACTGAATTTCTACTTTAACTAAACTGATCTCAGTGATATTCTTTTTTTCCCCAGTGTATAGAGAATGAAGTTCAGAATTAGACAGCTTTTTTGTGGGTGTGGAGAAAGCAGAGATGAGCTAGTGATGATTTAAGAAAAAAATCAAAGCCTTGCTTGTCTCATCAAGTTTCTATGCGGGGGAAAAATCTAATTGATCTGTATATATAAAAAGATACTGAAATAGCAGAATAAATGGTCACTTTTCAATACTGATGAAATCATATTTGAATCTCATGTGTGTTACGTATTGAAACTGTAATGATTTATTTTAAGGTTGTTTGAAATGTGATATTTTTACTGAAGTTGTTTAGTGGATTTTAACAGAATCGTGGTAGTTTTCAGGCAGCTTATCTGCAAATAGTTTGGGACTATTGATTTTTTTTTCTGTTAAACTGAAGTATTACCAGTCAATATGCATTATACATGTATTCAGAAACAAGTGCCCCAGATACTGGACTTAAAAGTCAGGAGTTTCATCTATGAATTTAATTACTGTTATTGCATGAGTTTATGGAAGTCACTTGAATTTCTAATACAGAACAGTGGAAAATCCTATTGTGAAATTTTTAAAATCTTTGGGGACAACAGTGTTCTAAATTTCCTTTCCTATTGCACCCCTTCCCCTTGCCCTGCTGTCATTAGTATTATTGCATTTTCCTCTTCAGGAAGATTATTTAAGTAACATCACTGTTGTGGTTAGAAGATAAGGTATTCTACACTTTTTGTCAAAATTTTATGTGGTGAGGTTTTTTCTTAATGATTTTAGTGGAAAGATGTGCTGTAATGATGAACTTTTATTTAAATAATTAGAATGAAAAATAATGTCACAAATTACTTTGTCAAGTTAACTGTTAGATGCTGCTCAGCCTACTTGCCATATGGAGGAGTTTAATTATTAAGAGTAGGAGTGATTTGCTTTGGGAGCTTTTAATTGAAGGATTAAAAGAAGCTCACTCTGAGGATGTCTCGAGCATTTGAAGGTTTTAGTGACACCTTATGTAAGGATTTAACACAAAAACATGTTTGCCTTTACTGTGAATACATTTATTTTGAACATCAGGTAAAATTCTTGAAAACACTTGCTTTTCAGTATTTTCATTAGTCCCTGTTCTATCTGACACTCCAAATTGTATTCAGGTCTTCAAAATTGTTCTCGTAAATGTTTTTTGCCTTGAAAGGTGTAACTGAATTGCTTAAGAAACTGCAGTATATTAATGCATGTGTAAAACAGGAATGCAAGGAAGTAGGAATCCTATTTTGGTGAATATTCATTTGGCAGGGGTTTGGACATATTGTGGACACCTTTGTTTCTGGGAAATGCAAAGAAATCCACTTCTGTCATCGTGGCATACGGAAGCATAGTTATTTTAAGACGAGAGTAAGTACTTCGGAAGCTGATGCTTTATAGTGCTTGCCTTTTCTGTGAGGATTCCCTTTATCCCATATGGCTTTTTAGGAATGAGTTATCATAAACCTAGCACAACATGGTATACTTCTGAATTCATCAGTAAAAGGCACGGAAACCCTGCGGGCTTCCATAGGACTGCCATATGTTATTATAAAAAACATGCGTTTCTTTCTTGGTGGATGCTGAACATCCACAAAGAACAAAAATGATGTGTGGTAGTCAGTCTCTTGAAATAATACCCAACTGCTACATTGCTCAGAGTGAACTAATGGGAAAATTTAAAGGCATTTATATTTTAGATTTGGAAGTGTCTGCCTGATTCCAGGTACTTGTGAAAAACAATGAAGCTTCTATATTCTTAAAATACTCTTTCAGGCATTAAAAAGTTCCAGACTGGAACTGCAAACACCTGGTTGGAGTCATCCTGTCAGACTTGGCACAGCTGTAACTCCTGTGCTCCAGTGTCTGTATGCAAAAAGAGGTATGAGAGAACTGCAGGCTTATTCCCCATTTGTTGGTTTGTCAGTCCTTTTTATTTTGAAGTCTGTAATATTTGCAGCTGTTTAGGGAGAAGCAAATGCAAGATGGATGAAAGACCATGAGGTGCATACACCTTTTTGCTTTGGAATCTCTTCTGGTGGTGTATTCCTAAATAAATTTCAGGTACTTTGCTGAGATGAGTGCTCGAAGATAAGGGTGTAATTAATTTTCCTTACTGGCTTGTATTGACAATGTCACATTTTAAATTTAACTGCTGTTGTCTTTAGGAAAAGGAATAAAGAGCTGTGAATCTAAAGCTGAGGGGAGTTTCAAACTGATTCTTTCTGTAGTCTCACCTTTTTTTAATCTCACTGGAGAAGACTGAAGTGTGGGAAAAGGAGGGGTGAGGGGAGAGGGTGTGAAGTGTTATTTTCCCTTTACCTATAAATACAAAATTTTCTTTATCTTGGGTTGGATAACTCTGCTTGGTTCACTGGCACACTGTCTCCTATGGGAGTCTCCTATGGACTGGTGAAGACTTCTTCCATTGCCTTAGAGCTGGGAAGCAGTTACTGCCTCAAGGCAGCAGGAAGGTTTGTTTCAAAATCCTCTGCCAAGTTTGTTGAGCCACGAGTCTGACATTTAGTTTTTAGGAACAAATTCCTTTCATATTATGATCAGTATTTCTGAAACTTCCTTGCTTCTGAGCGACATGAAAAACTGAGGTATAAAATAACTTGTGCCAGGAGTGATACCTGCTGTGCTTTTATGCCTCTTGCCCACCTTGTCTCTTTTGTTTCCTTTGCTAATTCTTCTGTGCTTTTCATTAAAGGAAAGCTCAGATTCCAAGCTGTTGTTTCACTCTCTGAGTGAATTTATCTCTGTTCTTTCCTGTGGTGATGATTTTGGACTAAGCATATTTATGACAACACACCAGGCTAGGATGGAGAAATCGGTCTAGACATTAACTTAGACTTGTCCCTAAAGTACAAGAGAAGGTTTGTAATCCCAGGAAAGCTTTAGTAGTGTTGATTCAAAATTAAAAATTGTTGAGTAGTCTTATGATATGTTGTGGGACTTCAGGGCTATATTTATGGTGTAACAATCTTGAGGTTTTTTTCTCTTGGCTTTTGTCTTAAAAACTTCCCAGACATCCAGTTAACTAGCCATGCTCCATCTCGTATTAATTTGAATTGTTTTTGCCATGCAATTGAAGCAAACTACTGCATGATAGAATATTCTGCAGAACTGCAGACGATTAAATTTCCATCAGCTGTTTTTTGGATTTGGTAGGGCTCCATAAGTATGCTTGTGAAATACTTTTCACTTATTCTTTAATAAAATTGTGGCTTTGTAGTTTGTTTTGAGATTGTTCTCTGAGGAAGGGGATGATGAGTGTTGTCAGTCTAAATGTTCAATTTTACCACATGAAAATAAGCTTGAAAATAAATCTGGATTCTCTTTACAGTGGGTTAATTTTTATTACAGGTGACCGTAGTCCTACTCTGTTTCTCAGTCCCAAAAAGAGCAATTGGCACTCTATCGGCTCTTAAGAGAGAGATCAAGTGTTCTTGGAGCCAGCACATGGGACATTTGAAGCACAAGCAGCCTGTTTACTTCTCTCAAGAAAAGCCATAGCTCTTTAAAGTGCCTTCATGCTTAAATATCCTAAAAAGGCATATTTAAGATAAGTACCCTGATTAAGAGACCAATCAGCCTCAGTTGTGAGAAAATGTACTCTGAGAAAATCTTTTTGATTTGAAAAACTGGGCTTTCAGTGAACAAAGTGAAAAAACATTTGAGTGGGTGCTTGCAAACTGTGAACACATGTATCTGAAATTTAATTCCGTGTTAGAATAGAATTAAGTACAAATTAAACAAATTGGGTATGTTTGAGGGATCTGTTTATGTTTTGACAATTATGCCTTCTTCTAACTTAAGATACAGCATAGATCAAAATTGTAATAGAAAGATTGCTCTTTTGATATGATTGTATTTTAGTAAAATAATATTTTTTGTTCATGGCTATGGGAATTTCATTACCAGAAGAACTTTGACGTGATTCATTTTTATTGCAAGGGAAACCTTTCTACACTAAGCACCCTGTAAGTGCAGGGATAGTTCCTTTAATCCCTCCAGTGATAGTAATTTTTTCATTGCAAGGCAGAAATCTAAAGGCTGAGTATTGTGCAAATTAAACCTTTTATAATAAACCAAAAATGGACAAATAAACTACTTTTTTTTTAACATAAAGCCCCCCCCACTTCATAAACATGAGTTGCATTCCAAAGCTGAAAATTACATTGTTTGTGATTGGTCTAGTTTAATATTTAGTAATAAATAACAATAATTTGTGTTTTATTAATGACATGCTCATTAATAATTAATAATTAAATAACTAATAAATATAGAAATCTGACTTTGAATTACATGAAGTAGTTCTAAAAGCAACACCTCTCAGTTCTTGGACAGTGTCAGTGAGGTGTTTGGGTTTTTTCTGCTGACTTTTTTCTGTTTGTTTGTTTTTAATTGATGCATGGGAACAGATAACAGATTTCCATTAACTCCTGTATAATAAAACTTAAGTATGAAGTAAGAGTGCATTGACTCATGTCTAGCTGTGGAAACTAGTCCTGTTAATGATGTATCTGAGTTTCTAGCTATGTCATGGTTGTTATCTTTGCACTTCCTGCTTTGCAACCTTATGCATTCCTTTATTTTGATTTTTAATTATTTTTACAATTATATTAGACAGAAAAGTAGAATCATGCTAATCCAGCTGGTATGAAATTGTAAACAAAAAAATTTATTTTTCTCTGAAAACGTTTGATTCCTTTCTTTTTCTAGATGTGCTTCCTTTACTTATATGTGAGCCTTTTAATAAATTCTTTAGCAACATGAAAGCTTAATTCTTTGATAGATTAGAAGAAGCAAAAATTACTTGTATGTTCCCTCAATTTTTACTTGCATTGATATGATTTAAGTGTAGTATAATGGTTTATGGAACTAGTCAGTGCATTTTTATAATCGCTATTACAGTGGGAATTTGCTGCCTTAGTAAAATTCAACTTTGAAAAAACGATTTCTGTGTCCTTCTCCACCTTCTCTTGTTTTCTGGTGTTCAGTACATCAGAATTTATGTAATAGCTGCTATTATTTAATGCCAAGGTCTGCGCAAAGCCACTGTGGTGATGGTGATCATCATGCAGTGTAGAATTTTGGAACATTTGGCATTTATCTTGTAGAAGGGAAAGATTTAGCAATTTGATGTAGTGCAAGCTGAGCCATCAGATGTGCTCAAATCATGAGCCTTCAGTAATGAATGCAAATGAAAATGTACTATTTTTGACTTGGAATCCTGCTCTACAGTGACTGCAGTTTGTGATCAGAGTGTACAGGACTAATACATTGTGTACTACTATCAGCTGAATTTTATTTGCAGTGTGCTTTCTGCTCTTGCAGTCCTTGAGCATTTTGTGTTCAGTAGTACTACCTATTTAGAATTTCATCTGCAATGTGATTACATCCCTTTGTTACCTGTTTATGAAACTATGATTGTATGATATGACAATTCCTTTTCTTTTCTTCCACTGCTCTTTGTTTTGCTCAGACTTTCAGAAAAGGAGGTTGGGAAATGTGATAGCATTATTTTCCACTACACTGACATAAACAAAAAGAAATAGAAAAAATGGAGATAGTAAGTTACTGGGATGGAAGAAATAAATTGAGGAGTCAAAACTATTTCAGCCTATTTTTTGGAACTCCTTCCTGAATAAAAAAAAGGGTTGATTTGCACACACAAGCATTTCACTTTTTTGTACAATTACTGTTTTACAGTTAAATTTGGTACCTGTTACCTGGTGATTATGTGCAGTGAAGTACATGTACACAATATTTTAAGCCCTTTCTTTCGCTTGGGAGCTTTATATTCTGAAGTGTAAGTAAGTAACGTTTCTGTTGTGTTGTTTTGGTTTTTCTTGTCCCCCACACTTTAGATCCCTGCAGTTCACTCAGCCCGCCGTGCTTTACTGAGGAGGACCGATTCAGCCTCGAAGCTCTCCGCATGATCCATAAGCAAATGGATGACGACAAAGATGGTGGGATCGAAGTAGATGAAAGTGATGAGGTAGGAGTGAAAGAACTTGTGCATACATGAAATCTTTTTTAGCCTTTTGTTTTGTACAGCTGCTCTTTATCTTTCAGCACTTGAGTAGTTGTTGCTGTTCTTCTTAATTCAGCCCTTTCCTAAGACAAATATATATAGAAGGAGAGTCTAATTCCTGTGTTTGTCTGAAATAGGATATTACTGTCCATTTTTCTAGCCTAAGGGAAAGTTTTGTATGATTGTGTATAAAAGCTGTGACTTTTCTGATTGGTGTAAGAGGTGGGCAAGGGTGAAAGGTTTAGCTTGAAGTAAGGCAATTATGCGATCCATTGCTTAATGTTACAGTTTCTTTGCTCGAAATTTTCTTGGTTATTTGGGCTATCCTATTTACCTTAGATCTGTTGCAGGCACTTCATGATGTAAAGCAATACCTGTTACAAAGAGCAGCCTAGAAGAAAGATTTCTGGTTTTGTTTACATTTTACAGGCTAGTATTAAGAACATCATGCTTTCTAATGATAAAGTCCTACAACCTAAGGAAGTTTTTTGTGGCTGTGCTTGAATGAGTTTGATAGGTAGGCTCCTGGTGATCCTGGCAAAGGACTTGCCCTTGCATTTGCTCACTTTACCACTGGGATTCTCAAAACTGCTGGGCAGGAATGGCAATGTCTATGTAGTTTCATTGTGCTTCCTTATTTTTCCAACAGCTTCTGGTTGTTGTTAGGCACACACTTGAGAACTAAGGGCAGTGAAGATGTCCCCTAAAAATGAGGGTACTGTCATGTGGTTCTGACACCCATTCTCACTGTAGGTGAATGGGAGAAGAATCTAGCACTGTTTTGTCATCCTTTTTTTATAACATCTAGGGGAAGATTGTTCTCCCTGAATGAGTTATGAATTATCGTTGTCAAATTTAATGTGATGCTACTCTACTTTGATGTGGGCCTATGTGCAAAGAGCATCAACAGGCCCTGTACAGCCTGACCCTGAACTCTTCCAGGGACTGGGTCATCCACAATGTCTCTGTGCAACCTGTTGCAGTGCCTCTCTACCCTTTGAGCAAGTTTGTTCCTAACACGTAGTCTAAATCTCTCCTGTTTAGTTTAAAACCGTTCTACATTGTCTTGTCACTACCTGCCTGTGTAAAAAGTTGCTCTCCATTTTATACCCCTATGTATTGAAGGTTGCAGTAAGATCTTCCTGGAACCTTCTCCAGGCTGAACAGCCCAGCTCTCTCAACCTGTCTTAAGATAGGTGCTTCAGTGCTCTGATCATCTTGGTTGGCCGGACTTGTTCCAACAGGTCAATGTCTTTCTTGTGCTGAGGACCTGGAGGTTGCACTCCAGGGTGAGAACTCTCAAGAGTAGAGTAGAGGGGCAGAATCACCTCCTTCGACCTGCTGGTCACTCCTCTTTGAATGTAGCCCAGGATGAAGCTGACTTTCTGGCCTGGCAGTGCACACTGTTGGCTCATGTTCAGCTTTTCATCCACCAGCACCCCCAAGTCCTTGGTAGGGCTGCTCTCAGTGACTTTTCCCAGTCTGTACTTGTGTCTTGGATTGCTCCAATGGAGGTGCAACACTTTGCCCTTGGTCTTCATGAGGTTCTCATGGGCCAACTTTGTAGGTTTGTCCAGATCCCTCTGGATGACATCTCTTCCTTCTTTTAGTTCATCTGTGCTGTTCAGTTTCACGTCATCTGCAAACTTGCTCAGAGTGCACTTGATCTCACTGTCTGTGTTGTTGATGAAGGCACCAAAGAGCCCCTGTCCCAAGAGAGAGCCCTGAAGGGCACCACTCATCGCTGGCCTTGGACATAGAATGGTTGACAGCTATGTCCATGCAGGGAGTTCTTATCCATCAAATGATCCGTCCTTCTAATCCATCTCTCTCCAGTCTGAGGATAAGGATGTTATGTGGCGCTGTATCAAAGGCCTTTCAGTGGTCTAGGTAGATGTCATTTTTTTTGGTCTTCCCTCATCAACCACTGCAGTCACCCCATCATAGAAGGCCCAGATCTGTCAGACACTGTTTGCCCTTAGTAAAGCCAAGCTGGATTGTCTAGGATCACTTCATTGTATGTGCAGGAACATTGCTTCCATGAGGATCTGCTCCATCATCTTCCAAAACAGAGGTGAGACTCAGTGGTCATTATTTTCTCAGGTCTGTGTTTCCTCTCTCTTTCAATAGGATTGATGTTTCCTTTTACCCAGTCACCAGGGACTTCACCTGACTGCCATGACTTTTCAAAAGAATGCATATAGTCTACCTTTGTTATTGCAGAATGTTTGGGACAGGCACAGTTCAGTCTACAAACTGAAACATTTATGATGGAATGTGAGCTTCCTGAGGAACTTCCCAGTACTTTGATTGTTTCTCTTGTATGGCATTTTTTATACATTGAAGCTGATAAAGTTAAAAGAAAACATACTGAAACATTTATGCATTGGAAACATTTTATTAGTATTCAGAAGATTTGCCCTGGTTTCCAGTAGACTATCTTTATATCTGACCTTAAGTTTCTTCCTGTTCCAGAGAAAGCAACAGAAGCTACTCTAAAAACCTGTTTAAATGGCTGAAATTATAATAGTTGATGAGGCATGCTGTTCAGCTGGGGTAATTAGAGATGAGTGAAACTATATGTTCAAACTACCCATTGTGCATAAAATAAGATGACTTAATTGTAGCCCTTGTTTCTGCTAGTTCATTTTTTAATTATTGCAGAAATAGTTAATAACCCACTCCCTGCAAACTAGCACTTTTCTACATATAATTTCCATGCAAATCAGTGATGAATATGTATTTGCATAGAGTGCTTTCTTCTAAGACATTAAATTCAAACCTGAAATTAATGAGAAATGCAGTTTAATTGCAAGTTCAGCTAGTAAACTCTGTTTTTCCAGTAGTGCTTTTACTGAATCTTTACCATTCTCTTAAAAATCTACTTTTACACAACATAGTTACATAGTTACTTGACTAGGTCTGAATATGTACTAAATATGTCCTATTGATATTTCAGAACCAGATTTTTTTTGTTCTGTCACAGTGGGTAGTGCTGCTTATCTTGATTAAGAACGAGGACTGATAATTAAAAAACCCACTTTATTAGAAGTAAAGCTTACATGAAATACAGGGATTTTACATAACAGCAGGGAATGGATTTTCTGTTTTATGCAGTATGGTTTTTACTTGTAAGACTCCTGAAGAGCAGCATATTAAGTATGTTGATTAGATATTCGTTAGCTTTTTGGCAGGAAGAATGTGACAAAGTAGAAAAACTTTCTGTTTTTTTACCAGCACTACAACAGTGTTACAAGGGTATATTTACACCAAGGAAGGAAGTTCTTGTAAATAAGTTATTTTGAGACAGGAAGGTAAAAAGAGCTAAAGATGTTGAACTATTTATTTTAACTATTTTAATTTGCTAATCCAGTTAACTCATAACAGTGATTCCAGACATTTCATCTGCATGTAGTTTATTTTTCCTAATATTTTCATGACCTGTTTTAGGTTGTAGCTTGTTTTCCCTCTGTAAAGTGAAGGCCCACATAAAACCATTCTGTAAAGAAGGAGTTTTTTCTAGGATATTAGAAAATTTGAACAAAGATATTTCTTATTTGCTCAAAAATTGTCTGATACTGGAAAACCTTTGGACATACTTTGTATGGACTGGAAAGAAACTTGTATTTGACCTTGATAAAGTTGATGTGAGGAAACCTGATCTAAATTTTTAGTGTGGGATTTAATATTCATCAAATCATGAGGGATTTTGTTGAAGTTTTCTAAGGAAGTTAGCGGAGCTCTATTCTGAGCAAGGAGTAGTTACTTTTTCCTTATTATTTGGTATGGTACAGCAGAGAAAAGGAAAAAGGAAGGAAAAATGCCCTTATTATTATGGTGGCAAACTAATATGAATTCTCTTATCAGACCTAGCTGCTGATATTATTGCTTGGTATGTCAAGGATAGCAATTGTTGAAGCTGGTTTCAACAAGTAGGCTGTAAATGGGTAACTGAAGGGGAGAACGTGGTATTAGTAACTGAGGTTTTAGTCATGTGTTGGTGGGAGGCTATCTGCCTCAGGAAGCACCTGCTGCACCCTGGGAACCTGATTTGTTTTAATGAGACAGAAGCAATAAAACAGACTTATCGTATGTTCACTATTTACATAGGTTTTTCCTGTCTCCAAAGAACTTCCCGAAGCAGGTCCTACATAAAGTCATTTCCTCAAGGAATCTCTCTGCAGTACTAGAATAAGTTGATGTTTTTGAAGTATTAGTATCTTACTGTGTGTCTAATGTCTCACCAAGCTAAAGGCACAAATGTACAGTTTTGCGTGGGATCTCTGGATAAATCACTTCATATTTTGCTTAAATTTTTTTAAGGAGTTAACTGGAATTGTTACTTTATAAAAAAACTGCAAACTGAACAAACCCCATACCAAACCACCAGCACCCTGCCCAACACCCCCCCTGCCCAAAAAGACAAAAAAGTACAGTAAGGAGAAGAAGAGACTGCAGCATTGAAAACTTCAGAGAATAGCTTTTAGCAGGGCAGTCAAAGAAGTTGGAAACTGAGAGATGATATTCCAGAGTGACTGACAAAATGTCTGGAGGCAAGAATCAAATAGAATCTAACTTTAATGGCCTAAACCAGGGAGGATGATTCTCTTTTATACAGTGATTAAAGCAGGAAAAGTAGCTAGCATGTTCTGCAATGGTAATACTGTTACAAAATTTTGGCTGTAGTAAGTTTGATGGGAGTAGTCTTCATTTTGTTCCCTGGAAATTTACTCTCAGGAAGATGTTAAATGCCCTTTCAACGTTCCCTTAGTATTTTGGTTTTGTCCTTGTCATTTATGTAATAAAAGCCTTTAAACTGGAGGTCGTATTTCTGTAAACAACTTAATATTTTGGTGTCAGCTGTTTAGGCAAAAATTCTGCATGTGGAAAAATATGTGCTGCAGAGGTTCAGGAACTGAAGACATTAGAACTGTTTTTTCATGACACTGGGATGGCTCCTGAGTGTGTTTTACATCTCACTGTGCAAGACATTCTGTTTACAAACATTCATCTTTCAAACAAGGATTTTGAGCTTCCTAACCAGTGCACCAAACTTTTGCCCCCAAAGCTATTGGTTACTTTGAATCCCTTAATTTGTTGTGACTCTCTTAAAGAGGTCTTTTTTGAACTAATTTTTTTGCGTTCAACTGCTAATGTATTTGTCCCCAGGCAGAATGTGTTTTAGTCTCCTGAAGTTTTGTAAGGAATTCTGAACGTGTCTAGACAATTGGTTTTTGCAGAGCAGGATAAGGAGCCAGGTCTTGTGTGAAAACACTGATGGTGTTAGTTCCCACCTGTGCCTGTGCAAAGAAGGCCTATAGAGAGGCAGCATGTGTTATCATGGGTACAGTTGCATTGAAACCTGTTCCAACGTGGTTTGGACTAGACCTAGCTCACGCCTTGCCTCCTTGGACCTGCTTAAGCTTAATATGTAGCTGTCTGCACCTCTTTATTTAGTCTGCTACAATGAAATGATCCCTTGGAAATTCTATCTTGGCTTTGCAGAGATTGCAAAGTTTACTTTGCAGTAGACAGCTACAGTTTTGTTTTGAGCTGTCTGAACTTTTTTCAGTAGAATGTGTAGGTTACCTAAGATATACTTGGTAACAGTTTCCTGGCTGTGTCCTAAATTTTTCTAGTCATGTTTTATTAATAGTTACTAATATTATTAAATATGTTTTCTTATTTTACTTTATAGCATCTTTAGAAGCCATTTCTGTGTGGTAGGCAGTCATACCTGAACCATAGTATGTTGCCTTTTAAAAGCACATCTGCCATGATAATTGAGTCAGTATGTGTGACATTGCAATAGCTGCACAAATCTTGTAGCAAATAGATGTGAGGAAATGTTCTAAAAGGCTGAAGTTGTAACTTTTGCAGGTTTTTCCCTTTGAAGGAATAAACCTGAAGGAAATAACACTTTCTGAGGAATAGATGCTCAAGGGTGAGAGTAATACCTGGCCAGGAGATCTTACTAATTGCTCTTAAAGTAAACCTGTCAGTTAGAGGGCCTATTTTAAGTTGATGAAACTGAAAATCGTAAACTTGAGCCTTCACCCAGAACAAATGATAAACAATCTTAGAGTGCTTCCTGCTGCAGTTATTGAGTGTAGTTAATTTTACTTTTCTGATGGCATTCTCAAAAATATGCAATTCCTTGTTTGCCATGCAAGTGTCTTGCAGCACTGATATTTTAACTTTTACTTCTTCTTCTTCTTTTTTTTTTTTTTTTTTT
>VXBR01002255.1:231267-277775 GCA_013400215.1 Cisticola juncidis | reverse complement strand
TTGTTTGTTTGTTTTCTTATATCAGGTTAGTCTCTGGTTATTAGTTGACTGGATTTTGGTGAAAGTTATGGTACTAAAGGCTTTCTGAAGAGGAAGGAAGGTGGTTGCGAACGTGATCCTGGGGCCTCTCCAGAGCTCCACGGGTCCTGTCACCTCCAGGCAGGAGAAAGTTGCTTTTGGAATTACTCCACTGCTGAACCTTGGACTTTGGGATGTTAGTCTTTGTAGAGGTGCAGCTGTTACGGTACTGCTGGGATTGAAACTCTAGTTTCAAGTCTAGGTGTGGTGTTTTTTTTAATTCTATACTTGTTTTTGAAGTAACTGCTTTGACAAAAGGTTATTTTTGTTTCATACAGAGTTTTTAAGGAACTTCTCTTCTGCTTTCTTGATTTCAACTTTGTAGTCTTAAAAGGACTTCTCCTTCCTGAGTAATTATGTTGGCTAAGATAAAACTTAGATGTGTTTTTCTTAGAGCTTATTCTTTTAACCTCCCTATTTAGAGTTATTTTTCTAACCTTTTCTTTGTATACTTAATGACCAGGGCAACAGAAGAGAGATTAGCTGCCATTACTAGGAACAGAAAAATCCTCTTTTTAACTAGAGTTGTTCTGGTTTTGTCGTTCTTCAATTTAAGTCTCAGTTCTTTTTCTTAAAGAGGCACTTCCATATTATGCACTTTTGAAACAAAGATCTTTTATACAGAAGAAAGATGTTTGATGTTACCACATAGCTCTTTGTTAGTGAATGCGCTTACTCTCTGAAACATGATGATCTCTTTCCAGATATGTGCGCTGTAGCTTTAGTGTGGTGACCTTGCGGTGCCAGAGAACCTCTTTGAGGAAGGTATCGTGGTTATTTCCGCAGGACCTGGGAGCAGGACGGGTAGGACAGAACAGAGGAGGGGCTTTTCACTTGGAAGGAGTTCTCATAGTACAGTCTCTGCCCCTGAGGAGTGACTGCACTGTTACTGTAGCCGTACGCACTGCAAGCTGCTTTCCAGTTTGTGTTGACACTCCCTCTCGAAAAAGGCACGTAGTCAGATATCCCAGCCGGTGTCTGGGTGTGAACCAGGTGCGCTCCAGCCCTTCCGTCTCCCGGTGAATCCCGGGCAGCGCTCTCGGCTCCGCGGCCGCCGAGCGGGGCTGGCGCGGGGCGCGCCGCGCCCTCTGCGGGCGGCACGGCGGAACTGCAGGGGCGGCGCTGCCGGGGAGCCGAGCTCTTCTCTCGGGACGCGTCCCTGTAGGGCCTGTCGTGTTAGCACAGAGGTGTAACCCCTTGAAGCTTTTTGCTTCCAGTTGGCATCTTCCTTCTCTTCTTTACTTCTAACAGTGTTACTAGTATTGTTAGCAGGAATTCAGATTTTCCGTGATGGCACCTGTGACTGAACAAAAGTTCTCATCCTTCAATAGCCTTTACTGACAACTCTCAGTAAAAGGCAGCAAGTTTGCACAAACAAAGGTGATTTGAGTTTTAGCTGAGAAGATGCAAAATTGGCCTAAGCCCGTATAAACAACATATTCTGTCCCTCATCAGCAACTTGATCACTCTACAATGCTTGTCTTGAAAAAGTGTGTCTATGCCTGACATTTGGAGTCTCCAACATCAGTCACTAGAAAGCTGAAGAGTGAACGTTAGCATTTACCTTAACCCCCATGTAAAAAAAGATAATCTTTACAGAGAGGGACATATAATACCTATTCTTGCTGTATTTTTAGTATGTTTTTTTGCAAGTTCGTGAAATACGTACTGGGATGTCAGTTGACCATAGATACTTGCAGTCTGATGGGAAAACACCAGTTTTTCCTGCTGTTCCATCTGTAAGACTGTACTGTAATCTGGAAAGGCTTAGGTACATTAGTGGATAAGAAAATTTTTTTTTTCTTATTGTTTAATTCTGGGTCTTCAGTTTAACCTTTAATAAACATAGAGTGGAAATGAAAAGACAATCCATCTTTCGTTGCATGTTGCATGACAATTGTAGAATTTGCCAGCTTCATGATAGCATTGCCAATATGGAAAGTATTCAGAGTTCCCACTTGGGTGATGGAATATTCCACAGATATTTTTACATTTGCATACTGTTACAACATAGTCCTGTGCTTTTTAAACCTTTTTACTGTGACTGATCCATGGTTTTTCATAAGTTCTGTAATTGTCTTTTCCCCAGCATGCTGCTACTTTCAGTTCTCATATATTTCATAAGTTTCACATATATTTCTCATGTATATGCATGTGTGTGCATATATATATTTATATCTCAATTTCTGCTATTCCTATACACATGGGAAAGAGGAGCTAAAAATGCTTCTGCAGTTTGTATGGGCTAACTGGAGCTATTTTAGGAAACAAAAGGCTTTACAAAGCTAGTATCTGACAGTCAGAAAAAGTTTTGAAGAGATAAATACAAGAAGATTTACATCCAGTCAATGTTTTGATACTGGCTCTGTGGTTTGTTTAAGGAGGGCAATTAGTATTTTGTCCCTTGTCCATCAGAGGAGAAACTTGAATCCATTCATAGTCGGACATTCCCTTACAGTCTAGTAAAAAGATTTTTAGTTAGGGAGAATTGGTAGGTGTTAGCTTTTGCTTGCGTATTTCTGCTATTGTATTCTGTTTCTTTTTATTAAGAGTCAATATTATTGTTTAATGTTGACTTTTCAGTATCTCCTGCAGTTTCTGAATGGTATAATCTCTAGATTTGTTAGAAATGAAGCCTTTGTTAGAAATGGAACCTTTGCAGGATGCTCTGCACTTAAATTATTACCTGGACTAAATTTTAAGAATTGAGTTCTTCTGCAGTGCATCACTAGCTTTGCTTTCTTCCTCACGTCTCTTGAAATGGTGCTGACATATGATCAGCCATGTAAAAGGCTGGTTTTTGACTTAGTTGTCATCACTATTTGTCGCTGGTTTTGTTTGAGCAGCTTTATTCTTTACAAACTGAAGAAAGCATGCTGTCTACTGTGGAAGATTATTTAGTTTTCTGGTACTCTTAGTACCAGATACTAGTTTTCTGATACTAGTACTAAAGTCTTCACCCACAGAGACAGTTCATACAATGCTTTCAGGAACTGATGCTTATGAAAGGTTTCCACTATTAACAGGAGGTAATTTTCCAACTAGTATTCTAGATTTTGTAGGCCTTTATGAAATAAGAAAAGAGAATGTATTTTACAGTTCTGTGGCTTTTCTTAGGTTTGTATTTGGAGAATTGATTGTAGCAACTTGTGGAATACTGATACAGCACTGCCATCATAAAATTGTATCACAGAATCATGGAATGGTTTGGAAGAAACCTTAAAGATCGTTTAGTTCCAACTTGCCTGTTGTATGCAGGGACATCTTCCACTAGATCAGATTGCTCAGAGCCCCATCCAACCGTGCCTTGAATGCTTTTTACAGCATTTACAGCTTCTCTGCACAGTGCCCGTGCCAGTGCCTCATCACCCACTCTGTATATCATGATTGCATGATCTTCCTTTTTATAATGTTTGCTAAAAGGCTTCCTATTAATTACTGAAAATGAAGCAGCTTTATGTAATGCTTCTGTGCTTGGAGTGTAACCACTGAGGAATGAATAGCAAGCAGAAAATTGGCCCTCTGATGACTTCTGCTTTTTAATTTGATGAATAGAAGTCGAATTTTTGTTGTCTAATCAAAAGACTTTAATATTACTTAGTAAACAGCTTACTCTCATCCCTCAGGCAGTTGCATTTAACTGGTATGGCAGGATTCAGGCATTACTCATCCAAAAATGACTGGCACACTTTCAATCTTACATGGTCTTATTTTCAAGGAGGGCAAGTTGCTTAAATGACAGAATAGAGATGTGTACAGTGTGACTGTGTGGTGTGTTCCTGTAATCACTGTAAATCTGAGGTATACTAATAATGTTAAACGTAGTACAGTAGAAACTACATCATCAGTTTTTCTAGGATTCAATAATTGTGAAAAACAAATCTTGTAAGAGTGTTTAACTTACTTTTTGAGTCTTTGATGTAGAAAACTCAGATCAATTCTCTGCTGCTTGCATGGAGAAGAGCTAGGAAAGACTCTATCTGATGTCTGTGTAGTTTCTCTTCGGAAACTGTCATTTAGACATTTAAGATGATGTTTTTCCCTTTTCTTCAGTTCCTAAGAGAAGATATGCAATACAAGGATGCCTCAAATAAACATAGTCACCTGCACAGAGAAGACAAGCATATTACCATTGAGGATTTATGGAAACGCTGGAAAACGTCTGAAGGTAGGTAAAGAAGTATAGCTGAAAATGATGGTGGCTATTGACATAGTTATAATTGAACAATTTTTCCACCAAGTATAGAGTAGTGAATGAAGGACCTCTTAAAGCATCTTCATGAATCTGTTTTTACACTGTTATTTACAGGCACACATTAACCTGATAAGAACTCATTTAGTCCAGCTAGAGGTAATTTCCTCTTCATGTGTTTTCTGTATTGTGAGTAAACTAAGATAGTGTACATGATGTTCTAATTTGTCAAGATGTCTGGTGCAAGTGCTGAATTCCAGATTAGCATATTTTTAATTTAACAAACCCTAAGGGCTTCTCTCAAGCTATTTTAAAATATTTTTATATAGTATTAAGTGGAAAATTCAATCAACTTTCACTTTGATTTAAGTTTTGGAGCTACAAAGATCTAGAATTCTTAGTCCAAAGCATTTTTTGAAAGTCTTCTTAAACTGGGGATACAGTAAAATGTACTGACAACCCGACACCACCAGTCCTCTCTCACTTTGATTTAAATAAGTAAGTTGAGCCAACTATTCCAAATATCAAAGGACAGTATTTAATCAACAGTGCAGTGTTCATTGAAAAATATGTCCCAGGATATAGTGATTAAAAAAGACACCTGGAATGTTAGAATTGTTAGGAGAAAAATACCTAGCTTCCTCACCCCCTTCCCCACCCCACCTCTCATTCTGAAGGTGTTGTGCTGTCCTGTTCTGGCAGGACAGGATGAATTTTCAGCAGTAGTCAGGAATGGGCATGGCTAAGGCCTGGGTGTTATCCTGTACCACCTCACACCATTGCTGGGAGCCTGGGAATGGGAGTCTCTTCTGGGGAGAAGAGGTTCATTCTGGTCGAGAAACATGGGCAACAGATCGATCTGGTATTTGTTTATTGTCAGGGGCTTTCCATATGAGCAGTTTATTTTTCTTTTACCTTTTCTTATTGTATTGTTGCTATTATTGTTCATTTTCTTATCTTATTGCTGTTTCCAGTAATTTTTTTCCTATCTCAACCTGTGATCTTTGCCCTTTGTGCCTCCAGTTGGAGGGGGAGAGGAAACCACACACACATTTGTAGAAGGACTACTAAATTTGAGAATACCATTCCTAAACCACCACATGTTCTAATGGTGAGCATAGGGAGATATCTAAAACTTGGTATGAGTCAAACAACTGAAAGTAAGAACAGGAAGGAATGACACCAGGAGCTGGTGGCATTGGTTCATTCTGCTAATGCAGGAAGTCACTTAAGTGCACTCTGAGGTAATGCATAAAGTGTTTACTGTGTAGTAAATTTCTGTTTTAACCAATAACTTTTGGCCTCATCTCTTTAAATATTCTTTAAATACTTACTGGCTGAAGATCCTGTTTCTTTAACATATTACAACTAAATTATCAGGAAAAAATATCTCCTTTAAACTGTTGGTCTAAGTCATGAGTAACTCTTCAAAAATTTAGGCTGTAGTGACTCTGGAAGTACAGTTTGTCTGTTGTGTGTATCTTTATTCCAGTTCTCTTGAATGTAGTATGTAGGGTGAGCAAGACTCAAAAGACTTGGAGAGGAATGTCTCATCTCATTGTGTCTGCTTATAGTGGCTTTATTTGTGTATCCTGCTGAGAGAATTAAAATTGCACCTCAGAGAGATCTTTAGAATGAGACTTCCAAGCAGTGTTAACTGGTCTGCTGACTGTTAGAAAGAATGAAACTCCTCAGAAAATGAACTACCTCAATTTGATTTTAGATAACATGGAATATGTTGTCATTCCTTTCTATAAGTTTTGGGAATTTTTGATTTGTTTCTAATGTGCCACTTGTTTATAGCAATTTAAACAAGTTAAACAAGACAACATTAAACAAGAGGATGGAAGGTAGTCTAAATGACAGTATCAGTAATTTGAGACTTTTAAACAATCTGTTGAGGTATCTGTGTGAGAATTACAAATTCTACTGCTCTTGACAGTATATACAGAAACATCTTCTTGATCTACTGCTGCATAGATATGCTGAGTAGAATTTTCCCATTCTTTGCCATAAAGCTTGCTTTATGTAATGTTTGTCTTAAATATTTGTCAAATAGCTTAAAGGTCTTCTTTGTTTAACATATTGGTGGTGCAAGACAGATAAGATTTGAGGGAAGAAAGCAAAAAAATGCCATTGCTGTTTGGTGTCTGCTTTTAGGTTTAAGGAAAATAGAGGTTGCATTTAAACAAATGATTGAGAAGGATTTTATACACTGAATGTAATACTGAGGATTGATTGCATTCAAAGCTCTAAAAATTGCCTAATGAAAGAGGGGGCTTCACAATACTGCTGTTTAATATTTCTGGCACTGAGCAGGTTTTTGGTCCCTGCCTGGTGCAGAATCCTTGAGGCATACTCTAGGCTGGTGCAAATCAAAGGAAGTTCAAGGCTGTTAACAGGTTTTACCTGCGTGGAAGGAGTTGTACCATAGCTTGAATCAGCATCTAGCCTATTTTTGCTTGTGTTGCCACTTAGTTTAAATGACCCCTTTGGTACAAAACAGGATTATAATTTAATTTGGTTTAGTTAGAATGTGCTTTTTGCGACCTTGGATTTTTTTAAATGTCATAATCTAATTCTACAGAGTGCTCTATTTAGAGGTGTGACTATGAACTATCACAGCTGTTTAAAATGTAGCAGATGCTGCTCTCTAAAAGTCTTCTGACTTCTGTTACTGTGTGTTACTGTTCTCTAAATGTAAATGTCAGTATATGCTGCCTGTATGGTATTCTATGAGTGTCTCCTAACAAAGCAGTATTTATACATTTACTGCAAAGTCTTTCATCTATTCAAAAGAAACAAACTTGGTAGCTATGGTTAGATTATTATCAAAGGAGCATTTTCAGTATTTTTTCTGCAAGTAGTTTTTGAGTGTGAAAAAGGAGACAGGTGAACATTTGGTTTGATGTCTGAATACCAATCTTTGTGCAATTATCTTTGGAAGTTCTCTCACTCAGTGGCACCTGCCTTCTCTTTTTGCCCCTGTAATGGGCTGTGGTCATGTGAATTTGCTGTCTGAAGAGCAGGGCGTAGGTATTTAGTCTCAGTAGCAAGTGGGCTGTAAAATCAGTCCAGGGCCTTCAGCTGGGTAATTCTCTGACCTGTCTCAGTGAGTAGGGTTGGATGTTGCATTCTTAGTGATGTAGCATTGTCCCTTGGGACTTGGTTTTGTAGTGAAGTAAAAACTGTTGAGGTCAAACCTGGAGTTCATAAATGCTTGGCTGTTGTCAGACTAATTTGAATCCTATCAAAACCTAGTTGTCACAAACAGCCTTTAAAAATAAGTACCTTATTTTTTTACCGTTATGGCATATTTGAGCTTTAATGTGTATAGTATTTGCTATAGAGTGCCCTGTAATACAAGGGATCCTTCTCCTTGCCTTGTATGTGTACCTTCCTTCCCCTCCCTCCCACACCCCTTAATTCTCTTTCCCTCTTTGAAAAATAGGAGATGAACTAAAATCTGGTACATTATTTATTAGGGTAAAAAGATCCAAACATGGCTCTGTATTTGCATGTGTGGTCACCTGGTGTATTCTGATGTACTACTACACAAGTGTTCTTGCAGCAACTGGGACTAAACTGCATACCACAAACAGGTTGTGGTTGCCTTGCTTTCTAATAATTTGCTGTCTCAGGTTTTAAATATCTGGAGGTTGGAAATGCATGCAAACAGAGCCTGGCCAAAGATGAGTTACATAATGCTGCATACTGCTGATGTTACTGCTGAAGGTCCTAAAAACTAAGTTTTGAATCCTTTTGTGTGATATTATAAATTTAACATAAAAAAATGGGAAATAGCCTGATCATCTAATTAATGTGGGATAACAATAAGAAACTTTAATACAGGGCCAGTTTAAAGCTACTTTTGCTGTCTTCACCTTCAAGTATGTTGGTAGAACACTTGAAAAGAAGTAGAAAAAAGCCCCCAAAACTCAAACTTGTTGCCTGAAGTAAAACTAGCTGAGGTCTAGAGACTGAGTACTGCTCTGGGGTGTGAATGTTGTGCTTTCTGTACCTGCCTGCCCAAAGCATGTTGCTGACATTCTCTCCCTGGAGTATCTCTTTGTGAAAAGAGGTGTGAGAGAGAAGGATGTTATAATTAATCTGTAATGCCTTATGCATTTAACTTAGAGTCACTGTGACTTGCTACTCTGCTGTCTGAAGTACTGCCTTCTGTTTTGGTGATTAAACTAAGGAAAAATTACAACCTCAGCTAATTAGTGGGAGTTGGCACGTTCTAATTGGCAGAGCTGATCAAGATGAATTTCAGCTGGCCCACTTGCCCTTCAGTACACCTGGCATGTCACACTTGCCTTGTGTCATGTTTCAGTGGACTGTAAGTGCTTCTGGAGAAGGGCTTGTTTGCTTTCAATACTTCCTGCTGTTGCAGAACAAACATGTGTGTATGTCATGAAGGTTTATTGGAGACAAGTAAAGTAATACTCCTTACCAACATATGACATATGGGAGATATAAACAAAAAGAAACAGTCTGAATCTTTTCACTGACTGATAGAGTAGGAAAGGAAGAACACTGTAGTTTAGAGTCTGAATCTACCTGGAAAACTTGGGGGCACTGGCACTGGACTTCTATGCATGAAGAATTAGTTTATATAATAAATCTAAATTTCTTGCAAAATATGTAAGTGAGAAGATATTCAGATCTTGACATCCCAGAAGAAGAGATGACAGTATATATTCATAGCTTAAGTGGTTGATGGTCAGTTAAACAACATAAATAAAGAAGTAATTGATATAATTTTTTAATAAATGAGTAAAAGTATGGGATCACAGAAAGTACAGGTTTCAGATCTAGTTTAGGATAGACTGTGGTTGCTTCTTTTTGCAGCTTGTGTACTAAGGGAGGTATCTGATACAGTGATAAATAATGAATAATTAAGTGCTTTTATCAGAAAATAACTGATTTGTTTGGGAAAATTTCCTTGTTAGTCTATAAAGAAAACATCACACTAGTCTTAGCAGTACAAAAGATGTGATTTACTCTATGGTAAACCACCTAAATGTGTACCTCATTTCTTTCAGAATGATATGATTAATATCACTACTGGATTATAGAAACCTATAAATTTATGTAAAATTTGGCAGTGTCTACAAAAATCGTTCAGAAGTAGAAATGAAAAGTCTCAATGGTATTTTTAACCCTTCCCCCCAATTTATAAACTGTGAATTGTGTGGCCTCTGAAATGGAATGTTCTGTACTGTCAGTGATAGTCTGTGGTGTGTTGTGGCTGCTTTAGGTGTTTTTTTCCTCATGTCACAACAGAACAATGCTTTTACTTTGGATTAGTCTATGAACATATTTCTAGAGAGCAGTTAGGCTGGATGGAGCATTTTCCTGGATGATTTTACCACTCTTTTGAGACTTGTAATGAGCAGTCAGATGACTTTTAATGATTTGTTAATTTGATTGCTTATTATTCACAAAACAGTTAAGAATCTTTGCAATGGGAAAACTACCTGTTTATAAATGGAGCCCAGACATTTTACATAAAATCTTAGAGTAATATGAAAAAAGTGAGTCTTTCAAATCAATACCTGACTGTAGCTCAGAAGGAGAGAAATGGGACAGCATACTGGGAAGGTTGTGTAGCCATTCATATGGATAGATAACAAGAGGTTTGTACTGTGAGTTTGTTTCTTGAAGCTGTGAGTCTGTGAAATGTGTTCTTTCTCCACTTATCTGGAATGATAATAATCTAAAATGTTTAAGCTTATTTTGCTGCTGTACTGGTGTAGACAAGAGACCTAGAAGTCCTCATTTCAGTTACAGTGTGAAGTGAAATATGAATTTTAAACTCACAAAAATTTCCACTGCCTGCAGCTTTACCTGTCAAGCTTTCAGCAGTGCTTTCTAAAGGGCTGTCAAAAGTCACCACTGAGCATGTGTCCCAGTGATAATCTCTGCCCAGCACATGCAAGTAATTCTAGATAGAGAAGTGTTCAAAAGTGTTCAAAAAAAAAAAACAACCCTATGTTTTCATGTGAATAAGTGTCTGTCCAGAAAGAGGCTGTCCCTGTTTATTTCATATGCAGACAGACTTTTGCAGACTCATAAATGGAGCAATTTCCCTTCAATTTTGTTAGTGTGAAGCTGTAAACTGTAGCAGTTGGTCTGTAAGGGACAGAAATATGATTTTTTTGTGGTATCTGTGCGTAGTATTTTTTACCACATCTGTAGCTATGAATGTTTATGTAGAGTATTGCTATTATTAAGGAAAATTGTTAATTCTCTACATATTTCAAGTAATTTTTCTTAGACTATTTTTGAATGTGGTTCCACTTTTCTTGGGCAGGTTTGAGAGAGATTTAATAATTTTCTTGTTCAATTTCTTCTGTCTTTTGGTGTTTTCTTTTGGTCTCCTCTCTCCTTCTCTTGTCAATTCCCATTTTGTGGTTCGCAGGCATAGGCCTCTAAGAAAATTCTTGTCAAAACAAGTTTTTGAGGCATCATCCTGGGAAAGATCTTGGTATATTGCTTGAAATGATTACAGCACCAGCTGATGTGTGTTTAGTTCTGCAAGGGTAGCAAGGACAAAGAAGTTGAAGCTGGAATCAGTTTAAGTAGATGAAAGTCACAAGATGCTGTTCTGATTTAAACTGAAGCAAAAGACTAAATTGTTCTGTAAAAGTTTTAACAAAGAAGTACTCCTGTTGGTTCCATGCTTGTTTGTTTATACTTTGCCTAAGCTTTCACAGGAGAGCATGTAATGAAGAAGGCAAAATGCCAGAAAGGCCTTGTTAATGCTGATTTTTCTGGAATTATATTTGGCTAAACTCTTTTGGTTATTGTAATCTGCTTTTTTTCTACTGCTTGTCTTTTAAGCTGTTGATTTTTACTAAGAAACCTAAGGTAATCAAATTTTTCTTTCAGTTCATAACTGGACTCAAGAGGACACTCTTCAGTGGCTCTCAGATTTTGTTGAATTGCCCCAATATGAAAAGAATTTTAGAGACAGCAATGTCAATGGAACAACACTTCCCAGGTGAAAACATATTCTGGAGTAGTTTCAAATAATTCCCCATAGGTTGCTGCATTAGTCTATATAGTAGAAACAACTGTGTGAACCTAAAGTCTAACAACATACAGTCAAATGCAAGAAAAGGGAAGTGTCCTTGCAGTTTTAAAGAAATGCTGCATTTTTTTTCTGCCAGAATATTTCAAAATATAGCTTTCATAAAAGTTTTATTTCTTTCTGTGGAAGCTCTTATCAAAGGTCACATAATTCTGTGTGGTAGCAAACTTCCTTTTGAACATCTTTCAATCTATGTATGGGTATATTCAACAACATAACTGTAAAATACATAAATACCATACCTGAGTATTGTGTGTATTTAGGAGCTGGTGTCACAAGTCTGTAAATATACCTTTAACTATGTTAAATGAAATTATTTAATGATTTTTTTTCCAGAAAGAAAAGAATAGTTACATGATTTTATTTTCTTCTTTTGCCACATATTGATATACATTTATATAGCATTACTGTTGTATATCTTACTCTTAATTGCATAGCTGTAATCTATATAACTGTGGGAAATGCTATTGATGTCTTTTTTTCTTTTTGCATAGACTGATTTTGAAGATGGTTTATGGAATAGGTAATGTTTTGTCTTGTCATTAACAGGATAGCAGTAAATGAACATGCTTTCATGATCTCTCACTTGAAAATAATTGACCGGAGCCATAGACAGAAGCTTCAGCTTAAAGCCTTGGATGTTGTTTTGTTTGGACCTCTCACCCGTTAGTAACTTTTTGGAGTTTTTTTCTTACCTCTTGATTGTAAGAATTCAACAGAGCATATTTTCCATGACACTTGATACTGTAGATAGGACAGCTTATCTATTTTGTGGATATGATGATTGATTGCTTGGCATGTTTTGTGGAACTCTGCAATGAATTAAAAAAGCTTACTTACGTGCTTTGGGCAGAACAAAGGTTCACTTCTGTGTGTAAGATCACATAGAAATTTTAGTATAACCCCACTTGACAGACAGATGTTGGCTTTTGTGTCACAAGAAGTGTCCTCTAAATATTTTTGACTGTTTAAATTCCATCTCTAGCTAAGCTAGTTTACATTTATAGCTATTTATAATTACATAATAGCTACAGCTATTACATTCACTTCTCAATCAGCTTGGACAGTGCAGTTAAATTTAATGCAGGAGTTCCACATCTGACCCATTTTACCTTATGCAGTCATGTCCATACCACATCACCAGTGCTCTGCATGCTTGCTTGGACACAGTTACAGTACTGTGCATGTCAGGTGTTCCTGACTAGTCAGGCCAGATCTGAGCTGGAGATTTTTAGAGGGGAAAAAAAAAGCACTTTGTGTTAGACCTTTAATGCTGGCAGAAACTGTCTTTACACAGGTGCAAGTGACTGTAAAAGTTGTAATAACAAATATATTTTATGTGAATCTTGGATATGATCATTTGACAATCCAACCTTTACTTTTAAAAAGTGCTACTGTTACCATTTTAAAATGTACTTTATTTTTTCGGAGTGCATTTTTAACTCAGCATAGGATATTCAAGAGGCTGCAGACTTGGGAGAATTTGCTCAAATCTAATTACACCTCCTGCTGGCCTGATAAAGTGCAATTGTGGAACTCTATTTTAACTCTAAATAGAGATAAAGAGTATGTACTTGTAAAGGGGTTTAGTAAGCTTTTCACAGTCTAATGAATGTTTTAGTATAGATTAAGTAAATTATATTAGAACACAGCTGCTTATGTTGTGTGGAAAATGCTGTGGGATAAATGTGAAAGGTAGTTGTTGGAGGTGATTTGAGGTAAATGAGCTAGAATTCTGTTTAGCATCAGATTCTGTCACCTTTTAGGCCAGGGAGATGGGGGGAAGGCCTTAATCTCTTGTCTGTGTCAATGAACTAGTTAACAATGATGTTGTTCTCTGCACAGGTCCCCCTCACAACTGGATGAAGGATTTTATATTAACAGTTTCTATAGTTATTGGTTTTGGAGGCTGCTGGTTTGCATATACACAGAACAGAACCTCAAGAGAACATATCACAAAAATGATGAAGGACTTAGAAAGTCTCCAAACAGCAGAGCAAAGTCTTCTTGACTTGCAGGAAAGGTATAAAACCTAAAAGAAAAAAAAAGTTGTCCTTTTGTTTTGAGGTTAAACACAAATGCAGATCCTTTAAAGTCTTAAGTTTTTTTGCATTAACTGCCTTTGGATTTTGTTCATCTTCCCTTTGCATGGAAATTGTGATTTCAGTGGTGCTGATTTCTTGGGTAGACATTGCTCCAGGATATTTTAGCAGGCAATACAAACTTGTGGATAAAGGTAGAGAATAGAAGCTCAGTCCTTTTTCCTACAGATTTGCAAATATGTATTGTTATTTTCATATAATTACAGTTTGCTTTAAATAGATACATGGGAATGAGAACATTTTTCCCTTTTAATTTTCTAAGATTGCAACATACCTGAACTGATTAGTTCCTGTTGTGTATATAGCAGTGTGAGAGTTGATAGTCTGTGTTGCACCTGTAACACATTTGTCTATAGAGACTTGTATTTTGATACTGCACTTTCAATGATGACTCACTTAAAGTTGGGTATTTTGCATGGCATGGATATCACGTTTTGTGATGTAATTGCTGCTGATTCATGAAGCTTGCAGAGTCTTTATTATCACAGAGTGGTTGAGGTTGGAAGAGACTTCTGGAGTTCATCTTGTCCAGTCCCTCCTGCTCAAGCAGGATCATCTAGAACAGGTTGCCCAGGACCATGTGCAGGTGGCTTCTGAATATGTCCAAGGATGGAGACTCTACCACCTCATTGGGCAACCTGTGCCAGTGTTGAGACACTGTCATGGTGAAAGTGTTTCCTGATGTTCAGATGGAACCTCATGTGCTTTGGTTTGTGCCCATTGCCTCTTGCCCTGTTGCTTGGATGCGTTTTGTAATCATGAGGACTGCAACTTTTAACAAATGTGCTGTGTATTTTCTCATATTTTTGTTCAATTGTGAAGGCTTGAGAAGGCACAAGAAGAGAATAGAAACGTTGCTGTTGAAAAGCAAAATCTTGAGCGCAAAATGATGGATGAGATCAATGATGCAAAACGTGAAGCTCATCGCCTAAGGGAATTAAGAGAGGGAGCTGAATGTGAGCTCAGCAGGCTCAAATATGCAGAGGAAGAGTTAGTACAGGTATCTGCCAGCTGTTTATAAATCTAGTGTTGACTTTAAATCAGTCCTAGTTTTATTAGATCCTCAGTAGTGCTTAAAGCAGCATTCCTCTAATGCAAGATTTGAAGGGAAAAATTCTGAGAGCACTTAGTGATTGTCTGTCAATCATGTCATTATCTAGTAAAATAATCCTGAAACTATTAATAGCTCTAAACTTTGTATATTAGCTTATCATAATATTTTGGGATTCACTGAACAAAAAAAAATATACAAAAGCTTTTTTAAAATCTTGTTATTAGAAGAGAGTAGCTTTGTTTCATCTGAACAGCAATACATGTGGATGTATTGTACTAAAAAATTATCATCTTACAAAATATTTAAACTTCAAATTAGGAGCTATATATCATTGGAAAAATATGGAAGGTCGTATGCTACATTTCAGAGATGCCAGATCTGCATACCTGACAACAACTGGCACACACCAAAACTCTGTCAAGCTTTGGTATGGTCCTGTTGGAGTATAAAGGTGCTTATAATTCACCCATTAGTTTGAATGATACTTTTGGTGACACTTTATTTCTTTTTGATTGCTAGGTTCGGATGGCTTTAAAAAAGGCTGAGAAGGAGTTTGAGTTGAGAAGTAATTGGTCTGTTCCTGAAGCTTTGCAGAAGTGGCTTCAGTTAACACATGAAGTTGAAGTACAGTATTACAATATCAAAAGACAGCATGCAGAAATGCAATTAGCAATTGCTAAAGATGAGGTAATAAATTATTCTTCGGCTACTTAAAGATTTTTCTGATCTGTTGCTAGAAGATATGAAACAGTAAAACACAAAGCAGATAAGCATTTGTGCTTTTTTCTTCTCTGAATTGTTTGCTACCTGTCAATATTGCTTGTGTTTTGTCATCTGTTAAATATGCTATTAGTTTTATGCATTTCCCTTTACTTTACTTTTTAGGCAGAAAAGATAAAAAAGAAGAGAAGCACTGTATTTGGAACATTACATGTTGCACACAGCTCCTCCCTGGATGAAGTGGACCATAAAATTCTTGAAGCAAAGTAAGAGGGTTACCAGGACAGAATGCATATTCTTCCATGCTTATTTGCTTCCAGAACAATGGCATTTTTGAAAGTTATGGAATTGAGTGTCTTAGTGGTTTTACACTTTAGAAAAGCAATTTAAAAAATACTAAAATGTGAATATTTCAACAGCTGTAATGGTAGGCTGGAATGAATGTGCTGCTTTCCTTTACCAGTAAGAACAGAGTATATAATTTTAATATGTGCCTTTCTTCAGGAAAGCACTCTCTGAGCTGACAACGTGTTTGCGAGAGCGTCTTTATCGATGGCAGCAGATCGAGAAGATTTGCGGGTTTCAAATCGCACACAATTCTGGGCTGCCAAGCTTGACCTCCTCCCTCTACTCTGATCACAGCTGGGTAGTTATGCCTCGAGTTTCCATTCCTCCCTATCCAATTGCAGGGGGAGTTGATGACTTAGATGAAGACACTCCTCCAATAGTTTCACAGTTCCATGGTAAGTGATGAGCTCAGTAAAAAGAAAGAGGAAAAGCTGTGGGGACATGGGATTTTCAAGTCAGGTGGGAGAAGAGTACTGAAATGAAACAGGATTAGGTCAAAATCAAAGGGACCAAAATTCTTTGTAGCATTTCAGATACTAGGTCTAGTGGGACTTACATAAATGGAAAATTGGGTTTTGCAATAAAGATAACATGAAGAAAAAGCCTTTATTTTGTTTCAGTGGGAGAGCAGGAAAAGTTCAGCTAAGGTTTTGAAAGTGCTTGTCAACCTTGGATTCCTACTTAGACAGAAGTTTGTAATGAATAATGCTGTCTTTGTTAGCTAATTTATTCTTTCAGATGGAAGGCACGAAGTTAGTCCAGGGTTCCTTGAGCTATGAGGAAGATTACATGCTTTGGGAGGCCCCATGCTACATAGCCTTGTGCACATTCTTTAGTGGTTGGAGCAAAATCCTGTTGTTGTTCAAGGGAAGCTTTCAGGCAGAATGTTTGTGTTTGGATACAGTGGGTTGTTTGGGTGTCTGTCAGAGAGGCCAAGTTGTGGAAGGAGAGAAATCCAGCTTTGGTTAAACTATGGTCAGAAGATATCTGGGGATTCAGACCACCCTTGTATCATAAATCATTGTGTCAGAACAATAGCCTGTTTCGTGGAGCTTGTGATTAACTGGACTCCAGAGGCAAATTGAAAATACGAGCTCCCATGCAGATATTCTAACAAGCTGTTTTAAACTGAGGAAGGAGTAGGAAGGAAAACTGTCATGTGGGTACATTTTTCTTCCAGGGCTGGGATTCTCAGAAGAAATTCAAACTGTATTTTAAAATAGCATAAGGTCGCCACTTTGCTGGCTTCACTTAGTGTGCCTTGGCATTTGTTTTTCTTCTAAATGTACCAACCTTTTTTCTGCAGACCACATTGAAAAGTTCATTAATCCTCTTGCAATACTACTTACTGCAAGTTCTGATCACTTTTAAGGAATGCTGTTTCTCTAGTTGTCTTCAGTGCAAATACTTTGATTTAAACTCTAGCAACAAATTTATTGGAGACCCCAAAAATATGGATGCCTGCAGTTAAGCTTCTATATAGAGAAGCCTGGGGTCTGACTTCAGAATGAAGAATTCCCTTTATTGTCTTGATTTTTTTGATGGTCTGCAATGCCAGCACTTGGATATGTGTAATGGACTTCAGACTTGTGGGGTTTTTTTCACTCTTCTCATTAGCTCTTGCTTAGAAGTGAAGCCGGAGAAGAGCGTGCAGTTGATTCAAAGGAACTACAATTAGAAAAGGACTACTGTTTGTGAGAGCATACTTAGCTGAAACTTTACTGTGTGCTTTTGCAATTATGATTAATTTTTTTTTTTTGCTAAAGATCAGTTGATTTACAACTATTTCTTTCTCAGTGATGAAAGTAATTTGAATCTTAGTAACACTTCAAAAACTTTGTTTTGTCCATTTTTTTTCTTCCTGAATTTTGAGAAAACACAAGAACCTGGTGTTGTCCAAGTTATCAGATGAAGAAAGTAGCTAGTCCTTAGTTTACTAGCTTTTGAAATTTCTATTGGTAAAGAAAACATGGAAACACTTAGGAGTGAGGAAGGAAAAGAAAAGATGCTAAACGACCTGTTGTTGAAACTAGCGTTGAGGAGTCAAATTATTGTAGGTTGCTTCCGTAACTGCTGAATTATTCCCATCCTTGAGGCATAAATAATAAATGCACACAAGGAGGGACAGAACCAAAAATGGTTTGTCTTGGTCATGAGGCTTCATGCATTGTGCAGGAGGTCACTTAAGAAAGGGACTATTTCAGTCACTGGATCTAAAGTGCACTGGGCTGTTGCCTTGCCCCAGCATCCTATGGACTCATAAGATTTACAAAATTTGAGGTCTGTTGGACAGGCTTCTTTGTGCCAGAGTAATTGTGTTGGTAGGCTAATATGGTGTCAAGTAATAGCACTGTTTGGTCAGTCTCAAGCTGAAGAACAAAAATGGATTGAGAAATAGTGTCTGACACTGGAAAAAAGTCCTTACAGCAGGAAGGTGATAGTGAAACTTCTACTTTTCTATTGACTGATTAGGATTCAGCTGGTTCCTTGATTTAGTGAGTTTCTTTTGCTCTGGAAAATTCTACATATTAAATTGTCATAGCTGAATTCTTCATGTTCATGTGTATATACACCTACAAAGAATCAAAATGCTTGTTACTTCTCCCAAATTCACTGATTGTGCAATCTTTTTTTTTAAATACTAGCAAGTAGGATGGCATCTGATTTACCTGGACCTGTAGCACAAATTTCCTAAAGAGATTCTTATTCTCTTATCTCAGTTCACATTTCGTCTTTGAGGATTGTTTTTTTGTAATGAAACAAGATGGTTTTTGAGCTCCCAACATGCTTTTAAGGTCAATAGGGAATTCCTCAAAAGTGAAATTAGAAGTTTGAGTTGCATGACAACTCTCTTGTTGAGACTCGCACACCTTTCTTTCCTGCTCAGGAGTAAAAATAAATCTACATCCTGGCAAAGGTGCAGTTACTTATTGTTTAGTGAAAGTTGTGATTTCCTGTAAAAGAGATTGGACAACTTGTCCTTTTCTGAGATTCCAGGACAGGGAACTGTAACTTACATGATGATAAACTGGCATTGCAAAAAATAAAATGTATTCTGTCAGACTAGACATCCTTGTCTACAAAAATAATTGAAGGGATTTTTAGCGTGTTGTGTTTGTTAAACAATTTTGAACACCAGTAAGGGTCTGGTATATCTTACATAAGCACAATGTATTATGTGCTGTGGATCCCCATGCATCATGGGACAGTTTGAGGAGAGGTATGAAACATCCTGAGACTTGTAACAGCTAGCTTGGAAACAGATTTGTAGATTTATTTCTGTACAAGCATTGCTGCCTAATAATCTTTTGAAGGAGGAATTGGATTAGGAACATTGGAGTTTATCACTTCCAGTTGGGTACTTTGTTGATGAAGTCTTGTGTGGCTGTCTCCACCCATTCTTAGTATTTTTGCTTCCAGAAATTCATAGTTAGCCTGGCAAGAAACAATGTTATCTAAAAGGAAGTTCTTGATCTTAAAAAGAGGTTGAATTATGTATTTTCTGTCATGTTACATAAATGAAATTGGTCTTCTCTACCTAACTTACTTTTCAACTAGTGTAGTGTATATCAATTGGCTGTTTGGTTAGTCATACCAACATTGCAAAACTTTTACATTTTCTTCTAACCTCCAAATCACCACACAGTTAAAATACAGGACATTGTGTAACATGCTAATTTCAGCACTGCTATCTTTAGTTCATGAAGGGTTGGGAGTTTCAGTAGAATCTTTCTTTTTGTTCTCAAGAGAGCATATTGAGCCAGAGTTTTGGTGCACTTGGTCAGGGTAGTATTTGCAGGCACAATATCTCTGCAGTTGCATCTTGATTAGCTGCTTCATCTAACTGTAGAATGTACGAGGTGTGCCAGTCTTTCTTCCTCTGAAACTGTCAAGCAATGTCAAAGTTGTTTAAAGTCACTGTCACTGAAGCAGGTATCTGCTACTTAGTCTTCAGACTAGATGCTGTTAACATCAATGTCACTTGGAGGGTTTTGGTTTGCTTTTTCTCTGCCTCAGGGTCCATTGTAAAACCTCCCAGCACACTGGCAAGAAGCAGTAGCTTGTGTAGATCAAGACGCAGTGTTGTGCCATCATCTCCACAGTCTCAGCACGCTTTGCACTCCCCTGACCCTGACATCCTTTCTGTGTCGAGCTGCCCAGCTCTCTATCGAACTGAAGAGGAGGAGGAAGCCATTTACTTCTCTGCTGATAAACAATGGTACGGAGATTAGCAAACAGCACTTGGAACTCTTGATAGGAGTATTGAGACTAACAGTTTAGAATTAAAGGTTAAACCAAGTTAAAGTAATCTATAGGATAATATAAATTTATGTGGTCTACGTGGAGCAGAGAGTTCTTGTCTGGTGTGTGTATGTAAATAGCTAGCATGTCATATACAGTTAAGTAATGTTACAATCCAGGGTGCACTGAACTAACCCTGATTCTCCATTACAATATGTTACTGGCTTTTACATCTGAAACTAGGATCAAAAGCAATATCAGCTACTGGGCGAAGAGGAGATGGATGGTAACACAATTCTTACAGCATGTTGAGCGTGTACCTACTCTTGTTACATGGCCTCATAGGAAAAGGTTAAATTCCTTTTGGAAGGAGCAAATGAGCTTGTTGAAAGGTAGGGACACTTGTCCTGAAGAAACTTTTTGTGTATGATAGGCTTAAATCTCCTTCTTTCATTTCATAACTTTTCTGACTTCACGTGCCAGAAAGATTTTGTTCTTTGAAGTGAGATACAAATGATTGATTCTGGGCAGATGCTGCTGCCCACAAAAGCAAGATTGCACAAACTAATTCCCTTCAGTTTAGATAATAAAATTATGTAATGCAAGTTGTAACTTAAACTGTCTAACTTAATTTTTTTTTTTTGGTTTAATTAACTACTAAGGAAAAGTGTGGGTGGTGCTTTTAGACTAATGTTATTGATTCTAAATTATTTTCCTTTTTAACCGTATGAAGGAAACTGAAGTTTCATTATACTTTCTCTTCTCTCTGCTCTGACTCAGGGAAGTACAGGAAACAGGTTCGGAATGTGACTCCTTAAATTCATCCATTGGAAGAAAACAGTCTCCTCCAGCAAGTCTTGAGATGTACCAGACAATTTCTCCTCAGAAAGTATCGCCAGAAGAATTCTCACTTGAGGAATCATCTACGGGAGACTCCTCTTCTGTAACTGCAGATATTTCTAGGGGCTCTCCTGACTGTGTAGGCATGGCAGAAACTAAGAGCATGATCTTTAGTCCTGCAAGCAAAGTTTATAATGGAATCCTGGAGAAGTCTTGCAGCATGAACCAGCTTTCAACAGGGATCCCAGTCCCAAAGCCTCGTCACACCTCATGTTCTTCAACCGGCAGTGATAGTAAACCCAGCCATGAAGCTGCTTCCGTCCCTCGGATAAGCAGCATCCCACAGGACCTCTACCAGAATGGGGAAAAAAGTAAAAAGCCATCAAAAATAAAAAACCTCTTTAAGAAGAAGTGTAAGTGAGGTGGGCAGAAGAAAACCTAGAGTAACATTATAAGAACTCTATTTTTTAAATCTTTAGGAATGTAATTCCATTTGAGCATTCCAGACTGGATGCCCCAATGGAATACTCTGTAGGTCTCCTCTATTTAATGACTGTACTGTCAACGGTTGTGCCAGCTGTCAATGAGAAATCATTAAAAAGTTCAGACAGTTTACATTAATTTCTGCCTATTTATTTCTTTGTTTTTTTAGTTTGTCTTTTTCAGCTTTTTTTTTTTTTTTTAAATTTGATTTGTTGGGCTTTTTAAAGTTTGTTCATAAACCATTTTTAAGCCACTTTGGACTCCAAAGCTTTAATGGACTAGTAAGCCTTCCTGGGCTTGCCAAAGTTTCTTGTTTACTGGAGCATCTTCCTGTCTTTCCATAGAAATAGGACATTTATCTACAGGACTTTAACAAAAATAAAAGAAGTAGAAGTAAATGAATTGCACTACTGTTTTACAGACTGGAACAGTCTCTGCAAGTGAAACTGAAAGACTTGTGTTTGACTGAGAAGATGAATCTTTTCACTTTTAGATCTTTTGGGGTTTTTAAGTAGAATTTAGCGTTTCTAATTGACTTGATTTCTGGAAATGGAAATGTCATGCTTTTATTATGGGAAGTTTTGTTAATGCATTTATTATTAGAATGGTTCCAGTCCTGCTGTAAAGATCATTTTTTTCCCAGGACTTTCACTGTGATTTTAATTCACTGCAGGCTGTATGACAACTAAAAAAAAAAAAAAAAAAAAGAAAAAAAAAGAAAAGGAAAAAAAGTAAATTACCAAGAGAACAGGCTCTTGATTCCTTATGCAAGATGGTTGTGAAACTTGACTGAAGACTGAAAAAATTCACCCTCTCAGAATCAGGAGGGGGAATAGTAGCTTTTGTTTACAGGTTGACAGAAAATGGACGTTTGGGTTGTAAAAGTTTGTACTGTGGTAAAGATAATAAATTGGAAACATTATTGTGCTTGGAAATGTTCCAATTTTAGCTGATGCTTGTTTCAGACATGTTTCAGAGGTCCTGTTAATTGGAAGCTGTTGTAGGCTACATTGCTTATGCTTATTGCTATGTATAAGTTATTATATTTTTTGAATTAGCTATTATTGTCTTAATGTCCTCCTTTTGTAAAATTTCATACACTTTATTTTTGTATAGTTTGAAGATTTAGCTGTTCAGAGATGTCTGAAGTAAATGGTATAATTTTATAATGCATACTGTTATACTAACTCATAATTTCATGTAAAGATAGAGATAAAGGTGAGATGGCATGCTTCAGATAAAAGCAATTTTTTGAAGCTTTTTTAGGGAGAGGTGAAATTACTGTGAGGTAACAAGGAAGCCTTCTTAGGGTAGCAGCAGCTAGTTGTTCAAAAACATATTTTTATTTTTTTTTTAAACAGAGACAAGAAATGTTTGGCTTAAGCAACAGTGCCTTTTATTCAGTTTGAAAATATTAATACTGAGCAGGAATTTCTTCTGAGGTACATTCCAAAGAAATATCTCCTGCTCTAGTCAACAGAAGCAATTTATCCAGTGATGACTAAAGTCTCAGATCTTCCATAGGGGCATTCTAGTTGCCTCAGTAGCAGGTGCCACTGCCAGGGACTTGTTATGAGGGGCTCACTTCTTGCCAATATGTTTGTGATGTACTGTATGAAAGAATTTTTTCACAGACTGCCTACATTTTTTCTAGTAAGGGGTCTTCAAAACCTGTAGCCAACTGAAATCAAGTGATATGTGTCTTTTCTATCATTTTCTATTGAGATTCCCTTGTACATACCCAATGTGTTAGTTCTCTCCTCAAGAAGTGGTGGCGATTTTAGCAGATTTACTGTGGTTAGTGACATGGCTGAAAGAGAAGGGTTATAAAATGGGGTGGATATCTTGCATGTGCAAGTATTTTAAATGTCCTGGTACACTGGTTAATTCCTTAAGAGAACAAAAATAATCCAGAGTTTTGTTGTCTAACAGACACTGATTGTAGACCATCTATGCAGAAAAGCATGGGACAAATCAAATGTTTGATAAAGTTTGGAGAAGAAAAAATTGGTGGAATAGAAAATAATGAAAACATAGTATTGTTCCATTATTCTCTGAATCATCAGATTGAACAGCTGTAGCTTCAAAAGAAAAATTAATCACAAGGTAACATTGATCTCTTTGAACAAAGTTTATACTCTCTGTATATGGCAGACAACAAAAAGCAGCGATGAGAAAAGACTTGTGTTGAAGAACCACCTCAATGCTGAGCCCTCAAGAGCTGTAGTTGAAAGCCTGATGAAGTACTTGAACATCTACAAAGGGAACAATTACTTTTATGCAAGCAGGGAGCTTGCTGTGCTTCCCAAACAACAGTAGAAGACTACTATTGGAAAAATCTTGATGCACTTGAGAAGGCTATAGCAATAATTGAGTTTAAAATAAGATCTGGGGCTGGATAGTAGATCTTGGTGTGAGGTTTAAGTAACCCTGTCATTACCAATAAAGATGAATTGGCATTTTGGTACTGGAGAGTAAACATTTACACATGGAGAAAAAGCTGGTACTGAGTAGTAGAAGGGCAGCACTTAAATCTGATATCAAAATTGGGCAAACTCAAATACTGGGAAGCCAAAATAGGCAAATTCAGTTTTCTCTAATAAGTATAACTAAAAGTGAAATAGAGGAGATACTGAATTCTTCACTGGCTGAGTTTTAAAGTGTTAAATATATTTTTAAAAAACAATTTAACTATTTTCTGGAAAAAGTACTTCACGATGATGTATAAACAAAACAGATGAGATTATCATAGCGATAGATTTTTGCTTCAAAATGACAAACCTTTGGAGCACAGACTACTCTCAACACTCAGTGTATCAGCAGCTGTCTGGTAACTTTATAGCTGCTTCTTAATAAGTGTTAGAGAACAAAAAGCCTAAATTAATACACTCAGAAGTGATGAATATTATATGCTGGTGCACAAACTAATTTTAAGTTAATTGAGTTTATTCTTTATTATTTTAATAGCCACTTGCATTTGTTGCCATTTAAATTTGTCCACAGTGTAAGTGGCTTCCATTGCTCCTGCTGCAGAAATTCCCATCTTGAAATGGTTTGAGTCATTGTACCGAGGGATGTTGAGAGCACTGGCACTCATCAAATCCAGTGTTAGCACTGAAGTACCTGGCATACATCCACATCTAGGACTGTGCCTCAAAAGGTTCCCTGTTCTGGCCCCATTGCTAGCAGTGTAACCTGAACTTGCTGGCAGTCAGGGAGCCCAGCCAGCATTCCAGCCACCAGGATTCATAGGAGATATCAGTCACTTGGGACTGTCAGCTAGTGTCATTAGAGATTGGTTTGTGGGGTTTTTGTTTTGTTTGTTTGTTTTGGGTGGTTTTTTTCGCTTTTATGGCTAACATCCATGTTCTGTTTTGAATTCTCTGGTATTTCAGAAGATGAGGCTCTTTGCTATTTAAATATTTTGTTAGAGTACTTTGTCAAGACAGCAGCTCCTTTATAGAAATTGCTTAGAAGACTTCTCCCTGTTTAAGGTTGCTGTTGAAGTCACTTGTAAAATGAAGAAGTGTCAAATGTATGGTTCTATATAAAGAAGAAAAAAATCCCAGATCTTCCAAAACTAAACAAACCCAAATCTTTTCACAATTCTTATTAAAGTTATAAGACACTTGATTAGCATCAAAGTTTTAGCAAAGCCATTTTGGTCATGGGGGAATGCTTGCTGCCATCTTATAATGGACATGGAGATGAAAAACAGTTGATTGTGTTTGAGTTTTTTTGGGTTTTCATTTTGGTTGGTTCCCCTCCATCCCTCTTCCCCACAGCTTAGTAATGGAACTTAAAATTCTTCATTGATAGTTCCAGTCACATGTCAGCTTTTCTTCCCCCACTGGTACCTAGGTAGCAGATGACCCTCTGCTTCCTGAAGGGCAATTTGCTGAAAAAGGAAAAATTCTCAATCCTAGTACGAGTAGTAATGTTGTAGTAAGAATATAATTCCTTGTTTGGAAGCCTAGAAGATGATGAAGCCAAGAATACTTGATTTCAGTTTTCTTACGATATTTACAGGATGCCACCTGTAGTTAGGCAGTAACTTACAACTGATTGAAAGCCTAAAAAGATAAAGTTAATTAGAAATTAAAGCTTTCAAGATTTTGCCCTTTTGCTTCCCAAAATATGAAAACTTGGCATGCACAGAGGAAAATAAGCTGATTAGTATTTCTTGTATCACCTGCTTTTAGAGTTTCAGGATAGTTTCATTCCATTTCCTCGATACATTGCTGGAGAGGGATTGCTACCTTACTTTCATAAGTATACAATGAAATTTTTTTCCATTTAATTACAAGCATATTTACAAGCAGTGGAGAATAAACGAAGTGTTTTTTTAAAGCCAAATAGAGGAATTACTAATTCTTGGACCTCTTCTCTATTTGTTTATCTCCTTGTGCAATATTTTAAGTAGGACGAACACATTTTTCTAATATGTTCCAGTTGCTCTTGTTATAATAGGGGTGTGTTACTATCTCATGTTTGAATCACTGCTCCAAATTGCTTGTAGGCATTTTAATCTTGGACGTTGCATCTTCAGTGATTCATGCTGAAGCCTCCTATGCCTGGTTGAGTATAAGTGCTGCTAACATTTTCTACTAGTGACACAGATGTTGTGATAATTAATAACCAAAAATTGCCTGCAGAGTTTGGCTGCCTGACAGTGTGTGTACATGTTTAGCTGACCATTCTTTGAGGCTTCAGTAGCAGTTCAAATGTGTCATACAGGTGTTCCACAGATAGTTTTTGCTTCCAGCCCAGTACAGATAGTGTTTTTTTGACTCTCTGCTTCATCCTTTATAAACAGAGTTACATAAACAGAATGCACCAATTCATATAAATGGTAACAGTATAAAACTTTATTATTCCTGGGTGCTCTTGCATCTGACATTGATGCAGTGTCAGATGGCAGTACTTATCAATCCACTTCAGGCATTCAGAAATGAAGTAGATTTGTGTTATCTTTTGTTTTTCTTTACAACTCTAAATCTCAACTTTACCAAATTGTGCATGTGTGTTCTGTGCATTTAATGCTTCACTGAAATAAAAGTGGGAAGGTTGATTTCTGCTTAGATGTTAAGGATTACACATTTGAGGAAGGTAAAAAGAAATGTCACTTTTTTATTGGAGAGGATGAAAAATGTTCAGTGGTATTTAATCTCTTTCAAAGCAACACTCAAAATTTAGATTACTGGAGATAAGGGGTACATTCAGTCTCAAGGTTTTCAGATCAGTAACTTTTTATCCCACAAAACCCCTACTTTCTTCTTTAGGTGTACTCTTCAGGGCATTACCTTCTTATTTCTAACTTCTATTTTTCACCCAGCATTAAATTTAGTAGTTACAGTACTAATCAGGATAATTGCCAGACCTCAGAACAGTTTTAGATAACTTTTAGTAGCATGTCTTAAGGTCAGTTTTGGTTTAATATGTGCTAAAGACATTTGAATCAATAGTTTGTCCTTCACATTCCTTTTATTTTAATTCAACTCAGTTCTTTGTGATCCCTCTCCTGTTAAAAAATAAACAGGTACTGGTAGTTGTTTATAGTTTGGAGCACTACAGGTTTTTTTCAGTTGGGAATTACTAATAGATAAATGGTAAATAGTTGCCTTGTAAAGACTTTGTCACATTTGGATATTGTAAAAACACTGCTGTACTTCAGCAATTGAGATAGAGCATTGGCTGGTGTGATTTGTGTATGAGTGGTAAAGTTATCCTTTAATTATCCTTTGATTGTTTATTTGTGTCTTAATGCTGCACAATTATTTTCAGACTTGAATCATTTAAAATTAAGGTCAGTATGTCCAACCCTACAAAAGTCAGTCATCAGTTGTCAGCCATCACTCCATTCTTACAGAAATTATGACAATCTTGGATATTTGTATTAGCTGGTTAGCTTGGTGGCTGGTAGAATGGATTCTGGGAAGTCTTCAGGTGGGAGGCAGACAACTTCTGAAGTAAACTGGTTAACCTGTGTTCTTTATCAGCTTTCAAATCCATCTCCCAGTAAGATGGAGTCTCCCCAGGGGAATGTGGATGTACTTACTGCTTGGAACTTTGTAGTTAATTATATTTGGCTCTCTAATTCTAATAACTTGCATGTGTGCTATGCTTGCTTGCTTTTCAATAGCTGACAAAATCTATAGAAGATCTTGGGAGTTTGTCTTAAAAAATTGCTGGGAAAAAAAAAAACTGGCACGAGAAATGTCAGGCTGTGAACTGAATAGAATGAACAAAGAGACCAGCTGTTGTCTAAAAGTATTGTTTGAATAATTCTTAATGAAATGAATTGAGTAGCACGTCTGATTTCACATTGCTCTCCTCCAAGCAACAAATATAATTAGAATACCCTAGACTTCACCAAGGCTGTTTGGGAGATGTCTTGCCCTGTTTTTATTTTTCATTTAAATAACATTGACTTGTAGTGAGTGTTCAGCATATTAATGCCTGACTTAAAAGATTAGCAGAATTTGAATGACTTGCATTGTTTTGTTTAATTACTGCTTTATAAAAATGTAGATACTTGCAAAAAGCCCATTGGATTTGGATATGTTTTAATGACATAGCAAGAAGAGGACCAAGACAAGTAAATACGTGCAAAATTTTTATCTTAAGATGCTTTACTCTTCTGGGAAGAGATGTTCTCCATGCAGATTCTGCTCTTCCTCTGTTTGCTCTTGGCTTCTGTTTGTTTTCATTAGTTGAACTAAAATAAGAAACAAAGCCCTCAGACTGACTAGTTTCTGTCTCTAATATATACACTGTACTTGCTTTTAACCTCACATATTGCATGTTGTTAATGCTGTACACAAATGCATTTGGAGTATTTCTTTGGTGTTGTACAGCATGATGCATTTCATTCCCTTTTCTAGTTTACCTCTCATTAGCTATATATTGCTTTACAACTGGAAAAAAACCTGAATTTTTGGGAATTTAGTCTGTTTGCATATAAAAATCCTATTTTTTCCCCTTTTCTGTGAGTCTTATGAGAAATGTCCTGCTTGGAGAGTCTCAGACAGTATTTTCCTATGTTTATTCATGTTACTTTGCTTTACTTTATAAGTGAAAATTGATTTTATTGATTTCTGATGTGTTGTTGCACTTAATGTTGAATAAATCTGACTTTCATTTTGAAAAGTGAAACTGTGTTAGTGAAAATGTTATGTAATTTTAATTGATCTTAGCCTGTCCCTGAGTAAATAAATTTTGATTTTTTTTTTTTAATCTTGAAATAAGTTTTCTTGGTTCTGCTTAGGGTTCTGGCCAGTATTTCTTTTTTTATGCAATTATTAAAGCTTGTCAGCAATATTACTGTGAAGGAAAAGGTGGAGACTGTTTTGTTTGGCAAGTAGGGTGCTACAATCATGCTTGTAAATCCCAAGTCTTACTGCTTTTGCTTGAAAGAGCCTTTCTGAATTTAACATTTTGAAGATTTGGGATTTTGGACTTGTGCTGTTTTGGGTCTTTCACTCTTTCTTTTCTTTTCCCTTCTGAACAAGCTAAAAAGCCTTTCTAAGTGACTGCTGGAATAATATGTAGCCTTTTGATTTTGAGCATGAGGATTGGTTTGAGAGACTGTGGCTCTCTACCAGAAAAAAAAAATCCTTGTTTAGGATTCCTTTTAACTTGCAGCTTGGAGAAGGAAGAAGATCAAGAGAGCTTTTTCAAAGCAGCTTCTCTTGTAACCAAAAATCTCACTTATGAGGAGGTGATGGGATTAATCTGTGAGTGACAACACAGTTGAACCACAGGATCAATGTGAATCATGTTTAAAGAATTTAAATTCGTTTTTTCCAGATAAAAATGGATATTGATAGTTGAATCTGTATATAAATTATGTTCAACTGTAGTTGTCTAATACAGCCAATTTCAGAAGCAATAATTTAATGTTTGTGAGAGTTGGTCACTGGTTTCACTTCAGTTTGTCTTAGTGTTGCTGATTGAACAGTGTTACCTGTTTATCAATGGGTAAATCATATAGGCTGGCAAAGCTTAAATCAGCATCTTCAGAGAGCTAAATTATTTGGAACCTGCTGGTAATTTCTCCTGCAAATGTTGATCGAGCTATTATAGCATAGCTTATAAGAAATGGCTTATTTTACTGCAAGACTTGGCACCCAAGCAAGTGGAACACAGAGCATTCTAATCCCAAAGGACATGACTGAGCTTTGGTTCATTAACAGCTTCAGCAAGTTGGTATGCAGTCAGTGAAGTCAGGGTTTGATTTTTTTTTTCTCTGATGAACTGCATTTGACTACTATTGAATCAAAGTCTGTTCCCTTGTGCTTTTAAAGCTGAGCTTCTAAACTGGTAGTTTTTCCAATCTTACTGGAAATGATAGTATCCTGCTTGCCCTAAGTGAGATGGAGGATGTGACCTAGGGTTGAAATGGGACAGGTAATCTCCTGTAAGGTCTTTTGGGCATTTAGTTGTTCCTAGGTATAGAGTGTACCTGGTTCTGGTGGTTCTGGAACAGTTTAAGAAAGGTCTACCATATACTCCCTGTGAGTTACCTTGAGTGCCTTGTAAGGATATGTTAAGTATCCACAAATATATCAATAGAGTGGGAAATATTTCTTTATTTAATTTATTTGCCTTCAAAGAAAAGTTTAGCTGAATTTTCTGTCAATGCTGCAATAATTGTATGTTTCAATCCTTCCTCTTCTACTTGTGTGTTACAAAGAGAAAGTTAAATAGTTAAGTTCTAAAGCCCAGATTTTGTCTGTATTCTAAGAGGTCTTATCTTTCAGCCTATGGCTAATCGTATTCTGGAAGTAATTTCTGAACCTCATGCTGGATTTCCTGTTCTCTTTCCTGCTAAACTATTCACTCTGCAGTTTTTCTTATGAGTTTTATACAGACGATGCTTAGCAGTAGAGAAATACTCCAGAAATTGTCACAATTACAGCCTGGGGGTGAAGACACAAGAATAATTGTATGGGTGAAGAAAGAGATGAGGGACAGGGGCACAGCAGAAGAAAGAGTATACCATGAATTGTTTGTACTCTGGAATGCAGGAATCTGAAACAATGATTGAAGGTACAAGTTATATATGAGGGAAGCTCAAACACAGACTATGTAATTGATATTTGGATTTTCCACCCCCTCCCTTACTCCTGCTCTTATGGAATACACCCTTCTTTAAGGTGCAGATATAAGATCCTAAGGAGAATTGTCAATTAAATACTGCTTTGTGCTAAAAAAAAGGTCAATTCTGCTTTCTGCTCAATCTGTAGTGTATATATTTTTTGTAACAACTTTAGATAAAATACTTAGAGAAAGATAAATAAAACATCAGAAAAAAACATCTGATGTATCTCTGGACATAGAATATCATCTACCAGGAATACTGCAAGATAGATAACTACCCTAAATATCTACAACAACAAAGACTCCCAACAAAACAACCAACAGCTCCAGCCTTGTAAATCCCCCCAAACCCCAACCCTGTTGTGTTGAAAGTATTTTCTTTTTTCAGATTACTGTTGCCTAGTTAGAGCATAGAACAACTGTATAAATGCAGTTTACATTGTGTCTTGGTTTAGAGTAGATTTGGAAGGGAACTTTTGAACTTCTCTGCCTTATCTAGCTAAAACTAACTGAAAAGTAAAAAAAATCTCTGTCACAAGTGCTGGTCTGTGCTTCAGACAAACAGTCTAGAGAAGAATGTGTAAGAAAAAAAGCTGTTGTCAAACTTGGCACTTCTTCGTTTTTTGTTTTGCTCTCAGAGTCAGTTTTAAAAGCACAGAACTCAATATACAGCACAAACGGAACAAATGATTAAAGATACAAGCATCATAAAGTCACCCTAAAACACAACATCAGAGATTTTGATTAATTTCAGAAGAAGCAGTACAGACATAAGAAACACAACTATGAGTTTTGATGAAGTTGGCAAAGTCAAGGTGTCTCCAGTACCCAACAAGCAAAGGGCTACTGAATGTGAACTTTTTCTAAGAAGGTTCCTGTCACTTTGAAGAGTTTTTGCATCTAGACATTGCTTGGCCACAGGTGTGCTTTAAGTGTGTAGTTTCTGCTTTGGTGTATGACAATGATTTGTAAACAGTAAAAACTCCAAAATTAATATGTAAAAGTTAAGAAAAAAATCAATTTCAAAAATGTCAGTTTAGAAAATTCTTACAGAATATAATATATCCTTTAAAGACAAGTTTTCTAGTGTAGACTAACTAAATATAACAAGTAAATGTGTATTGGTGATCTTAATTTCTTTCAGTCATCTGCTCAACCCATCAGTCCCAGCATCACCTTCAATATGAAATTGTTTTGTAGGGAATCTGACTTCTGTCTTGTGTAATGCAATGAAAAGTTTCTGCAGGGCAGTCCATGCTCTTTAATGGATTTGTGCAGCCTCTGGTGCCTCAAGAAGGTCTGGGACACCTCTGCTGCTCTGCTGTTGGCAGTGTATTTCCTTGTCCTACAGGCAAATCTAAGGCTTTTAAAAATTTATTTTCAGGGGTTTTTTATTGGGTTTTGTGTTGAGCCTGGAATATGGCAGTCCAGGCAGGTCTGGCCAGAACTACTGTGCATTGCTAGTGATGGATTTTGTGTCTGAGAGAGCTGCTGTAGCTGCCGAGTACCATTGCTAATATTAACCAGAGACAAATATACCAACTGAGGTTCTGCAGGTAGTGGAGAAAACTCTCTAAGTTCTACCTAAATCATACAAATGTAAATTACGGAAAAGCTTTCAAGGAGCTGTAGTTATTGCAGTCCTGAATCATGTTATTCTCTTGAAAAGAAAAAATAAGTAATATTTTATTCTTCAATATCCCAAAGCAGTGTGAATAAAAGAAAACATAGTAGTTCTTCTTGGAGTTCTGCAAACCCTTTGTGACAGCATTCATGACTTAGCAACCAGGAATAAAGAAACTAAAAGGATAATATGTTTGTGTACTTCATAGGAACAGTGAAGACACCTTGTTAGATTTCTTGGTCTTTATTTTCATTAAAGATGGAATGTGCATAAAAAAGTGTACAAGAGCGAGTAGATGATTAGTTTTATAAATATCAACTATTTTTCCTGTAGAATGCTCTAGATGTAGTTTAGATGTGAGGAAAGAGACTTGGCAGCCTCATGAAGAATTTGGTGTTGAGCTGCTAATCAATTTGAATTTGCACAACATCAGGATTGGGATTGGCTGTGTACAAATACAGTGGTGAAGACATAGTGTGGCAATTTGTGCAAGGTAATAATTAGCTGCTGTGATAATAATTTCTATTGTAAAAGCTAACTTTGCTCTTTTTGAATCATCATATTGAGATATGTAATACACTCTTCAGCACTAAAGCAACCTAAAGAAAAACACAAATGGGGCTCCTCCACATTTCTGACAAGACTGCTGCTGTTCAGACCCTCATTAGTACCATTGTATGGTAGTAATTGGAGAATTATTTGGACATTGTGTATTTTAAAAATAAAGATCCTGCAGGAGTATTGTGAAAGGGAGCTCCACAAAAGCAGAAACTCTGGATGGCATTTTTAGTTAAAGACTATAGACCTTCCCATGCCTTGTTTCTGGGTGTGTACCAGAGAATACAGATCTGCTGCTCATGCTCCCCATTTTAATCAGAGCTATTGAAATCAAGTGTAAGATCCCCAATAGCACATATTCACTCTTTAATCTGAATTATTTTATACATGCCCTTAGCCAAAATTGTGCAGAATATTTGCCCCATGCTACTTACTTGCCGTGCACATCTGTAGGTAAAGGTGGTGCCTCTTGGTTCGGGTGATCAACTTCTTTGGCTTCTCTCAGATCTTTCAGCATTCCTGTGGAACCAAACTCTTCTGAGATTTGTATGGAAATAATTCAGCCTTCCTTGGATGAATTTGCTGTATCTATTTTGGATTTGTATCTACTGTAGTTAAGAATTCTCAAGTGTCCTATTTTCCAGGGGATCTCAGACAAACCTTTATCAAAGAGCTGTGATTGATTTTTTTTTTGTTGCATTACAACCAAACATTAATTGTCTTCTTTTGTTCCAGAGGGAGAAGGGGGTGTATGTTTTCCATGTCTTTAAAAGATGCTCTCCATCTCCAAGCACTGTGTAAACTGACATATGTTAGATTTTGAACATCAGTGGAGAAAGCAGTACTGTAATTCACACATTTTCATTTGACAGTTAGGTTGCAAATATGCTAACATTCAACTTGTTGGTTATTATTGCTGCTCCTTTTCACAAGGGAAATTAGTATTCACATTAGAGGCTGACTTCTCTGCAAAGAATTACATAAACTAGTCAGGCAGCTCCATTTCTTAGCTTTTGTGAAAAAAAAAAAGCCTTTTTACTGTATTCCCTGTCTGGGAGAAGTCAAACATTCATTTAAACAGAACAGCTTGGAAATTAAACAAATAGTTCCCTCACTTTAGGTGCAGCCTGAGCTCTGTTGAAACATTGGCTATTTCCTCTTTTTTCTTCAGGGTCTTGCAATGGTGAACAACTGTTTTAGTGCTGTGCTCATGACATAGCACATTGACAATTTTCCTGCTGAAGATTTGGGGAAATCTGTGTGTCCTACTGGTATGCTTTTCTATATATAGGAAAAGAAGGGATTGCAGCACTAAGGGATACCTGCTTTGATCAGTACTGTACTGTAGGGTGTGATTGAAGCAATGGAGAATTCAGAGGACAGAGAATAATAGAAATAATAGAAATGGCAGGAATTCAAAGATCACATTGATATTACGTTTCAGGAAAATACTGTTGGATTGTGGATCTATAGTTGGAAGCCTCCTTGCTGCTTGAATTTTATAACTTACTAGTATGGACACCAGAAAGATTTATCAACACCTGTGGACTTTAAGTTGGTTTAAAATATTATCCTATAAATTTGAAACACTTAAGTAGTGCTCCATCATTTTGCCAGCTTGAAATTATAGCTCATTCAAGTTAGTTTGGGAGTTTCTTCTGAATAATGTTTTCCAGTTAGGTTATTGCTGATGTTTCTGTTGCACTTCTTATCCCATTTCTGTTAGTATGATATGATCAGCTTCTTGCTAGGTCCTGCTAGAAGTGCAACTAAAACCTTAATCAGTGGATCCTTATTAGCACTTCCTTTCCACCACACTGGAGAACTGGATTGTAGAAATACACAGAAAATATCTATTGTGTGTGAAAACACAAGGTGTGGTCTCACTGTGGAAGAACATAATTTATTATTACTTACATTCTGCACTATTGCAAGTCAGTTACCTGTCTTTAGAGATAATGAGGTGGTGTAGTGTTTATTTCTCCATTTTTTTAGTGATAACACATAACAATAATGTCTTGCTCTGAACTGGAAAGAAGTTTGCTTCATGAAGCTTGCACAACTTTTTACAGCCCTCTTCATCTTAAAATGGCTCTGGAAATACCTGAGAAAACTACAGGACTTTCAAAGCTGCTTTTAATGAACTGGTAGGACTTTGTTCTTTCTGTTTCAGGAGACAGATAAAGCAGTCCCTGCTGCGGTTTCCCTCTGCACCCCAGCTTAGTATTTGATCTGCCTAGGCTGCTGCTGGCTGTGCTTTGTGTGATGTGAGGGCTGTACCTGGTAAGACTCAACCCTGAGCAGCTCGACCAGGTTCTGTCTAGATGAAATAGCTACAGCCTAGCATGGCAATCTTCACACTAGTGTGACAGGGGAAAAAAAAACCCAAAGCCCCAAACCCCAGAAGCTTCATTAAAAGAAAATTGACATTGTCTACTTCATACTCGACATCAGCTAGTGTGTGTGTGTATTTTTTAATATACATACACATACATATGTATATAAAAATAAATATATGGCTAAGTATTTATATAAATTCCCACTAATACCTTAGAGCAATGAATATTTCAAGTGAAAAATGCTGTTGTTTTGTTGTCACTTTGAAGTGAGAGATTTCTTTTGTCTTCTGGCCCTTCAAAGGTGAGTATCAGCAAAGATAGTACCTTTAGATCTTTGCTCTAATGAATATAAATAGATAACATAATATATTTAGCTAAGCTTCAGAAGCTGAAATCTAGTTCTCATTGTCACTTATTTGTTTTGTGACTCTTAATTAGACAGTTCAATTGTTTGGTAAAATAAAGGCAGTAGTGACTGGCTTCTTGCAAGAGGTTGAATGAATGTTAAGCTTCTGTTAATTAAAAGTACTATTTTGAATTCTAGATGTTAATAATTCACCAGATTAAGGGATAGAACTTCTGGGAAATAAGCATTTTTTCTTACAAAGAAAAGTGTTGATTTTCAAAGCTGCATTAAACTCTCTGTTGTTCAAGATACTCTAACCTATTCATATTTTAGAGGGTGGGTGGTGTGGGGAGGAGTGAATGGAAAATAAAATGAAAATCCAGGAAAGAGTATATTATAAAAAGCAGCTTTCACTTTTCTTCATCTTAAACAGGGACTTCCTTAAAGTGACATGATGGGGCCAATGGAAAAAGATACAAAAGTACAGAGAATGTAAAACATAAACGATATGAAAACATCAAAATCTTTCAGTAGTGCTCTCTATGTATTTCACATCTGTATTCTAGTTATTCTAAAATCCTGTATATGTTAATGGAGTCCACACAAATAGGAGAGTGTTCAATCTTATCACCTCATTTCTGCTCATTAGCTGACAACATTAAGTATTCTACCAGAGCATAGTGCCTGTTTCTGTAGTCTGTGTTTCCATTCTTAAAAAAGTCTCACAGCTTGTCATAACTGGAATTCAGTGTGCTTAGTGAGCCTTCCTAGTTTTTCAAAAGTGTTCTGAGCTTTTACTGTAGGTGAGGTATCTGCAGGTTTAACCTGCTGCTGGATTGCAGTTAGTATGAGAATATCTGAAAGTCTCTGATCTCTTATTTTGTGTTGAGTTTTAAACGTGTTCGGGGAAAGTCAGTTTCTTTCTTAAAAAAAGCATTTTATTTTATTTTATTTACGTCTTATTCAGTCACCAGAACATGGGTCACAGAGTCACAGAACCTTTAGGATCAGAAGAAACGACTGGAGATTGTCTAATCTAACACCTCTGTTGAATGCAGGGTTACCTGCAGCAGGTTGTTCAGGACTGTTCAGTTTGGTATTCGTATCTCCACAGATGGAGATTCCACAGTATCTCTGTGCTGGAATTGCTCCAGTTCATCTGCTCTGTCTGTCCTGGGAGGTGCAGGGCTGGTCACAACATTGTTGTGTATCACCACTGGAAGTATCATCTCCCTCTGCCTGCTGTCTTGGCTCTGTTTCTGGCACTAGTGTTTCACTAGTGTTTCAAGGGTGACTCAAGTTGCACTCCTTGTCCACCAGGATCCCCCAGAGCTGCTTTCCTTCCATTTCCCCCATAGAGCCTGTGCTGGTGCATGGTGTTATTTCTCCCCAAATGTATGACTTTAAATTTGATTTCCCTGAACTTCATGATGTTTCTGTTGGTTTATTTCTCCTGATTGTTGCAGCCCCTTGGAATGGCAGCAAACAACATAGCCATCTGGTGTATCAGCCACTCCTCCCCAAAATTTATCATCTGCAACCTTGCTGTTGGCATGCCTTGTTCCATCTTTCAGTTCATTAATGAAGACGTTAAAGAGCACTGGCCCCAGAATCAACCTCAGGGATACATTAGTGATTGTCCTTCAGCCAGGCTTTGTACTGCTGATCACAACAACCATCTGAGCCTGGTAGTTCACGAATTTTTTAGTCTACTTTATTGTCCACTTATCTAGTCTGTATTTTGACAGTGTATCTATAAGAAAGTTATGTGAGACTGTCAAAATCCTTGATGAAGCAGAGATAAACCACATCCATGACTCTTCTCACTCACTGAGCTTACTGCTTTGTTGTGGAAGGCTGTCAGGCTGCTCAGGTATGAGTCCTGAGCTGTAAGTTTATGCTGACTCATCACATTTTGTGTGCTTGGAAATAGCTTCCAGGATTACTTGGTGCACCAACTTGCCAGGGTTTGAAGTGAGGCCATTTAACCTGCAGTTTCTCATATCTGCCTCCTTGCCCTTCTGGAAGATGACACTTGCTGTCTTCCAGTCCTTAGGAACTTTCTTCAATCACTATGACCTTTCAAATATCATTGATTGTGGTATCACGATGACATTGGCTGGCTCCCTCAGTACTTGTGGGAGCATCCCTTCCCTACTGACACCACTTTCCTTGCTCCAGACTTTTTCACTGATTTCAAGAACCTGAGATTTCTGAAAAGCAGATTCCTTCTTGCTAGGAAGAACCACAGTATAGAAGGCATGAGTACCTCAATCTTATCTGTGTTGACTGCTACTCTAGAGCCCATTCAGCAGGCCCACACTACCCCTAATCTTCCTTAAGTTGCTGATACGCCTGTAGAAGCCTTTTATATTGCCTTTTGTGTCTCTTGCTGGATTCAGTTTCAGATGGGCTTTGATGTATCTAACTCCATTACTACATACTTGGACAGTGTCTCTGTGTTCTTCCCAGGTCACTTGTCCCTCTTGTCATCTCTTTTTTTTTTTTCCTTTTAGATGAGTTTTGTCAGGAACTCCCTGTTCATCTGTGCAGGAGCCCTTTCTGCACACTAGGAGAGACAAATCTTGAGATTGGCGGAGGTGATCCTTAAATGAAAATCCAACAGCTGCCCCCCTCTTTTCTCCAGAATTGTATTCTGCATGGGTCTTCCAAGCAGGTCCTTGAGGGAACCAAAAGTACTCTTTCCTGCACTGCAGGGTCTTGCTATTTGCCTTGACCCCTCCTTTCTGGGTCCTGAATTCCACAACTCATGATTGCCCCCAGCCTTCACACTCCCTGTACGAAAGATGCTAGGATGGAGTTAATTTCTGTACCTGTGCAGAAAATACCTGTTGAGTGCCATGTTTTGGACTGGTGACCAAAGTGACGCTGACTACACATCAATATTTTCACTACTGCTGCACAGTGCCAATACACTTTCAAGACTTTCTCTGTTCTCATTCTGCTGCAGTGAGGAGGTTAGAGGCAGGCACGAGGCTGGGACAGCTGACTACAACTGACCAAAAGGAGATTCCATAACACTGTTCTGAGCGATAAAACTGGGAATGAGTTTTCCAGGGGTTGCTGTTGCTCAGGGATTTAGTTGGGCATTAGTTAGCTGGTGCTAAATAATTGCTGTTGCAAATTTTTTGTTTTTGCTGTTCTCCCTTTCCTTTCCCCCCCTCCCCATTTTCACCTCTACCTACAATTTTTCTCACTTTCGCTCCTCTTTTAATTCTTTCCCTCAGCACTCAGTAGAGGGCAGCTGTATGGGGCTGAGATGCCTGTGGGGTTTAAACCATAACACCCCTGAGTAGCTGCTCTCTCTTTGCAAGGATGAAGTCTAGCACAGCATCTGCCCTTTTTAGCTGTCTTTTGGTTGATCACTTGTGTCAAAAAGTCATCATTAATGCACTCCTGAAACATCCTCAGTTACTTCAGTTACTTGTGCTCTGCTGTATTGTCCCTCCACCAGATATTGGGGTGGTCAAACCTGCATGAGCAGCAGGGCCAGTGCATGAAGGACTTTCATAATTGCCTGAAGAAGTCCACAAAAATCTAATACTTTAAATCAGGTGGTTGGTAGCACACATTCACTACAGCATTGGCAGTTTTTGTCTAAGCAGTGATTCTGGGCCCATAAGCTGTCAGCTGGCTCGTCATTCATCCCTAGGTGGGACTATTCTCCACTCCCTGCAGTGTTCTTGCTTCAAGGGCAATCCAGCTCCTCACCATCACTTCCACCCCTTGCAGAGGCTGTGTAAGTTACCCCACCATGTTTCATGGTCCATGGCCCTGCCAGCTGTGTGCAGGCTTCCACGTCCTCGTGTCTGCACAACGGAGCGTTGGTGCACGGGCACTTCAGAGAGGCACTCAGTCATCCTGGCTGCTTGTTGACAGCATGACTGATGCTACAAAGACCTGTCACAACACAGAGCACACCAGTTATTGAACCCCAAAACATGTTCTTCAACGTGTTTCTGCTCTAATGGAGATGAGCTGAAAGGGCATAGCGGTGGACAGTGAATGCTTACTGCTCTGGGCTCCCAAGATCTGCCTGTTTACTCCTGGCTCCTAGAATAGAAAGTGATTTGCTCCCCAGGGAGTTAGCAATGATCAGTGCAGTATTGAAAAATATGCTAAAGGTTGAGAGGGGAAAAATATTCTCTGACTTCTGTAGGGAAATGTCAAGTGAAAGAACTTGAGGGATAGGCTGTTTGGAGGAAATGTGATACTCAAAGGTCAAACGATTGGAAATAGGTTGAGACTAGCAGACTTGAAAAGAAAGGTAAATGTATTCAAGGTTAGGAAGATAACAGAACATACAGAAATAATAGTAGGACTGGGAAATGCTAATAATACACAGTCCTGCAAATGACAAGAAAAGGAAGAAAGGTCAGAATGAAACCAGTACTTTTTAAATGTATCTATGCTTCATAAATCACATAAAAATCAACTGCTCTGTTCTAACTAATCCTTGACTTTATTTTCTTTGTCCTAGGATGTAGGTTGATGTGATCTGAAATGGAACCAGAATCATTGTGCTTTCAAGGGCTTGCTTCCCTCTACTTTGCTTCAATGGCTTTCTTTCCTGCATCCCTTGGGTGTGATAATGGCATTCTGTGAATCATAATAGCAGTGCAGAGCTTAATTAATGTTTGCAAAACACTTAGATCCTCAGATGAAGTGTGCTATGTGCATTCGCTGCAATATATTGTTGCCAATAACCAGAGGCTATTTTTAATTCCAGCAACAACTAATTTTTGGTGCTTTTTTTATCACAAGAGCAACCCCGTGGGGATGGCCAGGAAGGGTCATGCCAAGGTTCAGTAATCTCACTATCTCAGCTTCAACAGTAGCAAGTGTTTAAGGAGCAGGTCTGCACAAAAGACCGAGGCTTTATCTGGCAAACTCTCCTGGCTTCTAGAAACAAATTTTTAAAGACTTTTTGATCTGAAGGTTACATCCAATACTTGCCCCTGAAGGGAATTCTTGTCCCAGCCTTTTCCGCCAATGCTTGGTGAGCCAAGGGATTAACCTTGCATACCCTCTATAGGGTGTTCTCCCCTGACTGAAAGAGAGAAAATAGAAGAAGAAAATAATATTTTTAGTCTTTTTAGTTGCAAGCAAATCTCCATCCACCAGGATGACAAATGTATTTGAGTCACTAGAGTAAAAATTATGTGATGTTTGGTACTTTGACATAACTGCTCATGGAAGAGCTCAGCATATGTCCTTTCAGCCTCCAGAAAAGGATGATTTATTGCTTTAAATTTATCGGAATCTTTAAAATCACAGATTCCTATCTGAGGAGACATAAGTTTTTTATTCTTGTGAGTGAGACAACTGGATGTAGAGGCATTTATTCATACTAATGAGACGTTAAAATCCTGGCTTTTATATAAATTAAACTAAAGATCATCAGCTCTATGTAAGGAATTACTTTGCCTTGCCATTGCCTCACTTTTCCCCTCCCAGCTAACAGACAGTGTTTTATGTATCAAATGGCAGCAGGTTTTGGCCTCCAAAGTAGAAATATTTAGAAATATAACATACCCACACACACATATATATGTATATGAATGAACTGGAACCATTTTTATGTTTAGTTGGATTATATTTTTCTTAATTTTCTGATTTGCCCAAGTAGATTCATTCCAAATTTAAAAACCTTGCCAAGGGATTTCTCTTCCATTTATATGGAGAACCATATAACTTCTATGTGAAATTGTGGAAATATTTGGAGAAGTGTGTAATAGAAGGGCCAATAAAAATGTAAATTATCTCAACTGTATTTATTATGTATTTCACCTGATTCTCTGGCAATGCTGCTGATTTTGATAGCAAGCAGCTGACTAAATATTTTGTAGCATGCTTTAAAAAAAGTAAATGAATAAACCCATAATATTTGCATTTAATTATCTGCCAGAAAAGGTGTATCTTCCATTTCAAATTAGTCAAGCAGATACGTTCACCCAAATTTTTCTATCTTGGACCTGGATTTTACTCTAGGTGGCAGAATTGCTCTATCTACAGCACACAAAGAACAGATTAAGAAACAAAAAATGGTTAATGATATAGATCTCCCTAGTGTGAATAATTCCTGTTTCCTAAATCAGCTGCCTTATTTTTCCAATAGTGTCAAATGTATCAGTAAGCAGGTAGAATTCATAAGCTGTTTTTTTTAAAGGGGAAAAATAATAAAGTGTTATCCTATATGAGAAGTGTCTGGCTCAATTAGAAGCTGCAGAATTTTTTGTAAAGTATAATTTCTATGTAATGCTGATATTTGAAGCGACTGAGCTAATGTGTATGAACTGCCAGGTATGTATAGTTTCCTAGGAGGGGTTGAGGCTGGGGGAAGAGCTAATCTTTCCAACAACGCTATGTCAAATTCTTTGCATATGAAGGGATTAAATTGTAACACTAAATGCATGTTAAACAGGGAGATGGGACACTTTAAACACGTTTGTAAGGAAGCTGTTCTTTGAAGCTGAAATGCATTTGTGTAAACTGCTCTGTGCATTGTAAGAGCCTAGAAGGATTGAGTCCCTCTAATGGTTACCTAGATTAACATTTTGACAAAAGCTCCATCCTCTAATTCCAAGAATTTTGAAACATTGGATACAATTTCTTTGGCCACTGTGATATATTTCAAGCATAATTTCTTGTGTCCTCCTCACACTGTTTCTGAAATTTAGATTATAGGAGGAAAAAAAAGGGGGGCAGTGAAAGCTTTCAGTAGGAGTGAGGTTTTACTTGACTCTTTAGAAGTCAGTAATTTCAAATCCAGAAAATTTCTCTGGAGCTGTGGAGGGAGAGAATTCCAAGGATGCTTGTGTTCTTCCTTCCCCAGCTTTAGTGATACTACTTCTTCAGTGTTGCCCAATTGTTAGGCTTCCTGTCCACCCATGCTGAGTGGTACTGCTACTCCTAAATGAAAACTATTTAGAAAAAATTCTCAGTGCTTACCATTTGTTCTGAATTTTGTAGCAGGGTTGGTGTTGTGGGATTTAAAACATTATTTTGTAGTGTTACTGCCAAGACTGATGTTGCCCATCTTTGCAAGGTGGCAGTGTTAGTTGGGCACATAAATGTAAATATTGAAATATGAGGTAAAGAAAAAGTATCCTTTCTTTAAAAGTTATGCTATGTTTTACCAAAAGTTTTCTACATTTTCAGTGTTTAAAAGGAGAGTAAAGCAATTATAGCATTTGCTTTCAAGCCTCTCCTTGATGCTGGATAAAATGTATTTTTTTTCCTCCTTCTCATAGTAGAATTGTTGACTACATGCTTGTCTTTGGTTTGTGGACCACCTAGACTTTTTTTCTTTTTCTTTGATTGGCTTGTTGCAGTATATCTTGCTTTGTATTTTGATCTGAAAGCATCCTTTACTCATGCTGAGTGCAACTTTCCTTCCTGGAGGATCCATTGAAATAAAATGGAGCTGCTTTGTGAATGCAGGGAATGGAGTATGAATGCAGTCCTTGCCTGAGCACACCAGAAGCAAGAATAGAAGGTGGAAGGCTCCCATGACAATTTATCCCTGGATATTTCTGAAGTGTATTTTTTTACTTGATTTCACTTCAATCTGCAGTTTGTAAGACTATGTTGGAGAATGTAGAGGTGTGTCAAACTAACTGATAGTGTGGGGAACATGGGAACACTTATTTCTGTAAGATTATCTGGTCAAGGACCTCATCAAACGTGATGAAAAGGAAAAGAGAGAAGAACAAGAGGGAAACACAGAGACAGACCTGGCAGACAAACAGAATGGGACAAAGACAAGGACCAAACAAACTGGCACTTTAAAACTGATAGGGTTGTCAACTTGAGGGTCCAGGATGTTGCGAATGTTTGTTGGTTCTGCCCAAATTGGTGGGGGAATGTGCAGGGGAAGGGAGTGAAAACAGAACCATGTGGACCATAGACAGAAAGGGGTTAAAAAGATGTTGTTAACTTGTAAAACGAAGCTGGTCAGAACCTTTGGCTGACTGAACCCTACACTGATCACAGTCTGTCTGCTCTTGTGATCAGATCATGTCTTAAAAATCCTCTGTAAAATCCCTGTGTAGGGTGCTGCAAGGACCAGGTGCCAGATGCAGGGGTGCTGTGTGAGGGGATTTGGAGCAGCTGGAGTCAGGGTGGGGGTGTGGGCTCCCCTGGCCAGTGATGTCACCCACTGGAACCAGTGACAGCTTTGTGCCACCCACAGGAGTGGCGGAGAGCCCTCGTCCCCCAACTGTGGCAGGAGCAGCCAGGGGGGCTCAGTGCCCACAGCTGGAGGGGAGGGAGGGTCAGAGCCTCTGTGCCTGGCCCTGGCCATGCTGTTGGTGTGAGTGTCCCTCTGAGCAGGTGTGCCTGGGTGTGCTCATTGCAAACCCACACAGGACCAGCTGCCCAGAGGGGATCTGGGCATGGGCAGGGATGTTGGGTGCACGGAGGGGCTGTGCTGGCACTTGGGACATGCACAAAGATGTGTGTGAGCTCTCACCAGTGGCCTCCTGTCTCTGCCAGCTGAAGAGGAGGAGGGCACTTGGCTGTCTGGTTTGTGTTGTGTGAAGGTGTTGAAGGCAGCACCTTCTCTGTGGCAGCCTGTGTGACCAGCCATCCAGTGTCTGGATGTGTGTGCAGCTTTGCCAGTGGCTCAGCCTACAGCTGGAAAAGAAACAGCCACATCCCTGGGGCTGAGCACAGACAAGAGGTCCCATGCACGGGGCTGGGCCCTAGGGACCAGGACAGAGTCCTGTGCTGGAGATGCTGGAAATACTGGAGATGGCTGTTGCTCCCAACACCCCTTAACAAAACTTTTTTGTTACAGGGAAAATTAGGAAACCCATCCTGATGAAGTTTCCTGCCTTTTTATTTTTTAACTGTGAAAAGCAAAAGTATGTATAAATAATGAAAGATTTTGAATAAAAGTTTCAGGAAAATATGAATACTTGAATTTATGAAAAATCCATCATTCAGCTTGGCTCAAAGGCTCTTAAATATTTTTAAGCAGGAATGAAACAATGCTATGCCTATTTCTGAGCTTCATCTTTATTTATGTGTAAATCCTCAAAGCTTATAAGTTTAGCATTTCTATGGACTATAAAAGCAGCATTTTATTGACTAAAACTTGTATGAATTTGCTCTCTTACTGCTTCTAAAAAAACAAATCAACCCCATTACTACATAAAATTGAAGACTGCCTTCAATTGCTCAATTTGATTGTAGGAAATCTGTTGTGTTTACTTTTCAAAACTTTCCAACATTTGTGATATATATTTTCAGGAATATTTTGACTCTTGAGGGATTTTAGCACTCTGCATGCTAACTAGTGCTACTGCATGGCAACCATTTATCATTAGGGAGTCTTGAAGGTCTTCAGCACTAATGCTGCTATGCACTGCTTGATATGACAAGACTGGTGTTTCTATAGATTACTCATACCTTGTTGTCAATGGGAAAGGTCATACAAAACCGCATTTTTCCAAGTGTAATCGTATTTCTTAGTTTGTAGTTTCTTAAATTTAAACAAAATACTTTCTCCTTGCTGTAGGAGAATTGAACTAATCCTCCTTAGGTAGTAACTGCAATTCTTGTGCTGTTCTATTTTGGGAGAATAGGTTTATATTATCACCTTTCTATAAAACTATTCAGAGGTCACCTTTTGTGACATCATTTTTCTTCTACTTGTTCTAGTCACCGTGAAGAGATTCCGTTCTCTGTGAAGCAGGAAGCTCTATGCTAATATTGTTTAATGTGCTTTCCACGGGGGTTTGCTATCAAGTAACATAAAGTGATTTTCAGGAGGTGAGGGTTACTACCTTTGTAGCTGTTCCCTGTACAAGAGGAATGTCATACTCTTACATGTTTTTAATGTTAATGAAGCTATCTTACAAAAGGATTTTTGCTGTGTTTTATGAAGCTATCGTACAAAGGGGTTTTGACCGTGTTTTATGAAGCTATCATACAAAAGGTTTTTGACTTTTCATTTTCTCCCAGTGAAAGCATAAGTGAAACCTTTACCCACCACTTTACCCAGTACTATGCACAATTTTATTTATGTAAGCTGCAAACAGTATTGGTGTCTATTCCAACGTTATTAACATAGCATTAAGTAAAAGTGTCTTAGCTTCTCTCTGTGCTGTCAGTTTGTGCACTTTGACCTTTATATCAATGCTCCCCTCATTTTCCTCCAGCAATATAATTTCAGCATTTCACCACTCAAACAGTGATTGAAAAGATTTGCCTGCCTTCTCGAAACCAGTGTGCTGTGTTGGTGACTGCCCATCTCGGTGAGCTGCTGTGCTGCTGCAGAGCCCATCAGGGAAAATCCTGTGCAGGGGTGTTGCCAGAAGCTAAAGCTGGCTGCCTGGTGGGGCTGCTCTAGTTTCACTGAGAAAATCTGTTGACAACTTAGTAGTAAATATTTGCTCAAATATTTTGTCTTTTAATCAAGAGAACAGAAGTCAGTTTTCAAAGTTGTTTTTATTTTTTATCAGTTTGGAGCTTTTCTCTCTGGAAAACACATTTTAACAGAAGCACGAGTCATTTTAGGGAATGGTTGTAACACTGAATGTGTATGACCTGCAAAGAGAAATGTGAGAGATCTGTGATTGCATAATGGAGCAATATAATGATTTATAGGTCTGATGATTTTAGACTTACAAAGAGCCCTGATAGGCAGAAAAAATAATTTGAAGTTGGGTAGTTTTCAAAATATTATCTGAAGGTATGTAGTCTGTGGTGCATCTCAAATCCAGTTATTAAAAGGAAATAGTACAACTCAATAAATACTGAAAATGAAATAAATGCTGGCCACCCCCTGCATTAATAGGGGTTGATCAGAATAAAGATAAATATTTTGGAATTCAAAGGTGTTTCAATGGAGCTAGATGCATGCTGGAACATTGCTTAGGTAATAATTGTAATATTTCATTGCAGTTGCAGTACCTAAAATGTGTCCCTAGCTGAAGTTACCTCATATTCTTGCCCTTAAAATGTGCTGTTTATGAGACATAACTCTCCTTATATTTTGAAGGAGGAGGGGGCCTGGTCTTTTTCCTGCAGCTACTGGCAGTCTGACAAGTCTTTTCTGCATTTGAGCATCCTGAGAATCAGACAGTGGTTCTGCTAATATTGTCTGTCCTTCTCCTATATATTGCCTGGCTTGCCTGTGTATTTTTGGCCTGAAGTGTTTTTCACTATCTGGAAGAAAAGGGAACAGCTTATGTTATTACATGACTTTTAAGGGACAGTTTTGCTTGTCTTGGTTTGGAAAGACAGGTATCTGTCAGGGAAAATTGGAGTTTCCCTTGGAATGGAGAATGTAAAAGACCCTCCCTCCAAATTATTATAATTTTGCAATTAGGAACTTTCACGCAAAAAAAAAA
>VXBR01002255.1:162505-231110 GCA_013400215.1 Cisticola juncidis | reverse complement strand
ACCCCCCGTGACCCACCCCCCTCCCCCCAGTTACAAGAGATAAAGAATAAAGAAACCATCCCCCAATTGCTTTCTACAGATGAAATAGAATACCCTTTTTTTTTTTTGTTTACACAACCCAATACATGTTTCAAAGGGAAGTGCAAATAGGGTTTGTCATGTAACAGTGATATATCTTAGCAATTTACAACTTTTGTAAGGAAGGTAGGTATGCTGAGAAAATCAGCTTCCAGGGGCAAATAATGAACAGTCTTAGGGGATAGCTGATTTATTCTTGTCCTTGTAAGAGGGAGAGATGCCAAGGGACCTATTTAGTAGTGATTCCTAGTAGTGATCCTTAGTAGTGATCCACAGTGCTAGCTGTGATTCCTTGTCTGTTAAAAGAGGTCATCTAATTCAGCCTAGGCACAGTAAAGTGACAGGTTCTTGGAAGAGGAGGAATAACCTTGCAGCTAATAAAGATTCAGCCTTTTTCTTCAAAATCCATGCAGATGCATCATTTATCTATTGTCACAGAATGATAACTACTAGAAAATTATTAATGATTAAAAATGGCAAAGCTGAGATTGGATAGGTGGCGCATGTTGGAAACTGAAGGATCACGAAGGATTATTGTGTCAACAGGGGATTGGAGATCCTTGAACAAAGTGGGTGCCCTTGTAGGCTGGACTTTCAAGGAGTTATGGAATTTTTGTTTAGTGGTGGGAGATTTTTTATTTTTTAAACCTAAGCAAAGATGCTACCTGAAAACGAAGTAACTTCAAAATTTACTTGTTACAAGACATTTTTCCTGACTGAGAGGAATATTTGTGCTTGCAGTCTTACTTAACAGAATTGTAATGATGAGTATCTAAAATCCAATTCAAAGGAAAACTACTTCTAAAAAAATAAAGTTATAGCATAGACAGAGCATGGGGAGAAACAGTGAATTATATGGAGAAAAAAAAAGACTATTCCATTTTAAATTATGCTTAGTCTCATAAAACTCTTATCAGAGCAGACTCTCTGACTGCAGGGAATAGTTTGCATTTTTTTTTCTGCAAACAGCACAAGAATGGGATTTAAAAGTTTGTTCAAAATGCTAAAACACTCTCCATCTCATGCTGAAATAGCTTTTTAAGGGTCTCTTGATGTAGCTCAATAAAAATTATTTTGTACTTTGGTAGGTTTTTGCTTTTCTAATATCTGCTAAGTAATACATATGAATACCTGAATTTTCACTTGAAGAAGCCTATATTAGTTCTTGAATCAATGTAGAAAAAATAGCCCAAACATTTCAGAATCTGATTACAAAAATAATTTTCATGCACTTCAGCAGAACAGATTCTTAAAATATGGCATTTATTCATAGTACTTGTAATGGAAGGATTTTAGACAGCAAAGAATCCTATCCTCCCTAATGCTGAGGATGGCTGAACTTGTCTCAGCCTCCCTTTCTGGTAGTGAGGTTCTGCCTGATTTACTGCAGATATAGATTTCCTATTTTGTTAATTTTTCTTTTGTAGGCTTCAGGGATTTTCTCCTTTTACATTCTTTCCTGTGTGATGGTTGCTGGAGTGGGGAAGGTAAAAGCAGGGGAGATTGAAAGTAGCCTGGTGTAAGCCCCAAAAGCAGCTTACCAGGCACAGTCATCTCTGGTTTCCTTGGATCTCTGTGTCTCCCATGAAGCTCCTGAAGCAGCACACATGGTTGGCCACACAGAGCAGGGGTGTCTGTTCAATCACCTAAGGGAGGTGGGTGTCTCTGGAGAGACTCTACAGGTTGTATGCACAGAGAAGAATATATAACAGTTGTCAAGAGCAGCTTCTGTGGTTGTAACTTGGTATTGTATTTTCACTGTCACACTATTTTTTTTCCCCCAGATTTTTTTTTTCTTTCAAGAGTCAAATCCTATTAATTCTGAAAGTAGTGTGGTGTTTTAGGTATCACCTTCGCTCTCTTGTGTGTATATATCTCTATGTGAGAATCTGCTCACATCCTTTCTCATGATTTCTAGGTACTATGAAAATTTTGGTGACTATGAGCCTGTATTGATTGCCTTAATCCCAATATGTGCAATGTTACTTCTATAACTGGGAATGCTGTTTAGCCTGAAGGTCTTTGTTTTTACTGGTTATGATAACCAAACAAAGAATAATAAGGAGAACAGAATATGTGGGTAGGAAACGTGTCTAACATAGTCTTTAAAATCCTACAAAAACCAAGCAATCAGCTGTGAAGACTCCTGTCTCCTGTGGAGAATTCGAATACCACCACTTGTGAGTTTGTAACCTACTCATACCTATTCAGTACTGAAATATATTTTAAAGCAGTTTTATCCTACTTATTAAAATACTGCTCTGTCACATTGTGTAAAGAGTGTAAATACTCTGGTGAGCACAGGAAGGGAGCAAAAAAATCTATTTCCTGATCTACACATTGGAATCTTCCTGGAACTTGTTGATGTGGTGCTTTTGATTATTTTTTTCCCTTTTGCTTATTATTGGACATAAATTTTTGTGAAATCAAAGTATATTGTCTTAATTGAAAAGTCTATATTTTTTTGCAAGAAGGAAGGGAATCAACTCCAGTGCTGTACCCAGCTAGACTCTTGTGTACTCTGTTTATCCATGTGACACCTCAAAATCAGCTTGTTGGAAATCAGAGAGAATAAATAACTTTTGGTTTTGACTTAATCTAAGTGGTGTTTAGTCTTGTGACTCCAAATGGGGAATAAATTTTCCTGAAGGTTTTCCATAGCTTCTTTCAGAGATGTAGACAGAGCAGTATTCTGAGTTAACTTATTTCACTATGTTAAAAAAGTCAGACTGTCATTGGAGCTACTTTTTATTTAGAAAAACTCTTTGGAGTTCTGGAGACTGTGCTCCATTGTTGTTAATTAAAAAAACCCCACTCAGTATAGCCAATTAAAAAAACACAAAACCTTATGCTAAGCACATTAAAGATGACATTAAGCCTGCCTGTAGCAGTGTTCCCCAACATTGCTGGCCTGGGGGTAGTGATATTGAATGAGTCATGTGCTGCAGGCGTATTGTACTTTGTTTTTCCCTTCAGCTTGAATTCAGGATTTTAATTTCCCCTGCCTGTGAGCAGTGTTGGGGGGTACCATGGGCAAACAGCGCTCGTGAGCGGCAGGGACGCGGAACTGGCCTGCGGTGCCTCTCCCTTTGCTGCCTCTTATCTGTCACATTGTGCTACTCATTATGGACTCATTCCCACAGTCAACTAAATTCCATGAAATGTTTCAGAAACTGAAAATTAAGCTGGCAGAGAAGTATGTGGCATGTGCAAGGTTTTCATATGATGATGTTACTAAAGTGTACAAGAGGGCTTGTACACATCAGTAGCGTCATGCTTTCCCATGCAATTTTAATGTCCTAATAACGTCCCAGGAAATTAAGTAAACATAATTCTGTTCCCTGAAAATACTGGGGTATTATGTACAATGATGTGTTAACCTGCTCAAATTCTGAGCGGACATTTTTAAGATGCTAAATTCTGATTTCAATTCTATTTCTCTAAACTCCTATTTCTCTAAGAAATTTTTGCCTTTTTTGTCTCATATAGGTGTTGCACATTAACACTGCACACTAACTGTAAGTTATGTGATCAGTTCTAAATTGTTGGTTTTCATCCACATTAAACAATTACCAACTGAGTTTCATGGCCCAGCTTTCAGTCCCCATGAGTTGCTGAGGCTGGTTAATGTAATAACCTGTATCACCTTAACAGTCTCATAATTATTTGCTTTAATTTTATATTTACATAGATCAAAATATCCACTTTTTCTCAGGTTCTTTGCTCTATGAGAACCCCAAATTAACCCAGTACAACTCTGCATAGTCTAATGGAGAGAACAATGAATGTTGCTACAACTAGAAACGAATTTGACACACTGATGCATGAACATGGAAGTGTTTCCTCATGAACTCGTTGGCAAGCTCATGTTACTTTAATTTATGCCATCATTTATATGATGTATTGGGTAAACCTGTAGCTACTAACACTTCAACTTATTTTACAGGCAAAAATCTGCTTCCCTGGAAAAACATAGTGGAATTGGTTTTGTCTATGATACTTGAGACCCGATCAGATGTAGTGTCTAGTTTAAACTAAATGATGTTATATCTTGCAAACATTAAGCTAATTAAACCCCAAATAGTGCAAAAGAAATTCCATGCAGTTTTTATTATTTAGTCTTAAAGCCAGATTTCAAGGATGCCTCCATGGCCTTTATTTAATTGTTTTCTCTATTCACTAAAGACTTGGTTGAAATAGGAACAGGTTTAGGCATGAAAAGTTCATCCTAGGTGCTGAAGTTTTTAGACAGGGATTTAAATGTATATCTATCTCTACATCTCTATCTATATAAAATTGCCAATTTGTATCGTCTTCAATGCTGTATCTTGTTTTCCAAATGACTGTAAAGTGAGATTTTTTTTTTAACATGCACTGAAGAAAAATAGTTGTGCCTGAATTGCCTGTGTGGCAATTAAAAAAAGTATGCAATTATTAGTTTAAATGCTTGTAAGTGGGGCTAAATCATGTTGGAGTGCAAAGCAATAATTACTCCTCATCTCAGAGATGCTATGTGTTATAAAGACCTGATGGAGGTTCAAGGAGAGGAAGCAACATAGTGGTGGCAACTACTCATTTAATATGACTATTTAAATGATTGGATTTATTAAAGGTTTGCTAAATCAAAAGTCAAGAGAAGGCAGCAGATGTGTGTTGGGTCCTGCTCTTCTGTAGCCAGCTAGGAAAATTCTAAATATGCTGTGGTCATGAAGATGAACATTTTGATAAAACACTGAAGTGTAGAAATGTGATGAGGGAGGAAGGAGAGTGTCCCCTGGTGCTGGGCTGTCTGTGTTTATGGCAGTCATGTCTTCATGCAGGATTGCATCCTTGTTTTACAGAGCTGCTTCCCTCCTAAAGAGACAGGGCTGGACTCATCTGGGGAGCCTGAACCCACCAGAGCGTGACCACAGATGCGGCATGGTAAAACCTATCTGACCCCTGAATCTGGTAGGACAGGTGGCGTGGAGCTAGAACCTGCAGATGCTGTTGAAACAGGATCTTACCACACTTTATGATTTTTGGAGGCTCCCATGAGCACATCTTGGGGCACTTAGATCCCGGCCAGCCACGTATCTTCCCATAACAGACATCATCTTACTGAAGGCCAGCAGTAACCATTTCCCTTAACCTTGGAATTTCACTGCTTTGCTTGGGAAAATGGATTTGTATTTCACTTGAAAATGCACTGACTGCCTTCCTGTAAACCTGCTACAGAAAGGACTATTTCTGCCTATATTTGGAGATGGCAATGCAGAGTAGAAAGTGGTGTTGCCCTGGAATGGTCGAGATTTCAGTTTAAAAGCAGAACAGTTTTGCCAATATAGCTGGTGTAAAACAGGCTTGGATTTCTAGATGTTTGCAAACCTAGGGCATGCTGGCTGCCAGTGCTTCACAGATAGCATTGCATGTTCTGATACATGGTTTGTCAAAGGCATAAGCTTTTACTGTATATGAGGTCTAATTGGAAACCACTGCCCTTAGCATTGTAGGAGAGAATTATTTATATTACATATTAATTTATAGCTTATGAATATTGTACAAGATAAAGCTGTTTTATGCTTATAAAAATTCCAATATATATGCACAGCACATGTTTGTCAGTGCAATGCTATTAATTATAGGCCAACTGTGACTCATCTGACAATCCTATGGTATTCTCAGGTGTAACACTTCATGTGTTCTGATGATGTGAGTTTCTGCATTCTGTATTTCTTTTGAGAATGCTTCTCAGAGCTCTGTAAGAGAGTCTACAGATTCTGGACTTGTACTGGCCTACTGCAAAAGATCATAATTAATTTTTAGGGAATAATTGAAATAAAATTTGCAAAAATCTAGGCATACCTATGTTATAACTGTACAGCTGCAAAAAAAAAAAAAAAAAAAACCCTCATAAAATCAACAGATAAAATTTTGAACAATAGATAGACGTTTATGATTCCTTTGAATGCAGTGAGTTTTGAAAATAGCCTGCAGCACAATGCAGTTGGTGGCCTAATTTTCAGGACTGTTGAAGTTAAAGCTTCTCTTCTGTTATTGAGCAAGAAACTTCTATATCACTAAGATGCTTGCAGTTTCATGACAAGAATCTTTGTGAGGAGAACATGGTTAACTTACTTTCATCTGATCAATATGAAGCTGACATGAAATCTTTGCTATAGCAGTTCCTGTGGAGGTGATGAGCTGCTAGATGAAGAGTTTATACGGGTGCTCTTTTTGCCCCTACACTTGTGTATTATGTGTATGTGATATAAAAGGGACTGGAATGCTTTCTTTGTTTCTTTCTTTTTACCTTGAGGAACTTGCAAGCTTAATGTTTGGTGCATGCCTGAGAGTCTCTGGCCCTGATGACTCTCTATTCACAAGAATCTGAGTGATGTCTCCCAATGACTGTGTGCAAGTTGAAGGTGTTGCCTGAACAAAACCAGCTGAAGATATTTTTTCTTGTTGTCCATGAAAGGAATGCCTGTCTTTTAGCCTATACTTTTTGTTGAATCTGAGATTAGCTCTGAAATGATTTTTATGAATCGTGATTGAATAATCACATTCACAGCTTGGGGAATATGCAGAGGCAAATTCTTGTAAACAGTAGTCAGATAAAGAAAAAAGACATACCCAGATGGGCTGTGATTTCTAACACTACAGTCAAGCACAATGAACATGAAGATCAAATATAAGTATGGCTTGTAGCTGTTTATGGAAATACAGCTAGGAAGAAGCTGTGAGGAGCAAGGTTTAGAGATAAAAATATGTAGGAATCTAACACAAAAATGTCTTGGGGTCAATAGATATTCCTTGCTTCCAAAAAGGCTTTTCTTTTCTTCTAGTCAAATATTTTATGGGAAAAAAACCAAACCTTGGAGCAGTAGTATGTTGCAATATGTCTTACTGTGAAGAAAATCTAGGAAGGTTTAAGGCAACTTCTTTAGATGAAATTGAGGGAAGATCTTGTGTCTGATCAAGAAATGATCAAAGAGAAGTGATTTCTAGAGATGTGAGCTTTTCTTTTCTCTGCTACTAAGATAAAGAATGCCTGTATTGTCTAGTTTCTGAGAAAAATTAGTCTGGATGTGTTGTTAGAACAGATTTTGCTAGTGTTCACTGATCTTATTGATCTTTTTAGATAGCCTCACATGCTGTACTGAGTAATGCTAGGAACAGACTTCAGCAAAAGCTAGAAGAGACCATCTGAAATTATGGAGTGAGAAATACCTGGTGACTGTACTTTATCAAAAAAAACTTTTCTTTTAATTAAGTCCTCTCCTACGTGATTGCTGGCTGTAATAGCTGACTATGTTAGTGTTTAATCAGCTTTCTCCATGGGATCTCTGGAGTGCAGAATGATGTTCTATAGATTTGTGGGGGGAAGTTACTTAATATTTTTGAGCATCTCACTTTAGGTCCTTGCTCAGGACAATAGCAATTTAATTCTCTGTTTAGGCAGAAGTCTCCCAGGTTTCATCAAATTATTGATTTAGATCAATGGAAGTGTTGGAATTAGTATTTTTCTGAGTCCTGACCAGAACAACTTTCATAAAGTCAACAAAACTGTGTGTGTTTTTCTGTGAATATAAAAATGTTAGATTTCAAAAGTTTTCAAACTGGCTGGTGCTGATATTGTGATGGGTCTGGAAAGCATTTAGGAAATAACTTCCTGTAATGACTAGACTGTCTGCAGCTGTGAGCTAGGATTGGGAAATTATCTTTGTCCTTGAGTTGCAAACTTCTCTTGCCATCTATTTTATTCCATTTGTTACTTGATGCTCCTACCTTAAAGTGGCTTTAATATCCCTCCTGCTGGATGTTTTGAATGCTGGTACATGTATAATGTCTTGAGCCTTTCAGATCCACAGCAAAAGGAATTGCAAAGGTCACTAGTTTTCTATTTGCTGGCAATCTGTATTCCTAAGGGTTAATACAAAAATAACTTTAGCTTAGCACAGTTGTCAGCCAATTTAAGGTGAAGATTTCAGAGATTAGTTCTGACAATCCTGTGGAACACACCATATGTCATCTTTTGAAAACTGAAGACAGTATTCCTTCTGGTCTTTGTTGAGAACTTAATGAGGTTAGAGAAATGTCCTCTGTCTTTTACAAGACACAAGGGCAGAAGGCCTTGATTTGAAAAATGCTGATCAACAATGTATCTTTAGTGAGAAAACAAATTGAATTATGCTGCTGGTTTTGTTTCTGTCGTGTCTCTCAATAACAGTTTCATCACAAGATGATTTAATTGTAATTGCTCGTAAATCCCACAATTTGTGACAAGCCAGAGCGGAATCCTGTAGGGATGACTGACTGTTAGTTTTGAGTTTGCTTGCTCCATGTTACAATATCTAACCCTGATGGGACAGACTAATATCTATAACAAAGGTGTAGGAGCTCTCAGCTGCAGAGCTGTTTCTGCTTGGGGGATCACTGGAGGAGTGAGCCACAATGTTCCTCTGACTGAAAGAACTGACATGCCAGCATCCCTCAGGCCAATTACAGTGTGATGATCTTTTCATTGTTTCACTGCTTTGGGTATAATGAATGTTGCTGCTATGACAGAAAAGTAGTCTTTATTATGAGAAAAGGGACTGGAAATAAATTGTGCATCCAGCTGCCTTGCTGGCTGTGTATTTTGCTGTCTGGGTCTCTTAAATGACAACTTGAAAGCTACCTGGTTGCTGCTCTACATGCTCTGATCATTTTGGATTGAGTATCTCTTGCCCTTACCAAATAGCCAAAAATGCTTCTACATAAAGTTTTAAATATTAGAAAATCAATCTTTAAGGTTTGACTATTTTTCCTATGTACTTAATATTTTTTCAGCTAAATTGGACTAAAATACTTGTATTTTGTATATATGCCTAGCAAGTCCCAGTTGGAAAATACTTGTAGATATTTTCCTTACTTTTTAAATAAAATATCTTCTTTTTAAAGAAAAAATATCCATGATTTCTGCTGTTTATTTGATTCTTTTTTTCTTTAAGCCAACTTAAATTTTGAAATATAGGATTTAGGTATGATGCTCGGTTCTTTTAAATTTAAAGCTAAACAAGGAAAATAAAGGAGAGCTCATCATTATTTTTTCTTTCCCTGCTGAAAGTATTTCAAGCAACAGCAATAAGAAATATGTCATAAATGAAACCAGCATGGTGTTAGACATAAAGCACTTTTCTGAGACTTTTGGATTTGGATCAAGAGACTGGATTTTCCGACTTTGCTATTGATTTCCTAGGTGATGGTGTTTAACTTCTCCGTATATTTGAGCAGGAGCTCTTATCTTATAAGATTTTCTTATACTTTGCATCCATATTTTTTTATTAACTGACACGTGAAGGGAGGGGAAAAGTAAATAAGGTGCAAAGGGAGAGACTGACTCCTTACTTATCCGAATGCTATCACACTATGCCTTCTGAGAGAGTAATAACCTGCAGAATACAACACTGATAAATCAAAATGGATTGGAGTCTGTGTATATTTAAGATGAATGATCAAAAGAGCCAAGTGGCACAAAGCAGAAATGGAAAGAGAAACAGCAGTAATAATGAAGGCAATTAGTTTACTTTCTCTGAGAGAGCAAAATGCTTTGCTGCCAGCTCAACATCAAATTCCTGGCAGCTGGGGGTGGTGTGTGAGGGGGCAGGAGCAGAGTGGTGAATTGGCAGTGGTTATCCTTTTCTCTCTTTCCCACAGAGGTTTTGGGCCTGGAGCAGATGAAAGACACTCCTTCCTGCAGAAGCAGGGCTGACCTGCCTTCCAGGACAGAGGGGACCTGTGCTGGTGACCTGAAACTTGCTGCAGGTGGCTCTTCTCTGGAGGTTCTCCTTGAATTGCCTGCAACCCAGATCCTGGGCATGTATTAGTACTTTCCTAAAAGCCAGAATATCAGGATGCCTCTAATTCTGATGAGATGACTTCTTGAAAAGGTGAATGAGACGGGAGGGTTTGGTGAGCATGGATGGATGTCTTTTAGAATATGAGTTTTGAACGTCTGATTTCTACATTGAAAATGTAGCTCAGGGTGATGGCTCAGTCTGCCTGTGATGTGAAGCACAGAGTAAGAAAACAGTGATGTGCCTGCTGAACTGAGAAAGATAGAAGGCTAGAAATGGTGCCCTGGGGCTGTTGGCCTGTAGGAGTGGATTACTAGTAGTTGAATATCAATGGAATTTAAATTCTGTGATGAAACTGTCCTTGGACAACTTTGTAGGAGATTCATTTGAATCTTAAAAGACAACTAAACTAAGAACAAGTTATCCTCTCCTATTCCAGAATCCAGCCTGTGATGGAAACTGTTTTCATTGAGCAAAGCTAATACGAGCAGCTTTATTTTTTGCTGATAGTAAACCATGAGGGCAAGATTTGGTTTTTTTTAAAGAAATATTGTTTACCATATCTTTGCTATGTAATCATTCATAAATTCAAACAGAGTGCAAGGCCTTCCTAGCCTAGTTTTAGGAGTTTCAAGTAAATGAGCTACATAAGACTTATGTCTCCTTAACAGAAATCTTTTCTTATGGGGAATTATTATCCAAATTAAAAGTATTTCTATCTACATTTTGTACAGAAAAAAGCAAGAACAGAGAAATGAGCCTTTGCTTTCACAGCATGCATATGATTTATCAGACATTGCATTCTTTCCCTGGGGAAAGGTAGGTCAACTAAAGGGTGCAGTGGAGGACATAAGGTGCTTTTTATGGGTTTGCCTCTTTTTTCCTCCTTTCTGTTACCTGAGATGTTTTGTGCACATATGTCAACAAAACTTTTGCTAAGTCTGCTTTAGAATTAGCACTATTAAAAATAAACTATTGGATTTAAAAATTCTATGTTGCTAGGATGAGTTCTCTGTTGTGGCAAAAAATTATAAATTATTTTCACAGAAAAGACTAATGCATGAAAATACTTGTTACTGTGAGAGACGACAGTTCTATGGTATTATATTTCGAAGAGCTGCCAAAAAAATACTGTATGAATAACTAGCAATGCTCTGAAATGTCTAGTGCTGTGCCTGCAAATTGCTCCTTGGCATGAAATGTGTTTTGCAGCTGTTATAAAGGTACATCAAAGCCTGGGCTGGGGGAAAATTCAAACTGGCAGGCAAAGAAAAAAGTCCTGGGTGCAAATAGTTGATCTGCCCAGAGTGAGATGAAGCCAAATATTGTTTGTTCTGCATTGTCTGACAGAAGCATTGAGCAAAAAGTACACGCAGGCCAAATTCGCTGCTTGCATAAACAAGCTGAATGTCACTGGAGTCAGCTGTTTGCACCAACAGTGAATTTGCCTTCCAGGTTTTTAAATGATTCCTACATTCTTTAATGTCAGAACATAAAACAATGCTCATTACAGGGTCTAAATGAATTAATTATGCAAGTTTCCTGCTTCTTGCTGTAGAGGTGGGAGGAAGGCTCCTTGTACTACTGAGGAACCTTCTGCCCTGGTTTGTATCACTCAGATCTGGCACAGGGAAGTTCTCTGTGAAGCTGTGCAGGGAGAGATGGATATAAAGGCCCATGGTCCTTGCCCAAATGCAGAGATTCTCCTGGCAAGGCCCATGGGGAGGTCAAACTGGAGAACACAAATTTGCTATGAGGCTGCAGCAGGGGAGGTGAGAAAATATTTTTATTCCCTCTCTCTTGACTGGGTCAGACTTGGGGCCCTTGGGTGTTGCTTCTCCCAAATCATGCACGTGCCACAGGCCTAAGCTCTGCACTGTCTGCTCAGATCAGTCCTAGGGATATTTTAAATGGACTGCTCTAAGGCCTGCCCTAATTTTGTTTTCTTTAGTTGGGTTGGTGGATGGGTAGTGTTGGGAGCCTACATGGGGTCTCAGAGAGGGGCCAGTTGGAATTTTTGTTGCTGCTACCCATGTCAGCCTTCCCTCCCTCCCATGCTCTTGCCTTGCTTTCCTGCAAGCAGTGGAGGTAAAAACCCAGAGAAATCACTTCTAAGTAGCTAATACTCTGCAGGATGCATCCTGACACAAGGGACTCGATCCTTACCACATATAGAAATGTGATGGTAATTGAAATCTGGTTTATTTTTCAAATCCCTAAGTATTAATACTAACACATTAACTTAATTTACAAGCAAAGAGAATAGTTTTGCCTGATAACAATGGTGTAATATACCATCCTCATCTATTATGTGCTCCTCTGGGAGCTTCTCTCTATTTACCTCTTTCTGTAATGATCTTGCTTTCACTGTTGTTGGGTTTTGTGTAATTACCCGTCTTACAACAAGGGCAGAAATTAGTCTGGTTTCTTTTTAATTTTATTTCAATGGTTCTGCTTTAAGTGATTTGATGTTTTTGAAGGACTGATTGTTTGAAATAAAATAATATCACAGCCCTTTAATTTCCCAAAACAATGGAAGTCTTTAGTGGGGACAAATTGTATTGAGAACTTGTTTGTTTATTTTCCATATGGCCATTTGCAGAAAAATACAATTCTTGTTACTTTTTGAACATGGTCAGTTTTCTACAGAATTTTAAAAATACACACAATTCTGTGTTTTGCACAGGTACAGTGAAACATTTTGCTTCAGAAAAATAACTCATAGTTCAAATGTTTCTGGATGATTCCACTTAATCTTGTTCTTATCAGCTTGCTCATGGAAACTAGACGTAACTCATGGGCTGAATTACCTTGCTTTGCTCTCTCTTCCATGTCATCCTGGCCTGCAGGAGAGAAAACCAATAAGAATAAATACTGGAAATTCCTATGATACTGGAACAACCTCTTTTTTTCTCATTAGTTTTACCCTGTTTCTTAATATTTTATAATTTCTTTTATCGAATATTAGTGTACTCTGTGGTTTATAAAACATATGACAAATATTATGCTATGTGGCTCCTGTAAAATACCTGACTGAAAATGCAGGATGAATGAAGCTTAGTGAAAGATTCTGCACTTTGTCTCCTACATTCACATGTTTCAGCAAGGTGAGTTTTTAAGAAGTATTTGAATGAGAAGTAATCCTTCAATAACTGTGGAGTGCTAATGAGGGAAACAGCAGTTTTTGCTTTGCCTGGCAAAAAAATGTAAACTTCTGAGTGAAAACTTGGCATTGGGGCAGAAATTGTCATTTTATTTGAAACCAATTCTGTATATAGTTAATATGTTTGTTCTAAGGATTTAGCATCAGTAAAAGGCATAAATTATTTGGCAGATGAGGAGTGTTTGCAACATTAAATAGTGAAGATTAATGTGCCAAGGCTGATTCCCATGTCAATGCTGCCCTAGAAAATCCAAAACTTACTTGTGGAACCTGGAATAGGACTTTGAGAAACAGGCCGTAATCCTTTGATTTGGGATGAATCTCCATCCAGAACCAGAGCAGAATATGCTCATGCCATTGGTATGAACTACTGGTGCTTCCCTGGAGGAAGCTGTAGCTTTTTGTTTAGGAATGGCACAGAAGCAAATATTTCAGTGCCTGAGTAAACAAGAGACTTAATAGATGGGAAAAAAGCTGGTTACGCGAACTTTGGATTTTGACATAGTAGCTTCCTTTACTGTCATAAAATTTCTGTTTATGAGCATATTTTAGGCCTCAAATTTTTGTATATAAATGAAGATAAAATTAGTTCTATACATCACATGCAGGTATTATGAGGAAAACAGCTTGAAAGCCTGAAGTGATCCATTTATTAGTAAGTGTTGTGTGTTAGAAATGATTCGTCAACACAGCCACTAGAAAAAAACTAAAGCTCTCCATTTATTTGTCTATTACTGCTCAATTTTGCTTTTGCACATAAATCACATGGAGGCAGACCTACTAGTAGTTTTTAACTGGCAAGTTTTTTCCATGTGTGTAGACTTCCAAGCTTACTAATAACTTCTTGAGCTTGAACTGGTTTGGCTCAAACCCTTAATGATGATCTACTTTAATGCAAGTAGATAGAAAACCATGTGGAATGATGATACTTGAAAAACCATGTTGTCTGTCAATAGATCACTTCTTGAGCTATATATCTTGATTTTCAGACCAGTACAGTCAATATATATATATTTTTTTCTACAGGCTACCATTAAACCAGCTATATTTCCCAACTGTTTCTTACTGCAAAATGATATAAGAAAGGCTTTAAATTTCTATTTTTGAAGATAAAGGCAGAACTGCTGGGAAGAGGAGAGGAGGCAGCCACAGAATTTCACATAGAAATCAATTTGATAAATAATGGAAAACTCTGGGACTTTGAGCACTATATTTTCTGGACTGAATCCTTCTGGAGGTTGTTCATTTTTCTAGGTTTTATTTTAAAAGTAATGCCATAAATTTTGGGAGAAACTGGAGGCATAACTTCGAGATTAATGGCATTTTGTAAGGGAGGTGCATTTTTTTAATATGTGTAGTTGGATTTTTCTAAAGCAATTCAATATAAATACCTTGCAGAGCTAGGTCTTAAAGTTTCATTTCCATCTGCATTGACTGCTTTAGTAGATCTTTGGATAAATGTCTAAAGAGCTTGGAAGGCAGAACAAGTATTTGATTCACCGAAATCTTCAGCCTTCTCCCAGAAAAAGATCAAGAGCAAATACTTTTTTTGCTGCTGCTTTCACATTACTGGAAAGACATCTATAATAATGCTCAAGGAGAATGGGTGTCGCATCTATTATGCAAGTATTATAATGTTTCTAAACCAGATAAAAAATAATGTTCTCAATAGACACTACAAAATGAACTCCAATCTAATTGCTCTCAACACTATATTAAATCACTCCCATTTGCACCTTGCTAATGATTTCAGATGTTCAAACAAGCCATTTTTAAACTGATCAAAGTCTACTGCGGCTCTAACACTAATTCATTTCACCATCTAATCAGGTCTCCGACAAATTCCTGAGTACTCATTCCTTTGGAAGTAACTTGCAACTGGTAATACTCAGGGTATTATGAATTGGTGCAACATCCAGCTGCTTGGTAAGAGATCCAGCAGAAAGCCTGTGTTGAGAGGAGCAGAAAGGATAAGCTCACTTGGCCAAACTCATTGTTCGTGCTATGACAAAAGATCAGGCTTTACGTGTGTGCTTGGATGTGGCTTTGCACCTCATCCTCAATGGTTTTTGTAGCTATAGAGCTGGTACAGCATCTCAGGATATGAATGCCTCTGGCATTCTTATTTTTTCGTGAGTGCCCCCACTGAGGCTTCTTCAGAGGAGGGTTGAGATGAGGCAGGCATTTCTCTGGCACTGTCCTGTAGCTGTGTGTGACAGGTGTATGAAGTCCAGCTTTACTGGACAGGAAGCAGTTTCTCTGTGGGCATATTCCAGGCCTTCTAGAATATGTTTGCATATTCTAGGCCTTCTATTGCTAACTAAAATTCTTTTGAGCTTCCACCATTCCCTGTGCCAGAACCATACAACTCCCATGTATTTTTCCAGATCCTGCATTTGCAAAGAATTCTCAAGAAGTTCATTCTCACTGCCTGAAAGTTCTGCTCAGGCTGTTTTACAAAGCAGTGTCTTGGACAATAGCTTTGGATTTTGCAATGTGTTCCTAAAGGAATGTTTATTTGTTCCCTCATCTAAATGGACTGGCCAGTGGTTGACACAGATCTTTTTTAATGGAAACAGGGCATTATTTTGTATACAGTAAAAACCTGTTAACTGGACCATAGGGTTAACTATAATTGCAAAGTAGTGTAACCTTCAGGCTGTACTATGTCATGTCATCACCTCTTCTTGATCTTTCACTTTGAATTTCCCTCTACAGAAAGCTGCATATTGAGGAATTTGCAGTATTAAGTTGGACCATGTTGAACAGATTAGTGATTTTCCAAGATTTTTATACCACTGTTTTCCCTAGGAATATTCAAGTACACTTTTATTTAAAGGTAGAAATAATTGCTTTTCATATCTGTTTTGGTGGTTTTGCTGGCAGTGCAATTTCCAGCATTTTAATGGGTCCGAAATAAAGTTCTGCTTATTGTACTTAGATGTCCTTTGTAAGTTTTTAGTGGAGATTTTACTGATGCCAGAGCTGAGCTGACATCTGCAAAGTGATGTTTGCCAGCCTGCCACTTCAGCTCAGGAAGTACTGATCAATTGGACTAGAGCCACTTAGCATGCTTACATGCAAGAATTCTGGCTGTTCTTCACCACTTGTTAATTAAACAGAGAAAATTCTATCCATAGTTAAGGTCAGACATTCTCTAGCTAACAACTTGTATGCATTGACTGAAACACTGCAGAATTTTTCCCTCAGTGATCTTTTAAAAATACTTGAAATTGAGAGGAGATTGCTAACTAGATAATAATAGTCTTTGCACATCAAATTAAGTCCAAATATGCCTCATTGTTGGCTTTGATTTAGGAATGATTTAAAGTTCAAACTTCATGAAATAACACACCTCAAATCTGAGTAATTCAGAGAACTTTGCAGATACAAATGGTTTGGATAGAAAAAAACTTCTGCTGGGGAGGAATTAAAAAAGGAAATGCATTTAAAAAGGAAACAAAAGAAAATCACAGCAAATGGACTCTAATTTTCTTGTAACAGTTGACAATGTACAGAAAATGTCTTATGAAGAGTATGGAAAACCACATGGAAAAACAGTGAAACTGTGAGGATTTTTCATATTTATGAGTAAAACTACTGCCCACCTTCATCCTGGTTCCCACCTACACATGCATTTTGAGAGGGTCCCCTCACTCAAGGAGTAGGCAGCAACCAGGGCAGACAGAGACTTTCACACAGATCTTGTGGAAGTTCCCAGTAGAATTAGAGGACAACACTCCTCATCTACTTTGCCTCTTGGTCTTGGATCTAATGGGCACATTCCTGGTATTGGTAAGAATTTGCTAAACTTATTGCACTAAATCCAGATACAGGATTAGAGTGCAGCCTGCTCCAAGGGCCTGAGCCAGAGGAGCAAAATTTTGTTGGGGTTGTGGATGGATCTTGATCATCAGCTATAGGGGAAAACCTATGAATCTGACCTGCTTAAAAGGAGGTTTTAAGGTTTTCTGCAGATTGAAAAATGTGGAGCTGTCTGTATCTAATTTTTTCATCTGGAGGAAAAGGTTTATTCTCTCCTTCAAGAGAAAAAATTCTGCAGCTTTAAATTTGGTCTTTTACCCTGCCTGACAGTAGAGGGTGTCTAGAAGGCTCCTAACATTTGAAAGTTGCATTTACCTGACACCTTTACTCCAGTGTAGTCAATTGGGAACACCAAACAGCAGACCAGCCTAGATGTGCATGTTTTCCCTTGCATTGAAGCACTGTGAATAATTATCTTGAAGAGATAGTGTAATTTAATTAAAGAATTATTACTGCTCAAAACAGCTGAAAGATATTTTGAGGATTTTTCAACCTAGTACTTTGACATCAAGTTCCATCTTAGCCTTTGTACAAACACCTTCTGCCAAAATTATGCTAAAGGGAAACTGATATTTGACAATAAATGTTATAAATGTATTGAGAAATGAAGAAAAAAAATTAGTACCAGATTTCCAGTTTTACCCACAGCATTTTGGCAGATTTCACAGTCATTTTCCATAGCTGAATATTTTCTCAAAGAACAGAGATAAAAGATACCTGAGAAAGAGTTGATATATAGTGCAGGTTTAAATAACATTTAATTTTCAAATCTAGAAATGAAAGAACTAGAGTTTTGTTGTATATGATCTGGTGACATAACGGAAAATACAACTACAAATTCACACATATTTATAATACTTTATTTTGTGTTATAAGCACAGTAAAATACTGAAGCATTTGGTGAACAGCAGTAGGCTGTGTTTTGGGTTTTTTTTTCATGATTAATGCAGTGCCACATTGATTGCTATCTTTCCTACAGTCTGACTTTTCTAGCCATAAAATCTCAAATACTGTGAACTATATGTACACTTGAAATAAATTTGACTCTTGGCAACAGAGGGGCTGCATGGATGCAGAATAGTGTACTAGCTGTAGTTCCAGTCACAAAATGGTTTTATGGACAAGCTACTCTAAGCCTATTATGAGAAGAGCTACAGCAAGTTGTTATGGTAACTGGAGCTGTACAGTAACAGGGTAGGATTAAACACTTGATTTTTTTCCCCGTGTGGACTTCTGTGAAGTATTGTTTTCCACATACAAGAAAGAAAAAGCCTTTCAGAACAAAATTAATGAAAAATAGCCCAGGTGAATGTTTGGATAAATTGGCTCTGGTACTTTCATGAAATGCCTTTACCCTCCCAAATGACAGGTCTTGTCTCCTTTTGGGCAGAGATTAATATACTTACTGCACTGAAAGTCAATGTTTGCTTTGATTGGATGCTTTTTAGTACATTGCTGCTTTTTGCTGGTCCAGTTTTATTATTGTTGGTATGGTGATAGTATTTCCATAGTTTTGCTTAGAGGGTGTTTGCATCATGAAATTTTGTGTCTCTGGGAAATTGTGTTTATGCTGCCATACTGCTGCAACAGGGGCCTAGAGGCTGGAAGGACTCAGAAAAGTTGTGGGCAAGATGGATGGGATTGTGGCTGTCCTTCCAAAGCCTGTGGCAGCCATGTGGCACTTTGGTTATTCTGAATTCCCTTTGATAGGATATTTTTCTTAAATAGTTTAAAAGTTGCCTGAACAATGTTTAACAGGGGTGTAAATGTATGTTTCTACAGTAATTTTCAGTACAAGTAATTTATTTGACTCCTGTTTTTTTGTGTGTGTAAGACTGCTTGTTGCTCTCATGCCTGTTGGATCTCTTTCATATGTATTTATGTACTATTTTTGAGGGAGATGCATTTTTTAGCAGTATATCACAGTGTTTGATAAATTCCTAATATGTTCTTTGTCTTATGAGAAGTCTGGTTGCTTTTGTTTCGTGAAGTATCTTTTAAAATTCCTTTTGCAGATAAAATATGTTATATATATGTATATATATGTATATGTGCCTATATATATATAACCTTATATATATATATATAACCTTATAGCATTTTTATAAGAATTCTGATTTTGGCTATCTGAGCCTCTTTTGAATTGAAAATGTTTTTATTTTAATGTATTGAAGTTAGAATTTAGGTTCCTAAACAGGCTCCACAAATTGCTTTCAAACCACTGGTAACCAGTCTGGTAGGATTGGAACTGGTCAATTTTGTCATGTGTTGTTTTTTTCCAAAGTACTTTACTCTTAACATTTGCAGTCTGCTTGAATTATAGCAGTGCTCATAAATAAGAGGTAAACTTTACTGACCATCAGAGCAATCCTCTTGCTTTCTAGTTGCTCCCCTCTTTGCAGTTAAAGCCTAGTGTTATACAAAACACTACAAATCAAAGGTTGAGTCAATGTCTTTCAGAACAAAGGGGGTCTCGTTATGCTGATATTTCTTAGAATGAATTCCCCCCTTCAGATTCATAAATTTAAGTATAAGCCACTTAAAAATTTAGGATTGAACATTAGGAAACACAAAGCAGGCAGTGTATATAAAATATGCCAAGAAATAAAAAGGAATAGCAGTGTAGATTGCAGGAGATCATTCTGATAGAGAATGATAAAATATGCACAGTTCAGATGACAATAACACAAATAAAATACAACATTTTAGAGAAGTGAACCACAGCTCCTGACACAGCTCTGGCAGTATCACGCGACTGGTGATTATTCAAATGTCTCCATGATTAATTCCGTTTGTATTGATGCAAATAATCCTAGAGGAGACCTGTGAGAGCTAATGCATTTTGCTTCTGTGGCTTTCCATTGATAGCACAAAACAGCAAAGAGGAAAGTAATTTTCATGATATTAATAATGCGATTGCAGAATCAGGTCATTTAAAAGAATGGTGCTGACTCAGCTGTAATAGTGCAGGGCTGAACATGGAGATTAATTCTTGAGCATGCTACATAAAAATCCACTGCTGGATATCTCATTGCACTAAAGTGTATTTTCTCCTTTGTAGGAAATATTTAAAATGACAGCAGTTGATTTGATGCCTTCTTCCCTGCTGTTAGGAATTCTTTTATAACATCAGAGCTCTTTCTGTTGAAGTATTTACCTTTACACGGTGAGAAGGGGCTTGTCTTTCTCCCTCCTCCTTTCCAGGAATGGAAATTGGTTCCTCCTTTTATAATTCCTTGAAGGTCAGTGAAAGTCTGAGGGGATGATAACTGCTGTGCATGAATAGCTGTCTCAGCCAATGAATCTTATTAAAATCAGTAATGAGAGGGAGCAAACATTTCCTTTTTTTGAAAGGACATCTTCATAGATGTCACTGGAGGCAGGCTCCTGGCTGACTCTTGCTACCTTAGGTAGTTCTAGTGGCAGACGTCTGTGCTTTTATTTTGCCTGTTTTTTTATAACCAGGCCAATAAGCTTAGCAGATATGGTAAAAAGGTGATTTTTGCACAAGTTCCTTAGAGAGAGAAAGACAAGAAAAAGCATCTAGCCATTAGTCTTCTTTTAAATGCAAGTTAAAAATTCAGCACATAAAAATTTTGTTCTCTATGCTTAAAAATGAAAGATGGAAAAAGTTTAAGTAAAAAATGCTTAAAACAAGAATCTACTTGTGTTTTTTTTCTTTTGTTTTGTTTGTTCATTTGGATTTTTAGGTGGAGTTCTTGGAGGTAGGCTAAAAGGATTAGAGAAACAATTTCTATACATTTGCAATGTACTGTTTCTGCATTAATGATATTTTTGCTTGCTTTGATACGGAGCAAGAAAAACCTGTTTTTCACTTATGGAACTATAAAATTAAAAATAAGCTGAGAGTTAAACATACATTTGTCTTTCTAATATTTCTAAAATTGCATTTTTCTGATCTAAACTAATTTATGCTTAAATAATATATTACTTTCAAAGTAAATAAGAAAATAATGTAGCACAATCTAGAAAAAAAATTCCTATATTAAATGGGGTCAGTTCAAGATACTTATAGTTTTAGCTTCCTGGTGACCAGGAAAAAATGAGAAGGGAACATTAGTGAAGAATATTAGGAACACCATCTAGTAATTAGAGATGTGAGTATTTCTGAGATTCTGTAACAACACTGGAAGCAAGAGACTTATTTGCCTCCTTAGCATCTTGGATGGTAAATAATTGGACTACTCTGGCCTCCCTGCTCTTGAAAGTAAAGCTCATATTTTCTTGCTGAGAGTTGTTTCCACATTTTGTGGTTTAAAATAGGTCAGATATGTACCATTGCCTTTGGCTGTGTATTGAGTCATATCACATAGCTACAAACCCACTGTCTTCTCTGAGGAAGTTGCAGCTTGCTGTCTGGGGATACAGGCTTGGGCTGGGGGAAGGACTGATTTTTACTGAGAGTGCAGCATGGTAGTCCAGCTGCCATGAGGCCTTCTGCCTCAAGTATCATCTTAAGTTTCCTTCCCAAATGCCAAGATACTTTTTGGGTAGGATTTGGATGGGGGATTGTGATAAAGCCTTTGATGCTGATTCAAATCATCTGACTCTTTTGTTACTCCTGCCAGGTTGGATTTGAACATTGGTGCAGTGCCAAGCAGGGTCCCAGCTGCCCTGCCGATGCCCAGCCCATAACAACCCCAAATGTTCTCCATTCAGCTTCCCTGGCCTCGCTTGTCCCTTGGCATTCCCCTTCTGGCTGTGCTGGAGGGGGTTAATAGTGCTCTGTGCCTTGCTGGCCGGCTCCTGCAGCCCAAAAACAGTGAAATGCAAGCCCTTGTAAAAAGGCTTCTGCTCTCTATTGCTGATGTCCAGACCATAATCATGGCCCTGCTGCCCTGAGGGCTGTCACAAGTCCCTGTGAAGCCAAGGGGAAAGAGAAGGCAAGAACCTTGAGAAACTGCATCCCTTGTCTTGTTTATGAAATGAGATATACTCATGAATTGATCATAAATTTATGAAAAACATAGTTGAATGTCAAAATACTACTGTGTCAGTCTGTACTAGGCTTCAGCTGAGCTAAATTTGGGTTCTGTACTATTGAATGCTGAGATGTGTGAAATTTGGCTGAGTACAGAACAGTTGTTATCATATTTGTCTGTGCTGAAGGACTGAAAATTGGTATATTGCCTCCAAGTTTGCACAGGTGGGAGAATGATGTGGAAGAGTGAGTCATATCAATTCGAAATAGGAATGAGGGCTAAAAAGGATTGGTTTAGTGTTTGTTTTTACTCTTGGTGTGACTCCATTTTTAACCACTTTATTATCCTCTGTAGTTATTTTTTGCAAGGACATTTGCCAAGGATTAGTTTTTGTTTGGTTGCGAATACTATATGGTGGCTGGAAGCCTTTTTATGAGGCTTTCAAAGGCTGAGAAACTGGTTGTCAATGTGTGAAAAGTTCTTTGCTGGTACTCCAAACTGCCTTCCAGTAGGATGTTGTATATTTAATGATTGCTAGCCCAATGGGGCATGCACAATATCCTGCTGTGATCTTCTGTAAAAATTTACTGAAGAAAGACATTGGAAAATGTTGCTGGTATGCAGTGATGCATAGAAAACATTCACATTTGTGTAAAAGTAATGGAAATCCTCTGAAACTGTTGCTAGATTAAAACTAAGCCAAACCCTTGGTGATTGTAGCTGAGTTATCTGCACACAGATATTGGCAGGTAGGGTAGGTATTAGGTTTTTATCACTGCCTTTAAGCAGCCTTTCTGCATTGGTGTTTTCAGAGCCAGGATCAAAATGCTTTTCTTTTGGGAGAGAAAAGTAAAATATTGTTTTCTCACTTGTTTCCATGTATGTGCAAAATTACAGAACAGCAGCTAGAAATTGGACCATACAACCTACGAATAAACTTCCATTTTTCAATGATTAACATGAAATTTTGAGATGTGGTGTCTATCATAAATCTTGTGCAGAGTCTCTCAGTTTCTAGCAGTATGTTAGTTTGTCAGATTTTTTTTTGTTTTAAATTTTGTTTTTGTTTTGTTTGTTGCCATTTTGGAATAGTGTGGCTCTCAGAAGGCAGATGTCAAAACAAGCAGTGAACTGGATGCATTGGATCAAAAAGTTCTGACTGAGGAAAATATGATATAGCTCAGGCTAGAGTGGAGCTGACACAGTCCTGAACTAAAGCTACTTAAGTGGTTTTCTAAAGTCAAAATGTTCAGGGATAAAAAGGCAATTTTTAGACCAGTGGCTGGAAAGAAAGTGACTGACATAAGAGCTGTAAGAAGTAGATCCTGTGTTGGCCTAAGCATTAAGTGGTATTTGAGGGGTACTTTGCAGGCCAGATTCTGCTGCTCTTGCTCTGAGCTAAACACTAGATTGTATATTGAAAATACATTCCACATTCTAGTCTTTCAGTTTGTTAATGAAACTGTGGCTGTGGTTATTCTGCTTATGTGTTCACTTTAGATTTTAGTTGTAAATCCTGGAAATGTAAATATTTGGTCCAAGACAACAATAGTATCAAAAGTATCAAAAGAAGCATGCTTCTGCTAACTGATCCTTCATATGGCTCCAGCCTCTCAAGAGGATCAATCCTCTTCCAGACCTACTGGAAGTTTACTTGGAGTCATTATGAAGATCCACTGGGATGGTGTAGTTGTCTGTGACATTATGCAACCTGACAATACCTAGAAAGAGCTGAGCTAAGACATGAGCAATTTAATGCATGGTAAAGTGCCTTGTTCTGTTGTATGAGGTGATATGACTCCAAACCACAACCATACAGAATATTTACAAGATGCATGCAAGAGTTTTAGTTTAGACCTGAAGGGTACCTTGAAGTAGTTTCAGCCACAGGACAGTATTCTCTGTGGGGAGGATGAATTCTCTGTGTGCATACTTGCATAATATCATCTGAAAGACCCTGTATCATTCTCTGTACTGTCCTGCCCAGCAGATGATGCAGCTTTGGAGTCTACAGCATTGCAGCATGTTTAAACATAAATCCCAGTGACTTGGGAAGTTTTATTTAGAACACAGCCATGTTTCAATTAAATAAATAGATAAATTATTTATTGATAGTCTGTCAGTGGGCCACTCTTGGGGTTGATTTTCCCCAAGATATGTGAGGTTTGAGTTTTTCTTCCTGAAAGCCTGAACCAGAAAAGAAGGATGGAGTCTCCAGGCTCAGGTTTCCATGATTGTTTATTCTTCCTTATCTCTCTTTCTCTGCCCTGCTAAGCGTCCTGCTGCAGAGCAGAGCATGAGCAGAGTCCTGTCAGGTCAGGAGGTCCCAGACCTTTTTCTACCAGTTCTCTGACCCAACCACTTCTACAACGTATTTTTATTTACAATTCTATACCAATTAATGCATACCTGTTCTAAACACATAAGTGCTACCCAAACCAATCTTGTGTGCCCTGTCAGAGCAGAAGATGGAGTCTAAAGAACAAGAGGAAGAAGAAAAGGACAATGCCATGATTCCTCCATCTTGGCTTCCCAACCTCCATTCTAAAAATCCCAAATTCTACATTCTACATTCACCCTGTGGCAAACTTAATTACTGTTTATTTCACACTCTTGTGGCTTTTAATTCTTCATGTAATGTTGGTAATTTTTTCCAAGGGCTGAGAGCAAAGGCAGTGACGTTCTGGGCTCTGTGCCAGGGTACAAGACCCCCCTGCCAGGGTCCCAGACCCCTCAGGGCAGCCAGAGGAATGCCCTGGACTCCAAAAGGCCACCAAGATGGACTGCAGGATATGTGCTCTTTGAGGGAGCTGGGCCTGTATGCAGTCATGTAGAGACTGAGGAGTGATCTAGTAGATATTTATAACTGCTTCAATATGGGGAGTTATGAAAAGGAGAGAACCAAAATTCCTCAGAAGGTATCTGAGGTATCAGATGAGGTATCAGGAGGCAATGACCATGATTTCTGCACAGGGAGGGTCACGTTAGCCAACCCTTGTTCCCAGCAGGGCAGTGCAGCACCCAGCCTGGTGGATATCTTTGGGGCCTTTTCTATTGATGACCCAATTCAGTTCTGCTGATAATCCTGCTTGGAGGGTGAGACTGGACTGGACAGCTCCAGAGGTCTCTTGCAAGCAGCCCTTCAGTAATACTGCTCTCAGTTTCCTTGACCAAATCTGAACCCCTAAGAGCTTGAAGGTGTTTAAAGGCTGGGTCCATTCAGCATGCCACAGGCACAAGCTTCAGAAGAGAGCCTTCAGACACATTTGGCTCTTCAGGCAAGTCAGGTCTATTTCAGCAGAGATTTTTAAATAATCTTCTATAGGAACCACAGTGGGAGTTGCTGCTGCAAATGGAAAGTATACTTTTTTGACCTTGACTTCTCTAAAGTGGGCACACAGCAGCATGTATATATTTATGCAGGGAAAAACAATCCTACCAGATCGTACTTTGCATATGTAATTTGGTTACAGGGAAGAGAATGAGAGAACAAGCTGCTTGTGGCAAATATAAATAAATTAATTCATTACTGCATAGCAGTTCTTGCTGTGACATTATAGGGTGTTTTCAAATCTTGTAATACAAAGTCTTATTGTCTTGGTTTGACCAGATGGACTAATGATCTTTTGGGTCCTGTTATCTGTAGTCTAATGACACTTTAAAACATTTGGATTCTGCACAACACCAATTTTAAATACACCATTAAAAGACACATATAAGAGTGCTGGTTATTTTTTTTGGCATTTTTTGTGTGTAATTAGTGGTGTATGAATGGAAAACAGTGATTCTTGATAAGTCTTTGTGAAGGTGGTACTGATGTAGAAAGTAAGCAGAGAGAAAAAAAATTGCCCTGGACTACACAGTAAATCAGGTGCTTCTTTCTCTTCATTAATTCTGATGATAAAATGGATGTGAAATAATGCTTACACTAATATGGAACAGCTGTTGAAGGTCTTTTAACAGAACCCAAGTAGGAAAAATGTCAAACCAAAATAGCTCTATAAGTAATTAGGCACAAATTATTAAAACCACAAAAGGCAGAGACATACTATGAACTCTGATTTAATCCCAAAGAGAAGAGAAAAATAAGAGAAGTTAAAATATTCTTGATGTATATGTACAGAGACTTCTGCCTGGGAATTTAAATTCATGTCATCAATGTAAATGCTAAATATTTAAACAGGCAAGATCGAAGTGATTTCTGTGAGGCAAGATGGGGAAAGCAGATGCTGCTGTTCTAATTGTATGGACATCTTGTCACTGAGATTTGCCAGCTGGATGTATTTATTGATCCTCAATTGGTTTTGGGTGTATTTGTGATAGTGGTGACCAAAGGACTCTCTTAATATTTTTTAATATAATTATAAATCCAGGTGATAATGTTGTAACAGTTTACAAAATTTCCAGCACACAGCTGGATAGACACTTCATACAATGGGTGAGCACCTGCCTCACAGGTCAGGGACAGAGGGTCACAGGGAAAGGGGTGACATCAGGCTCATGACCTGTCACTACTGGGATTCCACAGGGCTCCATCCAAATCAGAGGGCTGAGCAATCACCAACCACATGAAATTCATCAAGTGAAAGTGCTGGATTCTGTACCTGGGATGGGGCAACCCTGGGTGTGTGTACAGACTGGGAATGAGATGCTGGAAAGCAGTGGAGCAGGAAGGGATGTGAGGGTCCTGGTCAGTGAAAAACTGGATATGAGTCAGCAGTGCCCTGGCAGCCAGGAGGGACAACCCTGTCCTGGGGGGCATCAGGCACAGCATCACAGCCAGGCAAGGGAGGGGATTGTCCTGCTCTGCTCTGAGCTGGGGCAGCCTCACCCTCCAGTGCTGGGGGCAGTTTTGGGCACTGCAATGTAAGAAAGGTAGGAAGGTATTAGAGTGTCCAAAGGAGGGCAACAAAGATGAGGAAAGGCCTGGAGGTCAAGTGGTGTGAGGAATGGCTGAGGTACCTTGGCTTGCTCAGCCTGGGGAAGAGGAGGTTGAAGTGAGACCTCGTTGCAGTTACAACTTCCTCGTGAGGGGAAGAGGAGGGGCAGACACTGATCTCTTCTCTGTGGTGGCCACTGCCAGGATCATGAATGGGAGGATCTGAAGGGAATGGCCTGAAGTTATGTAGAGGAGGTTTAGTTTGGATATTAGGAAAAGGTTCTTCACCCAAAGAATGGCTGGGCACTGGAACAGGCTCCCTAGGGAAGTGGTCACAGTACCAAGCCTGACAGAGGTCAAGAAGTGTTTGGACAATGCTCTCGGGCATTTTGTGTGACTCTTGGGGATGATGCTGTGAAGGGCTGTGTGTTGGACTTAAGGATTCTTGTGGGTCTCTTGTAACTCAGCTTATTCTGAGATTCTGTGGTTTCCTGCAGTACAATTTATTGGCAGGAAAGCTCTGCAGAAGAAATTAGCTTATCACAACATATCACAAAAGACAGGTAGATCCCTATACATCAAGAGTAATATTTAAGCATTTGAGAAACAATCTCTTTCATACTGCTGCAGTGTTAAGATTATTAGTGAAGGAAAAGCATATCTAATTCTGAGTGTACATGGTTTTTTAAGGGAGAAAGAAGTCTGTGGTTCAAGCAAATGTCAGGTAGTTAAAAGCTTAGGTAATTTCAGGTTTTTTTCATGTAATTCTTGACAGGATTCTAAGTAAGTCAGTTCTATATCTTTGTGATTAAAAAAAGGGAACAATCCCTCTTTTCCTTCACCATGCCACAGAGCACTGGTGATTTGTTCACTCCTGAGGAAAACATGAACAGTTAGGATGATGTACAATGCTGTGTCTGTGTGTGTGGTTAAATAACTGCAGTTTTCAGCAATATCTGTTGCTGTAGCTGCTTAGTTTGATGCAGCAAGCTGTGACTCTAGGGAGGGTATCAGGCTATGGCACTCTCTTCCAAAGCCCCAGAAGAGATCAATCCACTCCTTAAGGTTTGCTTTCCTGAGTTCAAACAGAGCCACAGGGCTCATCCTTTCTTGTTGAGCAGAGGACAGAAGGTCTGGGGCCTGGATGCTCTCTGCGGGGCTGATGGCCCCGGGCAGGGTCCAGCCTGCTGGGTTGGGTTGGTGTTACTGCAGTTGTCCTGGTGGGAGCTGGTGCTGAGAGCTGGTCCCACAGTGCTCCAGCCTCCCTGACGAGTTCTCCCTCCTCTGTCACAGCCGTGCAGGTTGGAAGGCTAGACAGCACTAGCACAATTTCTTATGTTACATCAGTCCTGGGTCTTACTGGATTAAGGTCTACTAATGTACATTCCCAGACATGCAGAATCCACTTCAGCCCCTAAAATTTGATGAAATTGACTGGAGGGAGATAACGAAACGTTTTTACATGAAATAAAATCTGCCAGAATATTCTGCCTGCTCAGCCCTGGCACTGCTGTGTTAGGCAGGGACGTTGCCTTAAATGTGCACTAGGCGGCACTTTAAGACTGGTTAAAGGAAGCAGCAAACTTAGCAACACTAATTCCACATCATCATGAGCAGAGTAAACAGTCTGGTGCAAAACAAAATATAAAAAAACCATAAGCAATTAAATATGTATTTAGCAGCAAGTGTGATTCGATTTCTGTTTTTCCCGCAGCAACTGCACTCGCTGAAAGTGGACATGCAAGTGAAAATTACAATCTTGTTCTAAACAGATTGTATCTTTGTCATCTTGTTCTTCTAAATAAATGGACTTCACTTTTCAGCATCTAGCCAAACATAGGATCAGGTGCTATATTTTTTCGTTAATCAGCCTGTGTCTCTACAGCTGTCTGTGATGGTAGGTTTGCAATTTTTTCATTTCTTCATAGGAACTGCTGAAATGTCTGTTCTCCAACATTCTATTTTATTTCCTTCAGCTGGTTTTATCTGACTTAAGCCTATGCAGAACTGAAGTTCTGTTCCAGGACAGCCCTCTAGGGTGTCTCCTGAGCATGAGAAACTGTTTTTGTTGCCATTTTAATGTCCATTCCCCTGCCAGGGATATGTCTTGCTAAAGTGTTTGAATTCTGTAATGTTTTATCTTGTTAAGCACATTAGAATGACATAAAAATCATAACTCCTAATTCTAACAGAATTTCCTTCTTCTGAATAGTTTAGGGAAGCTTAGCAGTAATCAGATTAATTTGATAGGTTCAGATAAGCTAACAGAAGCACAGCTGTGTATAGATTACTTTTCACAAAATGGCAGACCATCCTTTTGCTAAGAATTTGATTTTGTGGTATCAATAAGATGTATAAACTGTGAAATGGTAGATGAGAATGACCCGTTCAGATCACAACAAGAAAATATACAGTATGTAGCTGAGATAAATTAATGTCTAGCAAAACCAGCAGGCTTATACTGGTCAGCATATAAAATAGCAGGCAATAAATGCAGATCTTTTTTAGAGTTTGTTGGCTGCATTGCTGCTTTTTGCCTTTTTGCTTGCCTCTACTATGCATATGACTTTAGTTCATTGCTTCTGATACTGTTACTTTTGCTGATTTTAAGAAACTGGTAGAAGTGCTCAGCTTTAATGAATGCACATTTTTTTTTTCTCTTTTTGGTCAGGAATTACTATGTTGTTGAAACTGAAACATTTTATTGAAACAATGATTTAAAAACTTTTTCAGGAAGGTGCCTGAGCATCAAGAATACTGACAAAGTGCTAAAAATATGTTCATTCAAGAGCAGCTGACAGCCAGGCACTGAAGATTAGTGTTGCTTTTAGTTTGCTACTTATGCTGTAGAGAGGCCTCTCTACAACCCCTATATGTAGGGTTATGTAGCTGCACCTACCCCAAGTGCCATCCCAATCTGTTATGTAAAATTATTCCAAGAAAAGTCTGAGAAAGTCAGAAAACTAATGCGAACAGAGAGCTCTGCAGGCACAACCCCAGGGCAGCTTTCCACTGAAGTATCTGCATAGTCAGATGTTTGCTGTGAGCCAGCCTCAGCCCCAAGCTTTCAGACCTGTTTTTGTGCAGCTATGCCTGCAATAAATTGCCCTGTTCCTGATGTGGGCATCTGGGCACAGCACTGGCAGAGACGTGTGCTGAGGGGGCTGCTGGGCTTCACAGAGGACCACAGTCACTGCTTCTTCTGAGCAGACAGGAGGCATGCCTTTGTCTTTACAGCAAACAAGAGGAGTGTGTGACTGGAAATCAATGAGTTGAACTCAGCAGATGAGAAATGGGGTCTAATTGGTGATTAAACAACACGGTAGTTGAAACAATTAGATGTTGATCCATTTACCTCTCTCTTTTCTGGAGGGAAAGCTGGGTTGAAGAGCTTGAATTTCATGGCTCTTGCCACGTCCTGGGATCCCTCATGGCATTTGAGGCTTTGAGTATCTTGGACTTGGGAGAGAGACGGAGACTGATCAGACAGTTTGATTAAGAAGGGATCCTGGAGGATGTCTGGTTGTCTGAAATTAATGTCTCACTCTTACAGGCTCCCTGACCTCTACTGTGACTGCTTCCTAGCCAGGAGAGACTGCTCTTTTGAAATATTTTACTGGGAACTTTTGAACAAAGATGCAGATAGATGTTTCTTAGGTGATGGAAAAAGTGGTATAAATGTACAAGGTTGCCTCTTTGTCAGCTTTATAAGCTGCTCTTTTTCTTTGTCCATGATGAATTTATGTGTTAGAGAATATCTTTCAGTAGTATTGAATAAGTATGTCTTATGCCAATATATAAAGTTAAATGTTCTATTTCAGATATAGTTGTTAGTATTGCTCTGGAAGTATTAGTCTTGGCAGAGATTACAAATGGGTCTTAAGCAAATTTCCCCAGTAGGTCTTGCAGTCTGCACTGAGATGCAGTGATTATGCTGACAGCACCAATTCTGTAATTAGCTTAAAGCTTGTTTTGGTGTGTCTGTGAGAACAGGAGTGATGCAGGACATGGCTGTGCATATGTGCAGGTATGTGTATGTATATCATATAACTGTACCATGTGTAAGATTCATGAACAGGGATTATATGTTCTACCCTTTTGATGTTGTTGGTATTTACTTAATCTTGTTCTCTTTTGCTCTTAAAATTAACCTAGCTCATCTCACAGAATGATTTGGTCTCCTATTAAGGACTTCTGTTAGCACTGTTATCATCCTGTACAATGTGCTTGGTGATAGAAAAGATTCCATGGCAAAGCAAACAATCTCCTGTCAAGAAATACCTCCTTTCAGGTTTCACCTTATTTTTTGCTTGTTTTTCTCTTTTTTCTTGTTTTTCTCTTTTCCATAAAATGTTAAAAAATTATAATGGTTATTTTCTACTAAGGAGCTGAAGTGTGCCAGTTTTTGATTTATTTTAGTGCTTGATATTGTAAAGACATAGTAAAGTCATATTAGCTGCATAGAGTTTTGTTTTTAATGTCCAACATAGTCCATTAACATAACCCACAGGGCATTAACTGGAGACTTAAATTCAAGTCCCTTCTTTATTTATTTCAGAGTAAGAGAATGAACCTCTAGCTCTATTTTCCTTTGCAGGTGCCAGACTCAAGAGGATAGACTCAAGTGCTTTTTTTATTTACTTTTTCCCCCTCTACCTCCCCTTTTCAGTTTCAAAACTCAAAAATAAAAAAAAAAATCTGACAAATAGAAATATTTTGCAAACTAGACAGACATTTCTTCTCATCATTGGTTCTAGAGAATATGACAATATTTTTTCAGTTTTCCTAATCCTGTTGTTAGCAAACACAGTCTTGTGTACAATCACAGTGGAGAAAGGATGCAAAACTATTACAAAAATATTCCAGCACAGAAAACTTTCCTGGGGAGTTTTCTCATCTCTGCTGTTATATTATGAACTCATAATTTTTTTTTTGGTGAAGTTTGAAATTCTTAGTGGAAAATTACTGTAAATCAGATTAATTTTTCCTGGGAGTTCTATTGCCAGCAAATATAGCTTTGAGTCCATAGCTAATTATAATGTCTCTGCTTAGGCTTTTTAACTAGGAGAATCTTCTCCATCAGCAGTTCCCAATGTTTCCGGCGCAGTGCGGCATACACATGTTCCTACAGCACTCCAGGGCTTACAGGTCATGATCCTTTTCTGTTATGGATGTGAATGCATTCTTGTAATGTAGCTAAAACAGATGAGTGTTCCCATCAAGTGAACACAAGTCTACATGTAACACAGTGAAAGGTCCCTGCACTTTGGTTGTGTGTTTGGGAAGGTGACCAAACTGATCACAGAACCACAGACTCATTAAGGTGGAAAGGGATATCTGGAGATCATCCAGTCCCCTTTCTCCAAGAAGGGGTCAGCTAGAGCAGGCTGCTCAGGGCTGTGTTAAATATGATCTTGAGTATCTCGAAGGGCCAAGCCTCCCCAGTCTCTCTGGGAAACCTGTGCCAATGCTTTACGTCCCTCACACTGAAAATGTGGGGTTTCTTTCTTATTTTTTTATTTTTATTTTTAATGGTTAAACAGGACTTCATGTATTTTGACTTATGGCTGATACCACTGAGAAGAGTCTGTTTCCATCTTCTTTACTGACAAGATCAGATGTGAGCCTTTTCTCCAGGCTGAAGAGTCCCAGCTCTCAGTTTTCTTCACCCACCCTTAATCATCCTCACAGCCTGTAAACTGACTTGCTCCACCTCCACCCATGCCTCTCTTGCACTGGGGATTCCAGGACTGTATCCAGCACTCAGTAGCTCCCCCAGTGCTGAGAGAAGGAGAAGGATCAGCTCTCTCAGCCCTCTGGCAATACTCTCCCTAACACAAACCAGGGGACTGCTGACTACCTTTGCCACAAGGGTACCTTGCTGGTTAGTGATCAAGTTGTTCCTTTCCTCCTTTGCAGAGTCTCTGCAGAGATGCTTCCAAGCTAGTTGGTCCCCAGCTTGTGCTGATGGATGGGATTATTCCTTCCTAGACACAGGACATCTGTTCTTCACTCTTCATAATCTTTCTGTTGGCTCCTTTGTCCAGGCTGTTATGGTGGCTCAGAAATGGCAACACAACCATTTGGTGTACCAGCCACTCCTCCCGCTCATGTGCACTCAGGCCCATGTTCCAGGTAATTAATGAACATTTTAACCAACACTGGTCCTAGCATCAACCCCAGGGGGATGCTGTTAGGGGTCGGTGTCACCTGGACAGATTGCAGCCCTTTGATCCTGCCAGTTCAGCCAGTTTTCAATCCACGTTGCTCACTATCCACTAATCTGTACCTCATCAATATGTCTAAGAGAAAATTATGGGAGAAAGTGCCAAAATCCTTGCTAAAGTCAATATAAAAATATCATCATAAATGCATACTGATTATTCTCTCCTTTTCTTTCCTATTTTTGGAAAGTACTTCCAATTTGTATGCTTCATTACCTTCTCAGAGATTGAAGCGAGGCTGACTACCTTGTGGATTCCCTGCCACACTCAGCTCCAGATGGGTATTATTGCACCTAACACCATCATTCTACACTTGGATATTGGAATATCTTTGTATTCCTCTGGGTCAATTGTCCCTTCTGCCACCTCTTATTACTCTTTTTTTTTTTTCTTAATAGTTGAGGTTTTTGGGAGCTCTCTGCTATTCTTGTTTGACTTTCTGCACATTGGGATGGAACATTCTTGAATTTGGAGGGAAATGATCCTAGAAAAAGGATCAAAGTCTGCATGAGCACAAGGGCCTGTGCATGTGAGGTTTATTACAGCTGTCTGAAGAAAGCCACAAAATCCAGTATTTCCTCATGATATCACTAACTTTGGTCTGCCCAATGATTCTGACTTAAAAGCTGTCAGCTGACTCATCGCCCGTCTGCTGTTTTCACATCAAGGGCAATTCTCTCTACTCACCATCCTGACCATCCAAATGGTGGATGCATATGGATCCACCACTCCTAACAAGATTCCCTAAAAAGCCTCTGTGCACCCACAGCAGCACGTGAGTGAGCTACCCTACATCTCTAACTAAAGGAGGTTGTAGCCCTGTAGCAGACATCTAATTAATTACTCCTGCCTGTTCCCCATGCTGCAAACTGGTGTTCAGGCACTTCAGAGAAGCCACAGTTTACTGATTTGAGAGAAAACATATGCAATCTGCTGTCCTTTTGGCACTTCATTTTTTTGCATAGATTTGAGGCATCTGCTTCAGGTCAGATTAAGGTGTTTCCTGTCCACATCACATCGCACATTTGCCAACCCCACCCATCATTTTTCTGCCCTTGCTGTTGCCAGTTTCCTGGCCCCCTTGTTCCTGATTTGAAGGTTTTCTTCGAATCAGCCCAGCCTGTTGGTAAAGATACTTCTTCTGCACTTGTTGAGTGGATCCTGCTTCTTCCAAGCAGTCCTCAGTAACCAGAGGATAGCAGGACTCTTTGCTTCAGTCACTGTGTCCTATGCCAAGTCATTACTGCTGGCTAGGCATGTATAAATTTTTTTTAGCCCCTTTAACCATAAACTAATGCACTCTACACCTCTTTGTAGCTCCTGCTGAAAGGGTGCTTGGCCCTTGCTAATAGGCTGATTAGGGCTAGAACAACCTTTGACCAAGAGCAGCTATGAGCACTTGTCAGAAGCCACTAAAGCTTGCTGGAGCCTTCAGTCTCCTGTAGCTGTCCTTCCTCGGCAGTGGCAGGAACGGTGATGTCCCTCAGAGTACCCAGCAGTCCTCCAGCAATCCCAGGGGCTCAGGAAGGTCTAGAGGCAGGGTCCAGAGACTGCTGTGCAAGCTGCTGTGTCTGAATTCAGCACTGAGGGGGTTGGCTAGAAGCAGGGTCTAATTGCCTGTTTGAGGCATTTGTTTCTCTTCCTGCCTGTGCCTTTGCCACTTGCAAAACAGCAAGTGGAGACATAAAGGAATTGTACTTGTGCACTGCCTCTGAACCAAGGCTGCAGGTTGACTGCTTCTTTTGTATTTATTATACACAAAAGGATAGGACATGGAATGAAAGGCTTCCTTTGAATTTTGTCCTCAGCTGACTAGGTTTTTTAAAAATCATTTTCTGCATGTTTCAAGTTGCTCAGAAACAGCCTACTCTGGATTGAAGAAAAGCAGAAATATACCTAATATTGTAAATGGCAGGAGACTCTGCCTACTGCTGACACTTTGTACTGTTTTGTTATCATAAGTACAATGGAGGAGCACTCTTGTTAAAAGTTTTCTTTCCATCTGCTCATTCTGACTTTAAGCATAAGCCTGCTTAACACAAAGGGAAGGCATTCTATCTAACAAGGAGAGGTTCAGGAGGGTTCACTGTAAACAAACTGATGGGAGAATGTAAACAGGAGCACTGTATTCTAATACAGATGGCTTCCCCTCCTTCTTGCCTTACAATTTCCATGTTCATAATGAAATATTTTCATTCCTTAGAATCCTATAATGAAATGTGAGTCAGCAAGAAATGGATTTTTTGAAAATAAAGTTGCATTCTTCATCTGCTGCCCATGATAATAGATGACTGAAGAATTAAAACCTTGACTTCACAGCTGATCTTGTTTTTAGGCAGAAGTTGATCTTTCCAACCTGACTTTTCCTATGATTTTATTAATTATAGGAGATTCTATAGCAATACTTTCAGTATAGCAGTTTTGTATTTAACTGCACCAGTGTAGATCATCGTGCCACTATAAAAAAATATATCTCACCTAATTTCCAACCTTTCTGTAGTATTTCTGCCATAAGTTGTTACTGGATGAAAGAAGGAATTTGTGATGTGCTCTATTTCCATCTAGAAACTAATATTCAACTACTTTGAAGATGATGGGTGTGCTCTAGGATTTGTCCTGTGAGGAGAGACTGAGGAAACTGGGCTTGTTCAACTTGGAGAAGAGATGGCATAGTAGATATGGGGACACTTAATATGAGCTTCCAGTGCCAGAAAGATCATGAGAGATTGAGTCAGGTTCCAGGAATCAGTACTCAGAGTTGGTTCCACTTTGAGCAGGAGGTTGTAGAAATGTCCTGAGATCCCTTCCAAGCTGAATTATCCTGCAGTCCTCACGTAATCACCTCTATATTTGTTCAGAAGTGGATTATAATTCCTCTTATGAAATATCAAATAGCAGTAATATGAATGAATTTAATTAGACTTGAATCTTTGGGCATGATGTTTCTTGCCCTCCTGGTTATGAGAGGAGACCACTATAATCTATGTAGTGATGTGAGCAGAAGTTTGTGAAGAGAATCCACTGGAAGGAAAGTCTGGAGTTTATGAATTCAAGGGAGTCAGGGATTGTTACCCCTTTTGGCCCCAAGTGGAATAGACATCTCATCTGTTGATGGTATGGTTTCTCAGTTCAGTTTCCAACAGGGTATTCTGTGTCAGGCTGTGGTGACGGAAAGAGGGTGTAACTTTCACTTTCAGGATGGTGTTGCTCATGGAAGGAGTAATTACTAGCATGGCTTTTCATCTCTGATATTCTTGTATCATTGAATTTCTTTCTTGCTTTTTCAACATAATTCAAACTTACAGGATTTCTCTATGACTGTGATGGGTAGTCCTGTGCTTTTTTTGCCTTCCCCTACTCAACCCCCCTAAAGATGAAATTCCATAGAATCAGAATAAAGGTGCAAAAATGTGTAGGATCCATGCATGCTAAACATAATTCAAACTCTCTCTGCTTTCCTTACCCCCACTGCTCAATACTTATTCCTCCTGTGATACTTCAGCAAAACATACAATATTCATGCTGATGTTGCTGATATTGACTTACAGCTATGCACATTCAGTACTTGGTCTACCGAGAAGCTGGTGGAATCACTTTCAATTGATGTCATTGAGCAGCTGATCTTCAGCTTGCCTTCTTCATTTTTGATCCATGTCTGGACTAAGTGATTCAGAGAGACCAGAGATGCTGTTTTTTGGAGGAGAAGGGTTAGCATAAAGGTACAAGTTCCACTTCCTCTCCTTTGATATGATGCATATATTTGTTTTGTTTAAATCTCACCTAGCATTTACCAGAGTGCAGGGTCTGAGAGAAGATGTTGTTTTTGTGGCTAGGGGAAATAGTTTGTGCTCCGGACTGCATTTCCCTGCTTCATACAAGCTCAGCTGATGAGAAGATTGGCAGATCTGTAGTTCTCTCTGTTCCTATAAATGAAATGTAATCTTTGTCTTGCTAATTTAATATCTGGATGAAGCCTGGAGTAGTGGGTTTGGAGTGTTGAGTCATCCACATGTATGTGGAGACACAATGGAGGCTTTATTATTATGGTTGTCCTTTCTCATCTTTGTTAATTATTCCTGTAGTGAAGAAGAGAAAAGGAATAAAGTTGTTTCTCTTCTGAGATTCCTCAAAGATGGGACATCAGTCTGGATATTAGCAACTATACCTCCTTTTGATTTAAAGGGATAATTATAAAATTGCAACGGGTGAGTTTTGCAAATGACAAGCAGAGAAAGTGAATTTATATCTGCAGAAATCCATATTAGATTGGACAGTATTTCTTCCAGGTGAGTTCTAGGACATCTGTTGTGTCTTTGAGAGGAGCCTCTCAGTTGCCCTGAATTTCTTAGAGCCAAACTGGTTACATCCTTTCAGAGTTTCCTGACTTTGATTTCCACCTATTGGTATGCAATGAAAGAATTTAAATTTTAAATTACATTTATTCTTAAACCTGAAAATGTTGCAATCTAAAGAGTTGTATTTATTTGTCCACTCTTTTTAGCTCTAGGAACTGATAAAGATGGAAATACTTTTGAAGAAAGGTTTGCAATGGATGAAACACTTAAACATTTCAACATTGTCGTTCTGTCACTCCAAAAAGTTGTCATTTATTGTACTTACTCTGAAGGGCTTTGCAAGTATTTTCTATAACTTTTTTATTTAAGCTTGGGTTCATTTTTTAAATAGTACTGAGAAGATGACTGAAAGGAGGCAAAGTGAGAATTTAATGAATAACATATTGAAGTACATTTCAAAACTTTGTGCTATCCTACTTCCTTTCACCCCTCAAATATGTGTGTAAATATATGTATACCTCCCCCCCATCTTTCCATGGGCTTGTCCAAAAATCCTTGCATTCCCACCTCCAACTTCTTATCTTTGATTGAAACAATTCCAGTTTCTTTCATCTCTCCCACATCCCCAGGAACTTTTTGACACTGGCCCTGATAGAGCCAGTTTTCTCCCTTTTCTTTGATTCCTATTACTTCAAAGTAACAGTAAACTTTTGATGTGAAGGAGAAAATTTCAGGAGGAAGAGAAGGATAGGAGAGAAGATGCAGACATTTAATGACATTTTTCTGGGAAGTTTCCCAGCATAATATTCCTGAAAGCTATTCCCTGAAGGTATAACTACAAAGTAAAATGTAGGTGTGATTGCAGCACACTAAGAATAAAATGAATATACTTGTATCTCTGTATCTACATATACAACAACACAGGGACTAATAACTAAAATTCAAACTGGGGGTTGAAGTACACAGCTGCCAGTCTGTGACTGCATCTCCATTGCTGCATTGCTGTGCACACTGCAGCTAGAACAAAGGCATCTCATGGACAGTTTTTCAGTAAAAACTGGAGACCTTAGCTTGATTCCTAGCTGCCAAATTAATGATAAAGTTTTTGATATTCCAGTGGTTCAAAACTCTGCTGGTTCTGTCCTACAAATGAGAATTTGCCCTTCTGGAGACTATAATCCTAGAGAATCAGATAGGAAGGAATCTTGGTCTGACAGACTTCACCATATATTTTTTGGAAATGCTCAGTGTCTGCTTTGTCCCTTGGCTCTTTAAAACCAGCTGCTGTACACACCCAAGTGAATTTTGCACAATGCACAAAAGCACACTCCTAATCACATGCCATATATTTGGAAATCTCTTATCTTACGTACCACAGTTCAATCATAAACAATTTTGGAAACATGGTGGTGTGCTTTGCTTCTCGTGTTTGGGAATCATTAACTACAAGAGTGGCTTATAAGTCATTCTGGACTGCTTTGATAGTAACAGTTTACAGCCATTTTGGAACCTCTTCTTTAATATTTTGAGAAATTTTGAACAGCATTTGGGTTGGTTGCTCTGGGTTCAAGATATTTTTGAGCCTCTTTACATAGTGAATAACTCTGGGAATTGCTGAATGTCAATTAGAAGTAAACATAACAATTAAAGCTAGTTAGACAGAAATCAGCTAAAAGTTCAAAACCGATACTTAGCCTACCAAATTAAAATGTAGAAAATTGCATCTGGAAAGATAGGTTAGATTGCTTTATTTTTGAACAAGATGCAGTTTCTACAAAGTACTTCTCGTATAGTTTACAATTTTTTTTAATCTTTTCCCAAGAGGCTGGTTTCAAGTTTATTGTACTGTGTTTTCTAGGCACTCATAATTTTGGATCTATTTAATTTCTTCCTCTTATCATTTTTTGTTTTAATATTTTCTGCAAAGATTTATTCAGGTTGGAAAATTTAATTAGTTTTGCTGTTTCTGTTTTTTTTCACTACAGTCTCAAAGGGCTCCTCATCTCCTTTCACTTCTTTGTTAATTGTATTTTATTTTCACCTGTTTAAGGCCATTTCCCCAAGGAGTTGGAGGATTAAGCTTTTGTTCAATAAGAAAGAATTCAAGTCTCAAGTTCAGATTATAACTAGTCATGGGTGTATATATAACAAGCTTGAGAATATGCTGAGATCCCCTGCCTTTTTTATCTTTCAAGGGAGAATAACTTGAGCTTGCATTTCTACAAGGTATCTGCATCTAATGTGTTTATTTGGGGGTCACATTTACTTCAAATATTAGCACTTCTTTAAAATTCTATGCAATTACTCAATTCAGTGCTTTAACTTTTACTGATATCTATAGTCTTTAGATACAAAAATCCCTTTTAAATGTTTTTTTTCTTTTTCCATTGAAATGGAAATATTCTGTGAAAATAATTGGAAATATTTTCCATTGCATTGGCAGGTCATGGTGTTCCTACCTGGACACAAAAGTAGGAACAGCAGCAGTATCATTGAAATAACCATTTGTAAAATCATCTGAAAAAATGCTAGAGCAAGTATATTCTGCCTGCTAGGTATTTTTCAAACTTGCCTAAGACACTAAGTACTATGTTTTGTTCTCATTACCATGGATGTAAAGTGGTTATGGAAGAACCATAGTATTCCAATATTTTAATTCTATTATATTGCAAAGACATGTCACTTATAAAACATTACGATTAGTATAATTTTAGGGTTTTTTAGCTCTCTCTTGTGTAATTGGTTTCTGTAGGTCATAACTGAATTTTCTTAGCAAGCTCCAATACCTACTGCTAATATGCTGTGTGCTTAAGCCAATCAAATGATAACCTCTAATTTTAGAGCTAATCCAGAAATATTTTTGCATTCCTTTTAGCAGCTATAATATGGCTTTAATATACTCTGTACGGTTCCTCTGATCTATCAAACATGGATCATGCATTGCTGACAATCTTCTTTGGACCCATGCTGTGATCATAAGTGCTAGTAGGTTGCAAGACACTTTTGTGGCTATATCTTACAAAGCAGGATGGCTTTTTACAAATGCATTAAACATTAATACAGACAAACGTGAAGTTCTTTAGTGAAGAAGCTTTATTTGCTTGAACATGTATGTATTTTATATTAATAATTTTTACCATACCACACACTTGTCTCTAGAATTTGAGCTCTGAGAATGATTCCTTGGACTCAGTAAATGTTGTTTCATTTAAGACCAAGGGAACAAATAAAAATTGCTTAGACTTACATTTCAGTGAAATCTCATAAGTAATGCATGAAATGTGTTTCAGAACTGACTTGTACAGGGCCTTAAGTACCTTGTAACACTCATCACCCTCCACAAGGAAACTACAGAAAGGAGAAAGTCTTCCCCCTTTCTTTTCCAAACTACAGAAAATCTGGAAGAATTTTGTGGGAGGCAGCTACTGGTCATGAAAACTATAAATGTTTATTTTTAATTTTCAGGGAATGTCTTGATTTAGTTAGTTGTTACTGAGTGTTAGAAATCACAGAAAATACTTGTATTCTTGATGCATGATGTGCCAAAGTCACTGTTACTGTCAGAACTTTTCAGTATGAGTTTAATATGAATGGATAGATCCACTGCCAAGAAACCTGCTGATGGGAACAACGACACTAGCTCAAAACCCTTATAAAAGCTTCTTTCTAAAGCTCCTCTGGTATTTTTCTTTGCTTTGTTAGGATTTGTGACTCTGACTCAAGTTTTAAATTGATTGTTTTATCTGACATGAAAATGGTTTTTCCTATAAGCCTACAATAATCCACTATCACTGTCTACTACTATCCTAAAGTTATTCCTGAAGCATGACCTGCTTTTATGATAAATAAACCCTTCCCATCATACACAACTACCACTACGCATTCTTTTGCATGTTAACATAATGTTATGTATCACAGCTGACCTTAGTTATCTATTTAATCCTGCTGAATATGATAGTAACTTCAATACTTTTCATTCAAATATAACCTCTCTTGTATAATATGTACTAGGTTGCCAGTTTAAGTTCTTGTGTGCATAAATCTACTGCAAGGTTATAAAAACCTAAAAGAAATGCCAAACCATAATCAATGAACAATGTGTGTACATAGATGCAATATGAAGAGGAGAGAAATTAAAGATTTCAGTGACAACTCTAAGCAGCTACTGTTGACATTAGAAATGCAAGGATTAAAATGATATCTGCATTGAAATGCTAACAAGTATGATGATTTAGACAGTGTGCCCTGTTTCTCATTATTATGCATAGCTTGCATATAACATAAGTAGTTGTAACCTTTGTGTGAAGAGCAAAGTCAGGAAATGTTAATCCATGGGGAAACCATCACTTCTCTTCAACTGCCATAGAGAAACTCTAGCTAAAATGATTGCTCTTGTTCTCCAGTTCAGGGGAAAATACATCCTTTTTATGGTTAAATACCCCTTTTTATGCTGTGTGTGTATTAGTCAAATTGATTCCCATGACAGTTCTCCAGGCTTGTACAACACTATCATTCAGTGCAACTACAAAGGGGGCTGGAGGAGGGAAAATGAGAAATGTCAGAAAAGATTGTATGAAGACCTGGAAATAGCAATTTTATCAAATCTGGCAAGACTTGAGACTGGAGAAACAATATACAGGCATTCTGGAAAGATGACCTGTCTGGTGGAAGGTCAGAATTTGAATTTAAACTTCACTTGGAGCTCTGGTCTTTTACAGACAGGCTAGCTGCATGTCTAAGGCCCAGTGTCACTTGATAGTCAGGAAAGGGCTGCTGGAGAAGGGTCTTAAGAATGCTTTTGGCAACGATTTGTCTGTAATGCTTCTGCACATGTCCTGCCCTCTCAAAGTCTGTTCTGGCTACCTATGGAAAGATTCTATGGCAACCACTTCTTGACACTTTAACATGACTTATAGGGAGAAGTTTCAGCTAAACTGCCATGGGTCTCGAGTGCTAGGACAGGAAATTATTAAGGAGAGAAAAAGCATATGACTGATTGCAAAGTGCAAACAAACTTTAAAAGTAAGTAGACATCAATATTTGATAGTCTAATCATAATCCTCAGAGCTGTTGTGCTTTTGCTGCTCCCAGCTTCACGGTGACTTCACTGAGTATCTGTTTGTTGATTGAAAGGATTTAGTCCGCTTCAAGTAAGTGACTACTTCTTGCCCTGATTTTCATATTTCTGCACAAGAACTTGTGATTTGTTTTCATGCACATCAATGCATACTGTTTCCATCACAATTGATTTTTACAGGTGGATTTTTTTCACTTGGATCCATCTGGAAGACTCCTGTTTTTAAGTGTTGCACCGCTTTGGCTTCTCAGTCATGCTTCTCCAACACAAATAGAGAATGATAAAGAATGAGAAACTTAACTTAGAAATTTCTGTGTTCTTCAGTACTCTCTTGTGTATCTTATGTATTTTGTGCATACACTCTTCGGTGCATGGGCTATCTGCCCTTGTATAATGCAGAGGTGTTAACACAGAATGGTTTGAGCTGGATGGCACCCTAAAGATCACCTTGCTCCACCCCCTCATACTTTAAGTACAGTTTCACCAAATTGTAATAAAAATATTTTAGCTGGTGGGAGAATATTAAGATACTTTTTAACTTTTTATGCCAGAAAAAGTGAAGCTACAGAGAGGGAACTTGAGTTTCTGAAAACAAAGTGTGAGGTGGTTCTGAAATCCTAGTTTCAAATTTGCATGTGTTCCATCATCCCACCTCTAATTTCCCAGTTTTGGGTTATGTTATGTAATTCCATTATTATTCTGAGGAAAAATACATATTGAATTTGGGCTCAGATCATTCCTAAACTCTTGCAGAAGAAGGAACAGCTTATGTTTTTTTTTAAATAGCTTATGGCAATAACCTAGATCTTAGCAATAAACCTTATTTATATTCAAGAAGGCAAAACGTATACAGCAGCAATAACAGAGAAAAATCAATGGAAATGTAAGTGAGTATCAAAGCTTTACAACATAGGTGCAGATATAGGAAAAACTGCCTCCCTTAGTCATATTAGGTATGATCTGAGCAAACAAAGGTCTCTTGAGAACTAACCTCAACAACTAGAGGTACTGTGTCAAGGAAGTGAAAGCTTTGATTCCTACACAGCTACTTGAGATTTGAGCTGGACAGGGTGGCTACCAGGGTGAGCTAAATCTGTGGATGGAAATGCTGAGCTCTGGAGAGAAAGTATGCTTAAGGAGAAGAAACTCATTCATGCCTCAGCTTACTTACTCTGTATCCTGTATTTTAAAAGCATATCAATAACTCAGGAAGTGAATAGGTAGCTGTACTAGCAAAAAATCAGTGCTGTGTCCTCAAACAGAACAGTTTGAAAATTAGGTCTTTAAAACACAGAAAAATTAGCAAACGCTGAAGAAATCCAGGATCTTGTAATTTTTCATAAGATTTTATTCCTAGCAGTTACTCTGACACTTCATAAACTGTTTTTGAAAATTTATTTTAATTGGTCATGAATTATTTTAGCTTGACACTTTCAGGTTAGGCTGTTATGATTTTTATTCTTAAAACCATTTTATTAATTTTTTCACATTACATTGAACACTAACAAGTATGCTTAACATTTACATACACATTTTCAATCTCAAAACAGGCAGATGGCTGTCTCCTGTAAAAAAGTGCTCCTGGGATGGACTTGATATGTTAAATTTTAACTCGTAATAATTTTTTACAGTTGAGTTATAAACCTCTGGGAAATGGTGGGGTGGGTTATCACAAAAATGCTAATACAACCCTAACTCCAGCAGTGATGTTGTAATATATACATCATTAAGTTTCCATTCTCATGGAACACTTGGTGTACAGAATATTTACATTTCTAGTACTATAGTGTATCTTACAGTGTCCCTTCAGGTAACAGCAAAATGATAGCTTCATGTAGAAAATTATGTGATATTATTCTAATATACCCATGCTGATCCAAGCTCAGAGAAGCTTAGGAGTAGGATTGTCATAATGCCTCCCTATATTAGCCTAGAAAGCATTCAGCCCCTTTTAACTGTTAGTTTAGTAGTTGTTCAGAAAATAGTGATAATTCAGAAGAATTTTTATCCTTCTGGCTTCTACAGTAATTGCATCATACTGGGTAGAGGGTTTTTTTTTGTTGTTAAAATAAATCTATTATTCACAGTTGCTTTGTGTGAGGTTCAAATATGAAATACTTTTTTCAGTGTGTTTTTGCTTCCTGTTTGTATATTTACCCAATTTATCTGTGTAGGTTTTATACTAGATGTCATTTACCCTTAAATGCTCACAGGTAATTGGTTTTTATTCTAACCCTAGCAGAAAAGTGTTAAGGGGGGAAATCATTACATTGTTTGGAAGGAGACAATTAGAATACACCCTTTTTCTGGACTCACTTTAAGAATGGCAAGCAAAACAGGACAAAAAGGAAAAGCCTTTGAAAGAATGACTGTGATCTTTTGTCACCAAGGCTGGACACTAAAGAGCAGAGATCCATTGATGAGGGCAAAGAGAGACTCAAATTTAGCAAAGTCAGTAAAGGCCAACAAAAGTTTGCATGAAGATTCTTGCAGCATTTGAGCCTGGTGAACTATTCTCTAGCTCTTTAGGTTCATCCTGGCCAGCATGGCCACGTTATTTCTGCGTTGCTTTATTGCCTGAAGATGAAGACACAATTATGTTTTTGAAAGTACAAGAGGATTTGTCTGAACAGAGTAAAAAGCAAATTTTATGTTTTACAGAATGTCTTTCAGATATTTTGCATATAGAGAATAATTTTTGTGTCTGATTTTTGAGAGTTGGTGCCAGGGCTGAACCTCCAAGACTCCACAACAGGACATGTTTGCATGTGCTGCTTACATGATGCAAGACAACAGACAAGCAGGAGTTATTCATAACAATCCTCATGTGTGGAAGCCTGGAAGATAAGGTGGCTGATGGGTATGTCTCAAACACCTACAGCTGGGTAGCCTTGGAGCCAGCCAAGGATTGTGATAAGAACAGGGTGTGGCTGGAGAAGGAGGGGACTCGTGAAGGCAGGGCAGTCTGGAGGACACATAATTATTCTGGCTCCTGGAGATAAGCACAGCAAGTATAGCACAGGTGTAGGAATGAGGCTGAGAAGCAAATATGGGCTGTAGGGTTGGGATCAAGACCACCAGTGACTCCCAAAGCTCTCCGAACCATAGAAGAACAGACTGCAGATGATAATTCATTTGCATAGAAAGTGAGAGAATTATCTCCAGGGCAGGAAAAACTTATCTATGAAAAGGTGCCCTCAGGAATGTTCTCCAGGACTCTGGGTACCCCACCAGCTTGACTGATGCTAGAGACAGGACTGGTAATTTCCCTTTCTTTCTCTCTCTGTCTCTCTCTAATCCAGCTGTCTCTCTGTCTCTCTCTCTGTTTCTCTGTCTCTCTCCCCCTCTGCCTCTCAGCCTATCCCTTTATCCCAAAACCACTGCTTGGGCCTGTAATAGGAGATAAGAGACTCCCATACCAATTTCCACGCCAAGTGTATAATTTACTAATAAAAATCCTTTTTTTTAGACCCTCTGACTTTTGTGTTTCCATGTGGCCACAAGCATTCACAAACCCTGAGTGCTCCTTTCCCCTTAAGGGTGCAATGCCACACCATGTTGCTAAACAAGTTATGTAGCTGTACCCTAGGTATGAATGTTTTGGAATAAACACTGAAGTGACTGTCCAAGTAAAGGCCCCATATCTACTGAAAGGTAACATCTTTTGTTCTCAAAATACATGTAGAAGGGCAACAACAGATTGCTTCTAATGGTGGAGAAGGGGCCATGGTGAATCTTCTGCTCTGGAAATGCATTTGGGTTAAGACTTTCCCCAGAATATATCTGAAAAGCCACTTTGTAACATTCCAGTGCAATTAGTAATTTACAGGAGTTATGACTGTATCCCTGTAGAGCTTTGTTTGATCCAAAACACACAGCAGCTACTAAGTACTCTTCTGTAGAGTGCATGCAGCTATAAGAGAATGACATTTGAGTTAATTAATCTGTGGAAATACTGTTAGGGAGAAAGAGACTAATGTTGATAACTTGTCAGATTCTACTTGCTTTCTGAAAATACTTCTGTGACAAAAGATACCAGCAACAGGCATCAGTACCAGCACAGCACCTTGTTAATCTTTTCTGTTTTGTTTCTCTGCATTCAAAGAGGAATGAGAAATTTTCTGTTGGAATGAATCTCATTTTAAATTAGGACAACAAAATAGGAAAAAAATAAAGCTCCATCAGAGAAAAACAGTGCATTTGGTTTTTTTCTGCACAGACTTCACTGAAATTGCTGCTGGTCTCTGTAGACTTCTCCAGCTTTTCAAAACCTTAGCTTATGGCAACAGCCACAGCATGTATAGGCATCTAATGGTTGTGAATAGAAGTCTTCCACTTTAATGAGATTTTCTCTAAGTACTGCCACCCCTGACTTCATTCTTTTGAGGCACTAAACCTTGAGTTTGTTTCCTTAACTTTGCCCTGTCCTGATGAAGACACTGGTGAGGAGGTAGGACATGAAAAGCATGACCAGCATTTCACTCTGGAGGATGTAGGCTTTTACTGCTATTTAATGCTGAGAGGAGACCTACTCGTGAGTATATTGCAAGTGTGTTTGGTGGGGCTGGGAGGTTATAGTCATTAGAATAATCTCAGGGCTCAGATCTTGCTTTTAGATGTGGAAATTGCCAGCCAGATGTCAAAAATGACTGAATTAAGTATCTAAACAGAAATAGCTGATCTTACTTTAGTAATTTAGGAATTACTTTAGTCTTATTGCTCAGTCACTTATTTTATTGTGATTAAGCTTTGTAATTTAGAAACACGGAATAAAATTGTATGTCATACACACATTTAAATTACATGTTCTCTGTGACTAGTACCTTGCACCATGAATTTCATATAAACTCAGTAACTCAGTCAGAAATACTATATTGGCCAATTTTTGATATTTTAACAATTTCAAAAAAAAAATTTATTATTCTCAAGGGCAGATAAATATCTGATCATAATGAGGAGAAAGTGTTTAAATGCACAAATATGTGGAATATTAAGAAGTTATTTATATAGAACTTGAACAAATTGAGAAAGTGAGAATGTGAGAATATCTTTAGATATTTAGCTATTAGTCATCGTAGTCTATTTCAGCTTATTTTTATGCTGTTGAATATGCCCAGTGTGTCCTGGACATACACAGAGACTGCCTTTTGAGCTTTGAAAGAAAGGAAGGGGTATTGGGCAGAGAAGAAGCGTGACACACTCCAATAGCTTCTTCTGTTTGGTCAAGAAGGTTCCCTAGATGTATTTTTTTGGAAGCATTTTTTTGGAAGCACCTGCCATTGCACCATGATAAAATCAGTCATCAGAAAGATCAAGACAAAGGCCTGGAGAGCAAGAACAGCCCACACTCAGGAAATACACGGCATTAACTGTTAATAGGTAATGAGAGAATCCAGATTCTGCATGCTGACCTTATGATCCCCACAAATGGGACCTGTGAGAACACAGGTTGTAACATTTCTCTGTGTTACTTACTGTGGAAAGCAAGCTTGTCAGCTGAAAGGGGTAATTCTGAATGGCAGTATTACATATTCAGGATCAATGAGCCTTGACTGAAACTTTTTCTCTCTCTGTGTAATTAAAGATTCATGTAGGTTGATTTTATCTGCTGCATCTTTGCATTCAGATAAAAGAGCGATGGTTTTCTGCAGTGGTGGGTCTGTGATGGGCTGTGAGGTTGCTAGGGCATTGCAAGTGAAGGAAGTTAATTATTTTAAAAGTTGTAACTGGTCAGAAGTTCATGCCTGGTGCTTTCTCAGTGATACTTACAGAATGCTCTTTTGTAGGGGCACTCCTGATTTCACTCCTGATTTTCACTCCTGGGTCCTTTGGAAGTTACCACCTAAAGAGTTTTGTTATTTCACATCTAATAAGTTCCTTTTTTTCCCCTCATAACTGAAAGAAAACAAATTAAACAAAAACTTTGCATTTGAGACATAATTTTATTTCTCTCCTCACTTCTTTCTGGTAGTCTCTGATGTTTCTGTCTCTTTGGGCAGTGCCTACAGTGATACAGCCCACATTTTATTCTTGCTGCCCTTTCCATTCTTTCCAAATACAAATATGCAATAGGAATTTTTGAGAAAACTGCAATTTTAATTGCTTTCATGGAATTTCTCTTCAGTCCTCTCTGTGGTCATTTCTCAAGAAATTTATTAAGGGGAGGAAGAGACAAGAATGTGTAGGTTCAGTTAGCACTGCCCAGTGGATGAAAGATGAGATAACTATTTTACTTAGTTCTTCATATAAAGTCTAATAAACACAGTGATCTTTTCAAATGCAGTAATTTGTATCAAGTTAAAGCCAATTAGCATTATAATTTGTGAGGGTTAGTCTACGCTTTTTTTTTGTTTTGTTATGTTTTTGGTATAAAAGTTCATAATAGAGTTTGGAATAACTAGAAAAAAAAAAATCTGAGCTGGAAAAACTGTCTTGAATATTTTGGTGTCAGAATTTTGTTTTCCCAAAGGCACCTAAGATCTAAAAGAACAAAGGCATCAAAGATCTGAAAAAAAACACCTGGCTGTGGTGAACTCATGCTCAGGAGCAATGACTTGAAGTTACTTACACTGTTGAAGATCAGTGGAAATTTGTACTACACACTACAGGTAAGAATTAATTATCATCACCAATTATTAGCACATTTTGCAAGATGCTTAACATCTTGATGGGGTAACCTCCTGCATTGTAGTATTTTGTTATTATCTTGGTGGATTTGGCAATATGTTAATCCTAAAAACCAGTCTCCCTAACAAAAAGGTAGAGAATTCTACAGGAAATGGATACAACTTCATCTGCCATTCCCTTTCTGTTTATATCTCACTTTGCCTTTCACAACAAAGTTGATACTTTTTACTAGTTTAGGAAGGTTATTTGCTATTCTGGAGACAACCGAAATCTTTGGAATGACTTTTTAAGAAGCATAGTATTTGAGTATGAAAATTAAATGTATACTTTCCTTCTTAAACAAATTTTTCTAAACTGCTTATTATGTCTCTGTCAACAAAATGCTTACCTGTGAGCTCAACTCTGTGCAAAGCAGAGCTAGTATTATGTGGAGGCATTCTGAATGGAAGAGAGAAAGAACAGAGTTGTAACTTTTGTCAAAAACTGTCAGGAAGTTATCTCAGGTTTGAAATGGAATGAGAGGGAGCAGGGAGAAAGAGGCATTTGTCACAGGATATCTATTACATTGGTGAAAAGGTCACTGACCTTTGGGATTGAGGATCCTGCTTCAGACTCTAGCCTTCGAGCAGGCTTGCAGGCTAAATTTTGAAACTGTTACCTTTTTATTTTTCTGCCACAGACTTTCTTGTGTTTCTTAAAATGCAATAGGAAAATTGTAGACGGATGAATTTCCAAATGTAGACTTTTCTTTACACATCACCTCAACCAATTGCACAAGTACCTCAACGGGTGGAACGCTCTGCCCTGCGCAGAGAAGGACACTGCCGGGGTGAGATGAAGCCTTTTCTCTGTGTATGGCAGGGACATCTGGGATCCTCCTGCCTATTATCACTGAAGTGTTGTAGATACCATCTGGGTAGAATAGCACGTGTTTACATCTTCCATTTTATCTATGCATCTATGAGGCTCCCTGTCTGGTAAGTTTCATAAGACCCTCAACACTACTGTTCCTGTTCCTTCCACTACCAGCTGCTACTTCATTACAAAAGGCTTTCAAGATATCACATTTTGAGCACTGTGAAGGCTAATATCAGGGAAGATCGTGGATTCTATACCCAGCAGCTTTATTCTCCATTATTGTCACAGTAGAGCCATGTACAATACATTTCTAGGTACTTCAGAGACAAAGCCAGCCCCTTCTGGGATAACTTGCTGAAAGGTCTCCCTAGTGTCAGTTTGTCAGCATAGTTTTCTTTCTGAAACCTGTAATTGTGAATGGGGGGGGGAAAAGTACATTTTGCAGGAACTTCTATAGAAGTGCAAGTACCAAACTGAAGGTAGCAGTGAGCAAGGTTGCAATTGCTAGTGGTAGATGGCTTGAGAATAAATTGATTTTAAACCCAGCAGTTTTATAGCTCCCTTCCTCAAGATAATAAAGACTTGGTGAAGGTTACAAAAATTCTATCACAGCAATAAAAGCTTTATAAAAATATTTGAAAACATCTTATTTTTATAGATGTATAGCTGTGTAAAATATAGTTCCAAGTGAACCATATAATACCAGTTTGACTATGGGCATTCAACTAACACTGCTGTCAATGCAAGGCACATACCCCAGCAGGTTCATATTTTGGGTCCATGCTTAGTTTTAATTAAATCTAACTCCAAATTTCATATTCAGATGAGTAAATAGGTACTGTCTTAGAGCCCACAGGCATCTTTGTATATGTACAGAAAATACTGTTTTATGGTCTCCCATTATTACTGCATCAGAAATAATTTCCTCTCGTGTTCTCTTTTGCCTTTGTTGATCAAGTGTTTGAAATTATTTTAATGCATAAAGAAATGCATGTACAATGGAATCCCCTATTACTCACATTTAAAGTTTACTGGGGGTTTAAGAAACTTAAATTAAGTGCTCTGGCCTTACATCAAAACCCCAAATCTCCATTTCTCACATTGTAAGCAATGGCTCCAAATCTCCTGTAAATCTCCCAAGTGTCTTTGGGACTGGAAGCATACTTGGAACTCCATGGTTAGGATCTGAACTATTATCTCAGTTCTGAACAAAAAATTGTCTTTTTCTTCCTTATCTTTGGAGGGGCAAATAGGGGAAAAAGTTCTCTGTGATGAAGAAAGGAAACTGTTCCTCATGTTCAGATAAAATTGAGTTTTTCTAAAATGCAGAAGTTGGTTAATATGCTCATTATACTGTTAATGCAATGCTTGAAATTCTTGTTTATCCACTTGCTTATTAACTTTATCAGGAGCCTCCTGGTAGCAAAATGCCAGCTGTCTTCTGCATATATCTCGGCACCCAACAAACCAGAGCATTCTTCATCATTCTTTGCCACACAATCTATTTTTACAAGCATTTTACATCCTCCCTGCCCAGAGGAGGGAGAGTCTAAAATTAGTCAAATAAATTGCTAGGTAGGTAGGTAGGGATTTTCAAAATCTTGCAGTCACTTATGATCAATTCCTATTAAATTAATTCAGATTTCTACATTTTTAATAAAAGTGAGAACACTTTCAAACACTGGGCAATAGGCCAAGTAATGACACACTGCTTATGGACATTTTTTTGGTAGAAGAAAGACTGTTAGGAACATAGCACGTTATTAAGTTATGAAAAGTGGGAAAAATCTGTTATGAGAAATATAAGGCGAAATGCCCTCTTACAAACCATTATGTTCAGTGTCAATAGACTACATGTCATATAAACAAATAGTTGTATATATTAAAATAAAATGGGTTTTCATGGAAAATAGACATCACAGTTTAACTTGTACCTTTGAAAAAAGTCTTGGACACAGTTTTAATATAGCAACCAAAACCTCTTCATGGAATAAGCTGAAAATATAGTATATCAATTCAGTAGTCAGTCATCTGACAGCCAACGATCAAGGGAATTCTTGTTTGTTGGCCTTTTTATGGTTTGGAGTACTTTCATGAAAGACTTATGGAAATACCACTTTTAATTCAGAAAAGAACATGTTCATCTGAATCCCACCATTTCATGCTGAGGCTGTTTATAAGGCAGAAGCAGACGACTCAGTTGCTCTACTTTAGTGTTACTATTTTGGTTTTCTTTACTCAAGGTGTTTTTCATGTTTCCTGTAATATATGGAGCTTTCCCACATTTTTCTCAAGGGAATGGATGCTTTCTGTGTTTTGCTGATACTGTGGAAATGTAGATGTGAGTTAGTCACTTAGTAGGATTTTCCCATCATAAGTTTGTCACCGTGTTAGGTGAAACAGTGACACTGAGCAGGAAAACAGTGGCACTGAGCTAGGAGTTCTGTACTTTGAAATCACTCTTCTGTTGATTTCTTATCTGAGTTTTTTCAAAAAGTCATCTTTTGTATCTGATAGGCGTTTTTATCTTAGACTAGCCACTTAAGCAAAAAAATTAGCAACTACTATGTGAAAATTATCTACTATAATTAATTCAGTGTTACAGGAACCCTCTGACTTTGGTGGTGATGTGTTTTTTTTATTCTTCAATCCCTGCATTTTAGATGAGATTTGCACTTCCAATTTTGCTTAAGTGCCCAATATTGTGTAACTGAAGATATTCTTTATCCTTTCTATTGTATTTAGCTTATCTTTTCAGAATGCCATGATGGTCATGTTTACAGTTCAGTAGGCAGACGCTTTCTGAAGGTGACTGGGTATTTCTGAGCACAGATAATGAATTGAGGGAATCCTTGCACTGTTGCTTGAATTCTGTATCAACTGTACAGCTCCTGAAGCTGTATCTTTCATGCACAGTGAACCACGTTGAAGGACCCTTTGAATACATTAATTTGTGTACAAGTGAATGCCTACACTGTAGTTACTTAGCAGAAGACCAAGGCTTGAGTTCATGTTTAATCACACTGAGAAATTGAAGGATTCCTTTGGTCAATTCCATCACTTCTAGAAAAACTTGTATTTTAGGGGAAGATGGGGGAGATGCATATAAATACTAGGTGGATTTTACCTTCCGTCTGATGAAATGTAGGTAGATAGTGCAGAACTCACCCTTAAAAACTGAAAAAACCTGTGCCAAATTTTGGATAAAAACTACACAGGACAAATATAAGGAAGGGGCTGAGTTGACCTTGAAATAAAATTAGACTCTGAAAATTATCTACACTCCAACAACTGCTTGAATTCTGTCTATGGCTTTGCTCTCTCAGACCATTTTCCAGTGATGGGCATCAGCAGTACTAAAGGCATTGTCAGCACTGATTGCAATTGCCCCTTGTTAGTGGTCTCAATAAAAAAAAAACAAACAGAATGTGCCTTAGGATGAGGTATCTCTTCTGTCCAAAGGTGGTCATCTCAGTGGACGCAGAAGAGCAACAATTTGATGATTATGTGTATGCTATCTGATGTGAAGAGGGGAGTGCCTCAGGCTGCAGCTCCACCAAATGGTAAGTGGGGCTTTTGAGTGGAGAGCAACAAATAAAAAATTGCTTAAATTCATGCACAGAAACAGTATAGCCTCACTCTGCTGCCTCAGCAGCTCTTGTCCAGTCATTTAGCCCCTGTCCTCCCACAGCAGGCATAGATCTGGCACAAGCATTGTATTGCTTGCTGTGTGGGTGACTGGAAAAACATGTAATTGTGTGCTCGCTCTTGATCCAGACCACATTTGTTCCACCAGTGGGTCAGACAATACATACATTAAGTAATGATGAATATTGAACCATGACTTCAAATGTCCCAGACTCTGCCTGCAAAACACTCAAAGTTTAGTAGGGTTTAATTTATATGAAATAGAAAAAGCTTTTTGGGACTTAATAATTGACGTCTCTAGCTATATCTTTCCTGTAGAGAAGACTGATACAGTTGCAATTAAGAATTTTAGAAGAAAAATGGAATTTCTACTGCTTCAATTCTTAGAATTTTTTCAACAGCTTTATTGTTTACAACCTTCTGATTTCAGGGGAAATTTATTTTTTGCCCACAGGGAGCAGGTTAAAGATCAAAATGAATGTCTTACTTTGGAAATTTCCTTCTTCTGGAAAAAAAAAATGAAGGAAGCTAAGGAGAGGAATTCAGATTGAATGACTTCTTTCCCTCTGTCTTGCAGAAAATGGGCAAAACACTGAGGAAAAAAGCTACCTGTTAAGAAAGTTTCTGTAAAGCAATTTTATTTATGAGCTCTAATTCTTGTGTCCTCCGATATGTTTCAAGAAGATGTATTTATTTTTGTAATATGTCTTTATTTAAGATCAGGAAGTCCTGAGCTCAAATCTATCCTGGATAAAGTTTAATACGGCCATTATTAATACGGTGAAGGAATGAAATGAATACCACAGAGCAGTTTAGGATGTAATACAGTAGTACCAGTTTAGATATTGCATTAAATTCCACTGGAAAATTCCTCTGGCACCCTTTATATGTTTTTTAAGAAATCCAGGCCAATAGCCCATATCTCAAGGAAAATATTTTAGTCTATATAATTACTCCCTGCACAAGGAGCTGCTGTTTCTCTACGTAGAAAATTAGCTTCTTGTCCACTTCCTGATTCTTCAGCCCAAAGACACCTTTGGTATATGACTACTTGAGCTGTGCTATTTTTTTTCCCAGCCTTTGTTTCTGGATGATGATAAATGAGGTCAAACCAAACTAACAAATCAGACTTAACTATATTTACACTGTCAGACTTTTAGGCATTTCCTGTGAGGGCAGATGCTGGAATCTGCCACTGGGGCTGGAGTTTTCATTTCACATCTTTGCTCTGATTTCCTTTCTTCTGACTGACCCAGCATCTTCAAAATAAGGGTTACAAAATTCTTTGATATAGGGACAGATATGATTAATACGTACTACAGCAAAAGACTACTAGGATACTAATATATATCCTATGTTATAAAGTATAATAATCATATTAAAAACTTATTGCTCTCCCACTTTGATTTAAAAAGTGTAAAGTATCTGGTCATATTTGAAAGACAGGCTGCAATGCAGCATACAATATAAAGCACAAAATTATTCAGATTTAATACATAATACCAGCCTTCTTCCAGACTGTGTTGATGTAACAGGCCAATTAATTTTATAAAATGATACATCATTTGTAAAGTGAGATACTTAGGGTGAGGCACCAGTGCCAATGGAAAGATTGCAATTTCAAGGAGCCATGCCCAAATGCTGTTTCAGCATATCAGTAATTAGCACGCTACTCCAGACTGTCCCAGATTAATATCTTCTGCTGTGTGTACTATATATAGCTAGTAATCATGATTGATTACTGAGCAGAGTTGTTGTGAACCACTGAAACCGTATGATAAACTTGCTGGAACAGAATGGAGAATTTTTCTGTACATGTTCTGTTAGCAGTAAAATATTGAGAAGTGTGGTCTGGAGTTAAGGCAGACTTTAGTGACCAGCAGACCTTGTTTAGAAGCTGTAGAATTTTCTTTGGTTGTTTTGTTTCCTTTTTAATATTAAGATGTGACCTTTCAAGCTTACACATGAAAAAGCAGTGAGAACCACATGTGTACACACCAATAGGAAATGTTCAGGACATTAGGACATTCCCTGCAAATGATGCTACGTGAGTTTGTCTCAATTCATTTTAATCACAGACTTCAGTCATCTGAGTGCCTTTACTGCCACTCACTGTTTCCAGGGATAGATTTCCCTTGTTGGGGCTGCTCCATTTTGAATAACTAATCAAACTTCCATTGAAGAAGTACTCAAGCATCAATTTGTTGCATTTGAAAGTGCTCAAATTACTGTCATACAAACTCAGGCTGCCTCTTGAAGTGGTTAAATGAATTTTTAATTTTATAAAGTTGAACAGATCCAAGAAAGAGTTTGAGAGATCTGCATCAAAGTAGCTAAAGGCCTGTTTGGCAAAGGCCATAATCTCATGTTGGAAACCCTGTCTGAAATCCCTGGTCTGAGGAGAGTATACAAGAGATTTGCAGCCAAGCAAGAATGGCCAAGCCTTTTAGCCACTTGTTTTAGAGCTGGACTTCACAAGAAGCAACTCCTTCTGGGAAAGAAGCAGCATAAGATGATTAACAGTGTTCGATTTTTCAGAACCCACTGTGAAACTTAGTAACTCCAAACCATTTTTCCTTTTCTCACCCAGCCAAATCCAAATGAAAATATTTTCTAAGGGATATTCCTTTACAATCCTAATTAATATTTCAGGGATTTTTTTATAGCTTTCTACCAATTTTACAAATAATAATAATATCAATAGAAAATACCATGTACAACAGAAATGCAGCCATTACATCATTTTATATATTAGTGTATATTAAAAATTGCTTGTATGCTAAATTTTACCATGTGCTCTGAGATACTGAGCAAAAATATGCTAAGAAATATAGGCATTTCTTATATTTGTAACACCTACTGTGTGCTCTCACAGAGGGCAAACAGAACTTGCCCCTTACTGCTAGCCTATATGTAATCTTGCAATAGATTTTAGCTACTCTTTTGTCCTTCTCTGCAGTACCTGCGTGGTGAAAAGACCGAGGATGGATGCATAAATTAGCTTGTACAGCATTATGGTATCCTAATGTATGAAAAAGTTGAAAGATACCATTTTTACCCTCTCTGCTGTTCTGTGAAGTGGGAAACATCTAAATGTTCTTCTCACATATGTCTGTGTGGTTCTACTGTGCTTTATGTAACAATCAGGCTGGTTTCTTTAGCGCCTTGCTGAGGGGAGGGCATACACTGGGACATGACGGAATAATGAATAAGTCACGGGATATGAGATTGCTGTCTTTGTGGGTTGATTCCAGCATCACCCACCCTCCTCCCTCTGCCTTAGTGAGAGAGCATGTTTTCTTCCCTTGTGAAACAAGATCTGTTACTTTGGCTTGTCCATCCTGAAGAATAACTAGAAATGTTCTGGAGTATATTCAGTAATTAGCCTCTAATGATAAAGCTTCAGCTTCAGGTAAAATCGACTTACTATAGATAGTGTTTGATGAGAATGTAAAAATCATGCTCAAATAATAAGGATGGATCAGCAAGGAAGGACAAATAAGATCAAATTCAAGATACATGGAGTTTCCAGTATTAACAGGATACTCCATATTTGCCTCTGACTTCTGTTTTGGCCATGGAGCATTGGAGGCTCTAAGGGGTGGAATATTACCATTCACCCATTGGACACTGTGGACTCCTGTTCCTGCATTGTTTTCCCTCTCTGAAGACACTTGGAGAGCTTTAGTGGAAACCCTCCCAGAAAGTCATGGAAATGTGGACACAATGGGAATTGTGAGATGCAGATTGCAGGCATACACCTGTTCTGTTCTGAGATTAGTCTAGGACATCAGTGTTCTAGGAAAAACATTCTGTGGAGCCTCACGACCACAAAATACCTTGTTTGAGATGGGACTTGAAGAAAGGGACTAGGTAGTGGGAAAGGACAGAAGAAAGAAGTATGCAGGCTTAAGAAAAGCTCCAAAAATTGTCAAGCAGTCATGGAGATTGGAAGAAAAGGCAAAAACATTCACAACATGCTGTAAGCCAGTTCACAGGAAAGCTCCAATCTGCCTAAGTGCTAAGAAAGCTGGGGCAAAATCCTTGTGCCAACTATGCTTAACTGCAACACAGAAGGCAATGTGGCATTGTGATGGGCTGTCATGAGACAACTTGCCCACATGTAGCAGGATAGCAGGATGCTTAGCCAGCTGCATAATTTTAGTTTTCTTTGTTATATAAGACGTCCTATTATTTTTGGTTTGATTTTCATTTTTTAAAATTTCATTCCATCACGTTCACCACTCCTGTAACTGTTTCCTCCCTGATATTGACAAGTATGTAGGAAACATATTATGCATGCAAAGAAATACAGCTGACATTAAACTTTCAACAAGGAATACTGTTCCATTTCAATATTCTAAACCTTATTATGTAGCAGACTAGCTACTTTATCTCCATGGGAAAAAAATGTGTAGTAGCTACTCCTCCTAGACAAAAGGCTAACATAATTTGACATTGCCCTTTTATTTGTTATTTATTCAAATATAGGATTATGTGACAATTTTGCAATAAATTAAGAACACTTCACTTGGAATGTGCAAGATAATTACCCTATTTTCACAGTAATGTAGCAAATTTCTTAAGGTCTACAAAGGTGGATTTTTTTTCTTTTGAAAACTGCATGATGCCTTATGAAATTTCCATACTTTCAGGGAGCAAGATTAAGAGTTTTTATTTTCTAAGTGAAAAAAATCACACCAAAGAAGGGTAAAAGAAAGACTTCATAAGGCAATGATTGTCAGTGAATATCTACAGACACTTGAGTGAGAGGTTGATGGGGTTGTGGAGGCCAAAGTCCTACTTTGTGAAAGAGATGATGCCTTGAAATAATTCACATACCAGATAGTAGCCTCAGCTATGAAATTAGTGACTAAATTGTGAAGGACAGATGGAATTAGGAAGCCCATCAGGTGCCTGTAGAGGGTCTGGCAGTGCTCCAATAATTTGCTGACTTCTAAGGGAGATGGGTCTTAGTGGGAGGAAGATTTTATTCTAGGATCAGTAATCTTTGATTTATCAGTCAAAATATTATCTGGTCCTGCTGTACTTATTTAAAACAGATCTGGGAAAAGTTTTACTTCAAAATCAAACCCAAAAATGCTTCCCACGCTCCACCCTCCTTGTCCGAAAAAGTCTACAGGCAGTACAACAGTCAGATTGGATATTGAAAAGGTAGTTCAGACATAGGATAGCCAAGGAAAAATCATAGCTTGACAAATGTGAGAAGCAAATGACAGAACAATTAATAGCCAGGGAAGGGTTTGACAGCAGCAGAAAACAGTCTAGAGGTAGCTCTAAGTCTAATGCTTCACTGCCTCTTGCTCACTAAAGACTATTCTACGGCCATATAAGTAGTGGTATAAGCTGTAAACTATTTTTAAATAATTTTTTAATTTTTAAAGTCAGGTTATGTGAAATACACACACCTAATAATTATGTATAGCAGATGTTAAATGAGTGCTTATTTTAACCAAAGTGGAAAAAGCTGATATTTCACTGAGTATCTCTAGTTAACAGATAATGTCAATAGAATAGGATGTTATCACAGGATAATGTTCTCCTGCTGCTTGATAAGTGCTGAGTCGAAAGCACAATGTTTATTTTCAAGGCAGGGGACATTGATTCTGTGACAACTTTCTATTTCACTGACATCCTTGCTATTACATTAGATTGATGCACTTATATAAGTGTTTTGTTTAATGGATATTCGTTTTGTAAAGTGATGGCTGCTTATTGTGTGACTATTCAATAAGCTACCTACAGTGTGACTGGCTTCAAGAAAAGAACTTGACTGATAAGCATAAAGGGTACGGAATTTTATTTAAAAAAAGGAGACTCTGAACCTATGAAGGAAGCGCCTAATTTTTTTATTCTTAATATCTGCTATAGAAAAGATTGTTTACTTTGCAGGATTGTATTTTGATGTAATTCTCGGCAACAGTAATTTTGTCTTGAAAAAAGAAATAAAGTAAGAATGAACATTGCTTTGGAAAACCTGATTCACTGAATGTTTGAGCATTTCAACTGGGAGCTTTTCCCTTGTAATTTGTTCTTTAGAGAAAAAACAAATAACAAAAATGCTTTCAGTACTGGAATTACTATTTTACTACTCCAGAGTAGACTATGTAACACATTAAAACCAGACAGCAGATGAATTCCCGAGAGTAAAACAACCTTTTACTGTAAAACACTTTCACTGCAAGTCATGGAGTTTAAGTTCTAGTGTGTGCTCTCTCTCCTTTTCACATTCCTGAATATTTTAGTATCATTACGAAAGTTGAACTTCTAATTTTTTGTATTTTGTTTCACCTTGTAAGAGAAGGAAAAGGAGATTTTCTTTCACTACATTGAATTTTAGGCCTTAGAAGATGTTCCATACAAACCAGGTTATTTTGCATGGCTGAAAGACAAAGTCAAGTGAATAAACACCATTTAGCCTTTGGAAAAAAACCCCAAACCAACCTTATTTGAGTAACAGCTAAGGAAAACCCAACTTAATTTTTCAAAATTGGCATTGCTTTCATGTGAGTAGCAGTGAAAACAAGAGAAGGTAGAAGAGTATAAAAGAATCTGATCCATATTCTCATTGCTTTTCTGCAAATGTAATGTCAACTATGTCCAGCACTAGTCCTATTGATTTTAATGAGTCAAAGTACTTTATTACACTGGAAGTCACAAGGAATGTGACCTGGATGATCTAGTGGTAAAGCAGAGGACTTAATTATTTCTATTTCCTTGTCAGTGCAGTAATTTTACCCTGCACATTTATGATGATGTGGGAGGCATAGTGCATGCATTTGTACATGTGTGGGAGAAAACTAAGGAAAAGTAATTACTTGAAGCCTCCTCACATGCAGTCAGGAAGCAGAACATTGCTGTACATTTTATTAAATTATATAATTTAAAAAGCATTATGTAAATTTTAAGGGAGCTCAGTTTAGAGGGGCACTGTAATAAGCCAATTTCAAACTACACATGTAGTTTGGATATATTTCAGTACAATCTTTAATGACAGTCAAAACCCCTCAAAACATGTAAGAATGTGCTTGCTGATTTTTCTTTTAACCCAGATCAGATATTGGATAAAGACTTTCTCACACCGGCATTTCTGCTTGCTTTTTTCCTCAAAATCTATAATATGATACAGAAAACACTTTGAAATCAGCAAAAAGACTGAGTTGGGTGTAAGAGACAGGTGAAGGCTGCCTTAGCTAATGTTCATACATAAACCATAAGACAAATTTTCTACTGATAAAAGTTATTTTTATTTACAGCAACTAAGATTATGTTGGAATTATTTTTTTCTCTTAGATGATCTCTCTTTTCCCCCCTATGATCCCTTTCCTCATTCTCTTAGATGATTCCTTTTCTTTGTTATCTTTCATAGCTGTAGGAAGTCCACCATCCTTTCAATGAGAAAGACATTCCAAGGACTGGATAATGGTTATTAAGGGCTATTGCACAATACAAAATTCTGGTTGGTTTGAGTTGGTAAGGAAGATAATATGTGAGCACTTTAATGAGAATAACTAGTTTTAGAGAACTTCTGAAAAATCTTATAAAAGACTCTTGAAAATCTTAAAAAAGGACATTATCTGGATTTAAATACTTGTAGGCAGCCAGAGGATTATTTTAATTCTCAAATATTGCCACATATGCAGTACGAATCATGATAAAATTATCTCAGGTGACAGGTAGGTGTGTCAAGGTCTGAAGGAACCACAACAATGGGGCAAAAGTCCTAAAAATTGGACTTTTTAACTAGTAAGATAATATTTTCTAACAAAATGAGAAATTATTCTTAACCTGCTGATGATACTGATGTATGTTAAAGTCTGATAGAAAGGAACAGAGACATAAAAAAAAGCCTTGGTTATGAGCATTTAATTACTTATTTTTTCTATAATCTTAGATCTCATCAATTTTCCTTAGTGCCATAGGGAAGGTCTGTGTATGGAGACACAGCTTACCCAGGTTATATTGCCATCTCCTAGGAGTAAATGTAGGGCTCAGTGAGACAGAGGTGTTTCACTGCCTGGATCTGCTTTAAAGTTGTTATAGGATTTCTGGACAGAGAGGGAGATGCTTTCCTCAGCTTTATGTAGGAAATAATTTCTGCATTATTTCTCATGGAGGAAACAGGCCTTGACTGTACTTTGTAGAAAAAAGAAATCAAATTACAGTAAGAAAATCTGTAATTGCCCAGTACTGACTCCTGCTGGGACAGGCTGATGGCCCCAGAAAATACTTCATCTGTGAAATGGAGAACTAAGTTTACATACAGGCAAAAACCAGTGTGATCATAAGGGTTAGGAACTGGAACTCTTTCCATCCATTTCACATCCTTGGAATAAAAGTACCTGTTGAAAGCAAAGCCGTTGTTAGTGCCTATGATCATCCTGATTCCAGCTGAGTTTCACTACTCTTGGAACAAATTCTGAACTTGTAAGAAAACAGAAGAGAGAAACCAGAAGAAAATTATTTGAGCCTTATTCTCACTGTGGAAAAAAAAGAGTGTGGTAAGGAAGACTTTTAGCAATAATAATGGGTAAGAGGTAGTTGAACTGGAGCAGAGCTGTGGAATCTTAGACAATGAAATAGTGCATAAAGAACAGTTTGTGTAAGAAAGAGTTTGCTTATCAGAGAGATGAATTAATTTACTACTGACAAAAATGACAAATCAATCTAACAAGATACCTGTCAAAACTATCTCTGTTCACTTTCTTATCTGGAATATGTGCCATAACCCTATAGATGAAAAGACTTAAGAGAGTAGTTGGAAATTAGCCTGATTTGTACCCACATGCTTTCATTTGCGTCCACTGCTATCAGGTGATTGACAGCATAACATAAATCAATTTTTTTTTACTTATTAATATGATATGAACTGCAAAAAGATTAAAGTCTCATTTACATAACCTGAGATGAAAAGAGGTGAAATATTGTAATTATCTTTTCAAGCTAAATTTGCACTGCCATTTAAAATTAACCTATGCAAATGACAGGTTAAACCCCAGGAAAGCTCTGACTCTGTTTGAAAAAAGTACAATCAATTTCCAATCATGAATGTGTTCTTATGCTAGCCCTTCAATTAGTCACTTGAATCCATAAATATATGCCAATATAATGGAAGTTATTTTTTGGCCTTGTTTTGTTCTTGGCTTTTAGACTCCCAAAAGATATTAGGTTGTGAAGTTTGCATCCTTATTTGCATTGAGTAGCACTCTAAATATTACATGAATTATCTATAGGGTAATATGATGTGTTGCTTAGCCCAAGTGAGTATAGTTAAGCACAATTATGTCCATGAGCAAGCTGAGGATCTGTGTTTTTTATAGTTCATGGGTGTATGGGATGATTTTGATAAGATTTGTGTGAGCAACAGTTTTTAAAAGGATCCCGGTCCTGTTGTGAATCCAAGAATGAAGGAGATATATATATTTGCCTTTTTTTCCAGCAGAATTACAAATTCAAGAACATGTCAGCTAGGGACCTCCATTACACCTTGGTTTATAGTCTGAAAATATTTTCAAAAAAGAGAAGAGATCTTACATTTCCATGTAATTCCAACATGGCATGGGAAGAATTTGGATATAGATGCAGACACAAATAATTTTCCTTACTAAACTGACATGTTTCATCAGGTGGATCCAAGAAAATTGGAATATGTTACATGAGCTATGAACTTGTCCTTAATCATGTGCCCTCTAGGCATGTATTTCACACTTGGCAGTTGAGGTGTCCTTAATAATGGACAGCTTCAATTATTTATCAAGGGCAAATAAGGACAAGGAAATTTCAGTGAATGCAGGCCAATCCCTAAATCAGTGCAGCAAGGTTTCATGGAAAGAGCGACTTAATGGGTCTGGAAATTCCTTTGTAAGTATGAAGTACTGGGCCTGAGACTTGTGGGACAACAAATGACTTTCACTGCTTCTGCAGAGAAGATAATCCTCCAGGGGTTCTTTTCAGTCTTATCCCACAGAAATTGTCAGTCAGAGACAGTACTGTGAAGGAAAAACTCTCAACCTTCCCAGCTGGTAAGTGTGTGTTTTTTTTTTTTTTTTTTTTTTTTTTTTTTTTTTTTTTTTTCCCAGCATTTGAGGTGGGTGTAATTTGGAAGTTGTGTAAACAGTCAGTTTTGTTTTGGCACCCAATCTGCAGGGAAAGGGGCGATGGAAGCCTGATTTATGATGGGTTAATATATGTCTCCCACAACACCCTCCCATTCTGCAAGAATCACACTGCAAAACCCAAAAATTCAGCACTGAGATGTTTCTAGATCTTTTCTGCTTCTGAAGATCTTCCAGTTTCTGGAGACTATCCTTATACTGTTGCCAGTTTCTGTCAATCTCAACCTATTCTCTGGTTTACTTACTGGGTGAGAAATTGTACATCCTGTGGCTTAGTCTAGATAACAACATATACAAATTGATCAGATAGTGGATGTATGCTGAGCAGCCCAGCAGTGGTTGTTAAATACTAAGTTCTATCTGCCTTTTCTTCAGTGGGAATACTAGTATGGTGTCTACCATGTTGTGAGACACCAATTTTCACAAAACTCGTGTAGCAGCTTTAAACTCTGACTGAAAAATTTGATAAAAATTAGTCAGTGAAAGAGAGGAATGTCGGACAACCTGTGCAGTCATGTCAGATATAGCCTTGCCAAATCAGACTATAAAATTGAGGGGAGGGCACGTGTAAGAGAAAGGGAGATAATTATTCCAACAGTAATGAAAGGAATATTTCTTGCTGAAATGAAAGACTGAAACTTTTAATTTAGCTTGACACAAAAGGTTCCATTCACCGTGAAATCAAATATTTTGTTCCAAGGCACTTATGAGAAAATAAAGAAAATGAAAGATTAAAGTGAAAAGCTGACAGAGGAAAAGCTTTACTCTTGCAAAACAAGTTCTTGGAATGATCTCTACAAAGCACCAGAGATCTGAATTGTACTACTTCCATATTTGGAAGCGGGATAGCTTCCTATTTTTCACCTTTTTTTTCATTGCTGAACTATCCCCACCTCTAGATAGCTGAAATCCCACCTCCTCTAGTTCCACTTTTATAAGACACTTTCAGAGTCACAAAAGGTGAACTTAAATGTGCATGTCCGAGAGACAGAGATTAGGTTTATAAACAAACTAAAACAGTGTCTGCAAGTATGGAGAGAAAATAAGAATATTTTTACCCACCAGAAATATTGTATTTGACACCCAGGCTCTCCAGAAATTGATACACATGTAATTGATAGGGAGAGAAATTTATCTGATTTGCTGTGGAGTTTAAGACATTGCTGACCATCTGAGAATTCGTATTGAGTGCTGAGCATTTATGGACAAGAATTTATCATTTAGGACTACAAACAACATACTTCTTACTCTGATTATTTTTGACACTCTGTTATCAAAAGTTTCTTGCAACTTCTGATCTCAAAACTTAGAAACAATCACCAGAGGCATTACAGTACTGAGGTGTCACACTGATGTGTTGTTACTTTTATATAAAGCATCTCAGGCCGGAGGTTACTGAGTTGCTGGTGGCTAGGTTTGAAGAGGTGGGAGGAATGTCCTTTGAATTTCTGCTTTATCAGCTCTGAATACTGAAATGCTCCACTCTGACTCCAGGTCTTGCGAGGATCAGGTGAAACAAACTTTCCTTAAGAAGCTAAAGATGAAAAGATTTAGCGGCTTGTATTCATTTGCCCATGGGAGGGGGCAAGGAAAGGGCAACTGCAGGTGTTAGCCTGAAACTCCCAGTTGTTCACCATAGAGAATAAGGGAATAATTGCTTCTCCATACGACTGACAGGAGGGAGGTCTCCTTAGAAGATTATACTAAAGGGAGTTTTCGGCACATCACAGTCAAGGATATCCTGGTGAAAGTGGAGTTTGTTTGTAAAATTGTCAATAAGAGTTTTACTGTCATTTATTTAAGAACGTCTGTGATGTGTGCCCACTTTTATTGTTTTCCTCTAGAAGGACAAGTGACTCTGAATACTCTTTTCTGTGTATCTGAATACTTCTTTGCCTAGGAGTTGTTCTAATCTGGACCCAGTCTGTTTTTCTCTGCCTTCATAATAAGACAATTTAAGTCATTACCTGAATATAAGTGAACTGTTATGCTGAGTTCTGGATCTTCTTATAACTGATCCCTGATTGGTTTGATGAAATGATCCAATGATGGTTTTGTGTCTTTTTTATCTTCCCCGCCCCTTGTTTAATGATATGTTGAAGAACTCTTGGTGATAGTAGACTTTGTAAGTCAACAAATCCAAATTTTTTTCTGCCTCAGACAACCTGGAACTTAAAAGAGTAGGTTTTGAATGCTGAATTCTTTGTAGCCTTTAATGCTACAATTTTCAGTCAGCAGGCTCACTCTGTCTGCCTGTGACCACAATAAGTGGCATGCAAGGTGCCTAAATGGACCCTGAATGTGTTATGTCATACACCCTGAGGATTACAGGTGGGAAAATGCTGTGCTCTGATAAAGCTAACATCTTGTGTTGATAATTAAGTGTATCTGTGTCTGCTATTGATATTTAGAAAGATTAGAAAAGAAAGGGTGCATATAACAGATATTTTTGTCCTCTGAAGGTCACACTAATATGTCTGGTGCTTCCAGATGACAAATATCTTGCATTTAGACAGACTAGGTAGGGCAAGTGAAACAAATATGGCCATGCTAAAATTTAGTGTGCACATAACCATCAACCTAATTACTTGGCATATTCCACAAATTTTGAGAATTGAACTGTTCTTCAGAAAATTGTATCAGTCAAGAATCAAGTCCTCTAGTACTTGTTAGAGGCATATCAAAACTGAGCTGTATTGGACATTCGAGCTGTGTCTTCATATTTCTTTCTGCATCTTTTCTAATGAGTAAAATTATCTACTCTCCAATAACATGCACAGTGAAGCTGATGTCTAAGTGCTATTGTTGGGGACTCTCTGCAAGCTTTGAGGTACTGGCATAATTTACGCAAGATTGAGCAAGTTTCAAGTTATATAGGTATAGACTTCAGTATCTAAAGAATTAAAAATTCTAGAGAAAACTGGAATACTTCTATGTGTCCTCATCAACTTTTACTAGCCTTTTGGTAAATGCTTTCCTGAGAGAATAGCCAGTAGACTCCTTTGAGACTTACCATGTGTTTGCAAACTACTAAACCTTGTGCAAAAAATCTAAGTAAGGAAAAAGGATTGTTTCCAAGGGATGATTCAGTAAATGCAGCATTAAAAAGTGTAAACATTTTAACAAAAGTGTGAGAGTTTGCTTGTCAGCATTTTGTGAGCTCTCAGTATTGCCAGATTTTGTTAGATTAATTGTAAAGGGCAGTAGTGAAACCACCGAAAACTACTGACTGACATAGTGGTTTAACTACAATTTGTCTTCATAATGATTTGAAACACAATTTTTAATTTAATTTAAAAATATAGGAATATTCTGTAGGAATACTTCACCACCAAAATTACTTACACATACCATAGAATTTTTGTTTTATAGTGACCTTTTTGCCTTGGGTTAATTTCTAAAGGTCTGCAATTTATTCTGTCTGTAGTCTGAAAAATTTAAATTCTGAATGTATCTACAAGAATGATCACAGACCATAAGCAGCAAAGGAGGAATACATTCTCTGGGTTATCATTTCAGCACTGTGTACACAATATGTCAGAGTCTGAAACTTTCAAATTAATTACTAGTCCTGGTGATGCTGAATGTGTTTTGTTGCCCTTCAAGCTTGCAATTAATATTCAGACAGTTGTGAAGGGAGGATAATTTGGTGATTTTCAGTTTATTCTTCCAGGGAATAAACAAGAGAAGAGAATACATATTTCTCTTTTACTGCAGCTCAGAATCAGTTGATTAAGTTGTGTCTGCAACTGTACACAATCAATGTCAGTTAGAGTACAACTTTATTAAAGTTTTCTTGAATTTACATAACTTTCAGAACCATTACATGTATAATTTATCATGATGATGCAGTATCGTTGTAGGGTATTTATAAGCTTTGTGCAGTGGGGCAGAATTTCAAACCTGGTTCTTCATTAATTTTTAATTCAATAACTTAGCTAAACTAGGTGAGCACTGATAGCAAGAACACCAAGAGCTTTACCAGTCTTTAAATAAAAATGCTCTCTATGTTCAGTGCCTCTGCAATCCTATGGGACAAAGTTTAATGTGCTTACAAAAGTGTGTTTACCTTCAGCCTGTTAACTAACTTTTTCTTCCAAATATTTTTTACCAGCCTATGGTTTAAATTTACAGCCAAACAGCTGCAGATTTCAAGTGTTTAATTGAAAAAAAAAAATCATGGGGGTTTTGCTTGGAAAAGAAAATGGTGAGGAAAATCTGAGGTTTCATACACATATGAAAAAAAATTCTCATTTCTCATTTCTCATATCACTTTGCTAGCCATAGCTCAAAGAAGTTATTTTTAAAGGAAAACATTTTCTTCTGCATTTAATCAAATAATGGCAAACAAAAACATCAGGAATTATGGATGGTTGTGAAAATAATTTAGATCATAGAAACATAGAATAGAATAATAGAATTGTTAAGGTTGGAAAAGGTCTCTGAGATCATTGAATCCAACCACTGAGTAAGCCTAGCACCATTATGATGGCCCTAAGTACCTCATCTTCAAATTTGTCTTTTGAATACCTCCAGGGATGATGACTCATCCTCTGGCCTGTGTAGCCTGTTCCAATGCTTGAAAACCTTCTTGGTGAAGAACTTTTTCCTAACAGCTAAACTAAACCTCCCTGCTGCAATTTGAGACCGTTTCCTCTTGTTCTGTCACTTGTTACCTGGGAGAAGACACTGACCCCCAGCTTGCTACAATCTCCTTTCAGGTAGTTGTAGAGTTGTAGGTGGCCTTGGCAAGGGTGGGAACTCAGTCCTTACTTTTTTGAGCTGTTTGAAAATCTGTGTCTAACTTCACAAAGGCTCTGACTCCTAAAGTTATATTTTCTATACTGTTTGAGATGCTTTAGGAGTGCGCTTTTTGTTTTCTAAATAGAGAGGATGATCTGTTTCTAATGATGCCTCAATATCAATGAGGAAAAAGGGTTAATTATTAACATTTCAGCCACTGGAAACTGTTGATTATAGGAGATAAATAGCTGATACTATTCTCATTAAAATAATAAGTCAATATCTACT
>VXBR01002255.1:131688-162497 GCA_013400215.1 Cisticola juncidis | reverse complement strand
TTTTTTTTTTTTTGTGTTTAAACAAAGCCTCAAGTGAATGGAAGATTTATTCCATTCTTAGTATACTTGGTATTGGTCACTGGAAGTACTCTTTCTGGATTAAGTTGACTTTTTGATCTCTCAGAAATGTGGATATTCTTTAGATCAGTGACACTGTTCTCATTTACTAATTGTGGGTGTGGGTAACAACTCATGCATAATATGCATAATTTCTCACACAAAATATTCCAACATTATGTAGAATGTTAAATACAAATAATGCTATTCTGGGAGTGAAAGAAAATGGGAAGAAAAGAAAGCAACTTAAACCTCTCCCCTCTCAACCCTGAATCCTTCCTTTTTTACGCCAGAAATAGAAACCATGATGAGAAACGACATTGTGGCTTTGAGACTCTCTTTGGGATGCAGACAAAAAAGAACAAAGTTAACCTTGTTATATTTTTCCTTCCATAGTCTGAGGAAGGCCACATGGTTGAGACTTCACTTCTCATTTCTATTTCCAGGGCATATTTTCTCATCCTCTTCATAAAAGAATGGATTTTATACCTATGTGTTGATCCAGAAACTGGTTTGTTTTTAAATGAAAATGTTATCTGTTTATTATTCCAATACAATTTTAAGCAGTTTTACTCAGCATATTTGAATTTAAAATCCTATTAAAGAAGCAATATTCCTCTACTACTTTGTCCCCCACTGTGCTGACATTCAGTTTCCCCACTTTGAATAGAAATATAATATTGTATATCTGTTCAGGCTGATGTAATTTCCAGCACTGAATTACCAGTCATTGGACTGCCTGTTCACCTTCCTATCATGGAAATTTTGTATTCGCACATATTTTTCTCCACGTTTACAAAATGAATTATTGGTCTGGCTATCTTGCAATTGCTTTACAGAAGCACTTTCTTTTTAAATCCTGAAAACGTATCCTTTTGCTTCCTACCATCTGATGGAAGTGGTAAGAATTGCTGAGTTAAGATAAACACCCTCATTTTGTGGTAGAGAGGGAAGGAGGATGAGAAGCAAAATGTTAATTTGTTTTAAAGTTAAAAGTACTGACCCATGCACTGAAGATAAGCATATCTAATTTTAAATCTTCCATATCTATTGTAATGTCTAATTGCATAGTTAAATGAGCTGTAAAAGCAGAAATGCCGCTGTAACCTCTTAACAATTTTACACAGTTCTAGAACATTTGAGATAACAGAAGAAATCTTAAAGAAGCTTTTCTCCTCTAGTAATGCTAGTACTTCAGAGGACAGTGTTTATTGAACAGGAGAAGCTTTCTGCTTGGGCAGCACTTTCCCATTACTCTGGACACACTTTAGATTTAAGGAGGCAATTGAATGCATCATGTGTGCCAGGAACACTCTAAAAAGTCCAAAAACATTAGTGGATGTGTCACTCAGTGCTCAATTCTCATCTCGGACCGATGTAATGCTGGAATAACTTGGTTGAATTCAGTAACTTTATTCTAAATTAACATAATTGCTATCATAATTATTTAGCCTACAGAAGCATCTGGAGCCCCTAACTAGGTCAGGGCACAATTTCACTAGGCTCTCTGCATTACACACGCACATACACAGATTAATATGTCAGAGAGCTTTATATATAGACTGCCTCTGTCTGAATACTTTGCTTGGGGCAAAATACAACAACTAGTGGTGAATCCACCAGTCTGAGTGGTAGTCTCTGACTGACTTCACTGGAAGTCCCATAGACTTTCTGTGCCTCTGTTCTCTTTCTAGAAACTGCTGATGGTAGTGCTTCTCTTGTTTTATGAGGATAATTGCATTTAAAATTGTGAAGTACTCAGACACCATGGTAATGGGGAGATGCATAAGTGTTGTGGATAGACAAGGTAATCTGCATCCAATTGTTCATGCTTTATAGCCCTTAATGACAGATACTTCAGGGGAGTTGCTTATATCCTGAAGATGAGATGTGCCAGCATATTAGATTTTTTTACTACTGAGGGGTAAAAAGGAAAATACAAAGTAGCTGTAAAATAATAACTTTTCTGCAGGCTGTAAAAGACTTCAAGTTTAATAACAGCAATGATTGTTTCTAAGGTTAAATGAAATCACAGTACTGTCTCTACAAAGTGGGAATTACATACACCTCATATAGCACAACTTGCATTTCCTGTAAATATAAAGTAGGACTTTTTGTTTCTACTCAGAAGTTTGAGTCTAATGATGCTGTAGGCAATAATGAAAGTTCTTGAAAAGAACATTATGTATTGTTCCTTAACTCTGCCCTGTTTGAATTGTCATTAATTTGTTGTGCCTAGCCAATGGAAAGTACTAGGTCAGGAGCTGAGTGGCAGTTGCATCAAATTAATTTGGGATTCTGAAGTATGTTAATGTTCTTAGGGTGACTGACTTTAGTGAAGGTAGGATATAATTTCAAGACACTGGAAGTTGACCTGATTAAACCTTCTTTTTGTTTCCCAAACTATCCAAAATAACTGATACTGTCAGAGGCAACTTCCCAGGCTTCTATGCTTTCAGGATCTGACAATTTTTCCTAAAAAGAAAAATGTAGAGATAATTTATTTAAACTCTTTTTTCAGCAAGACCAGCTCTTCTGACAACACATCTTAGTACTCCTCAAACTATCGATGCTTATGTGACCAGTCACAAGTGAACCAATACATTGTGATCATTCTTCTGATGGCTGGGTGAAGTACAAAAGTCTTTATGTGCTTTTTAGTAATACGGAATCCAGACTAAGAACAAGTTCCTTATACTTCTGTAGTACTGCATCATAAGGTGATCTGGGCCCAAATGAATTTAGTCCCCAAACAGACCATTACCTTTTGGTAAATAGAAGTGGAATTTGTGTCCTTCAAAGTTTCTACTAGTGCCTCTTCCCAGAGCAGTTTTTCTGGCTGCAAGATCTTCAGATAGCTTAAGTTAAGCTTGGGATAACCCAGTGCTGTACTATAAGTGCTGGAATTACAGGAACATGACTGTGCAGCAAAAGGACTCACCAAAGTTTTCTGTATCGAGATACCTGAGTTTAGATATATCTTTTAAAGGACAACCTAAATATTACTGTGGACACATAACTTTTTTGTTTTGTTTTGTTTTGTTTGTTTGTTTGTTTGTTTGTTTTTTAAAGTTTCTGACTTGTCCTGAGTTCAGTGGCAAAACCTGAGAGTGTATATGTGAGCCCAGAACACCAAAGTTTTTGGATGCTTTGGTTTTGGTTTCCTTATAACTTCCTATAAAAGACCTATTTTTCTTACATCTTTATCAGTACCTTTTCAGTCTACATTTTAAATCCTTCAATAGTTTCTCAGTAGCTTAGAAAGTGTAGTTTAATTCAGACAACTCTTAGGATTCTCTAGCCAGGACAGACATGCATGGTTTGTGCATTCTTGCTGCAGTGGTGGTTTGTGCTTAAGTTTTGTATCATGACCTATATGTCTGCAACTGGAATTTCACAGAAAATATGTGACTAATACTTAGCCTTAGTACTGTATGATCAAAAACACCTTCCTGAAATCCTAGTGTCTTTGAGAATACTCTCTTCTGAGTGAACAAAATGCTTTGGCTGCAAATTTCCAAGCGTCATGAATTTCAAGGGAGAAATTGTAAGAAATTAATTTTAGCAAGCCATGTGGTAAAAGATTAGTGGATTATTTTCTCTGAGAACAGTGGAAAGAAGTGTAGGACTCTGCTTTTAAATTTATCAGAAATCTAGCTATATACTTGAGTTAAAGTGTGAAAATGTCTTAGTGATAATGTGATAGTTGCTTGCCACTTGATTTCTCAAATCAGACAGACTTTTGCAGCTGATCTGCAGAAGCCCAGAGCATTGGCTTACTCTGCCATATAAAGTAAGCAAAAATGCTTTTACATTGTGTCAAGGCATTTGTGTCACTGGTGTTACTTATGTCACTGTTACTAATGAACAGTTATTGTAGTTAGCCAGTGCTGGAAAAGATAAAATTAATGCTACTTATTCAGCTACAAGGTTTGTAGATCTATGAGCAGTAGAGCAACATAACTAGGGGTCACTACCTGGATTAATGATGCTTCATGTCTTGGATTGATCATATCTAAATGTTAATCAATTCCAACCAAATGCCTGATGCTGGTTCTTTAATTTTTTTTTAAATTTGCTATTTGACAGCAGTATGGAATCCAACAAAGATATTAGGCTCCTATGTCAATTAAACTGTTGTTGCTACCATAACTAGCAGCTGCTTATTTTTATGACAGATTTAATTAGAAATATCCATACTTGTTTTTACACAAATACAGCAATTTGTTCTTGATCAATTAAAGTAACTCTGCATTTCATTTGTATTTTTACTAACAGATAGCATCCCAAGGCCTCAGTTAACTTATGTGATGGGCAAAGAACTGGGATGAGTTACTTAGAGGACAAAGTAATTTACCTACTGATATAGAAGAATTTTGAGATCAAACCAAAGGATGACAATGTTAACTAAAGATGGCATTTGGGTCAGTAAAAAGATAAATAAATTCCCATTGAAAATACTTTCTCTATGCTTACTAAAACAACTTCTTTCCTGATACTGAAAGAGAATTTTGACAGACCAAGTACTCCTTTTGTGTGTGAAGCTTATTGGACAAGGAAGACTGATTTGCCTTTCTCAATGTCTTACATGAAAATGACTTTTTTCTCTAATCTCTTTTCTCTCAATAAAATTTCATCTGGTCTTGGTAAAAACATTTAACTCCTAGATGCCTTGATCATAGCTTTCCAATCATTCTTGGAGACAGAAAATTCTTATCTGAAATATGAGAGGATACAGGGTGACCATATGCCCTGTCATTGTGGCATGAGTTATATAAGTGGTTTTCATACTCCTGATTATATTCCAGCTGGTGTCAATGACTCACACTGTTCTCATAAAATGTGTACATAAGAATAAGACTAAAGGATGTTGCAGCAGGGTTGAAATAGACACTGCTTTCCCCTTTTCTCTATGTGAATGCAATAGCATCTCTTTCTGCTCTCTGGTGTTCACTAAATCCCTTTATTCCTATACCAAATCATATAAGCAGGGATGAGCAACACTGTAAGATAAAGATTTTATACCTACCTCATAGAATTCAGAGATGGAGAAGTCCTAATTCATGTTGGTGGTATTTTTCCTGTTCTAGATAATTTCTGTCTAAACATATTTTTCTCTCACTGCTTTGGGAGCATCTACACCATAATAGTATACAAGCACACAAACTGGATTATGATAGAGAGTTAATATTTTATCTTTGAGAGCTCTGGGTGGCTATGACAGCACTGTGAGAAGTTTATTTAAGAGGCCTGTGAGAGTTTTGCTGATATGATTGTACTCATGACATCTGCTTCTTGCATAAAGTAAGATTTTTCTTCCAGTTGTTTGGATAAAGGTGTTTGCTTTTATTATCTATTTATTTTTGAGATTTGACTCTCCTAAGAAAAACATCTTCTTTAGGATAAGAGAGATTGCTGAAAAGAAAGACAGTCTATAATTTTTCTGCACTTGTGTTTAGCTTCTGTGGTTCTAATGAGTTACTAGAATGAAGTTGTAATGACAGTAACCATACAATATGTTGGTTTTGGTTCTGGAATATCTAGTTGCAGTTACCCAAAACTGCTAGTGAGGGCAATATGCTTGTCATCAAAATAGATTTTTATCAGTAGACTCAGTACCAAAAATTACAAGTACTTTTCTTAGTAGTTATTCAAACCCTTCAAATTTCTTGTCTTCTAACTTCATTGCATTGTAACCACAATTTCCACAAACCTAAGTGCAAGAAGAAATTGTACAGAGATGGTTCCACACAAGAGAGAATGGTACAAGCTCTTCTTCTGGAATGAAGGAAAGGGGTATTTGATTGTTTATTTGTTTTTGTTTTGTTTTGCTGGGGTTTTTTTGTTTGGTTGGGGTTTTTTTAAGGGGAAGGGGTGGTGGAGGTTGATTTTGTGCTACTATTTATTTTCGTGATTAGTTCAGCCTCCACTGATCCTATGTTTTAACTTCAGCTTCTTCTGCATTAAATGAAAGGTTTTACCTTGCAATCTGTATACCACTCTAGGGTCTTTCCCTAGGTCTATCCTTCCACAAGGAAAAATAAAATAAAAAGAAAAGAAAAGAAAAGAAAAGAAAAGAAAAGAAAAGTAAAGAAAAGAAAAGAAAAGAAAAGAAAAGAAAAGAAAAGAAAAGAAAAGAAAAGAAAAGAAAAGAAAAGAAAAGAAAAGAAAAGAAAAGAAAAGAAAAGAAAAGAAAAGAAAAGAAAAGAAAAGAAAAGAAAAGAAAAGAAAAGAAAAGAAAAGAAAAGAAAAGAAAAGAAAAGAAAAGAAAAGAAAAGAAAAGAAAAGAAAAGAAAAGAAAAGAAAAGAAAAGAAAAGAAAAGAAAAGAAAAGAAAAGAAAAGAAAAGAAAAGAAAAGAAAAGAAAAGAAAAGAAAAGAAAAGAAAAGAAAAGAAAAGAAAAGAAAAGAAAAGAAAAGAAAAGAAAAGAAAAGAAAAGAAAAGAAAAGAAAAGAAAAGAAAAGAAAAGAAAAGAAAAGAAAAGAAAAGAAAAGAAAAGAAAAGAAAAGAAAAGAAAAGAAAAGAAANTGCAAAAGGCAAATCATAGTAATTTTCTTACTCTGAGAATAATTTTGAGTGGATTTTGTGCTTATTATTCTAGCATTTCAACTTCTAAGGCATACTTCTTATTATCATACGAGGGCATGTTACAGAGTTCAGTGACCAGAAGCATCAAGAAGTAATTAAAAAAATCTCAAATGATCTCTAATTAAAAACTGTTCCAGGCAGAATGAATTAAACAGCCTTAAAGTTGCTTACTGCATCCATCTTCCTGATGTCTGAAGGAGCTGAGTTGCAGAGGTGAATCATATAATGGTAAAAAGCCTTTGCAGCTGGTAAATTCAGAAATGGAGCAGACAATAAACTGAAATTACAGAATAATCAAGAGGGGTAGATTACATCATCAAATTTCTTGACTTGGCAAGAAATATTTAAAAAAAAAAAAAAAGTTTTATTGGCTAGCAAAGCCAGAGCCCTGAGAGCTGTACATATTTTGTGGCAGAAGAGGTGATGTGCTGACATCAGTCAGACCCTTGAGTGGAAGACAATCAAAGGTATTAAGAGGAGGGCTAATACACTGATATTCTAGCTTAGTTTGATGTCTCATCAAGCCATGTTGTCGAATGACATCCTAATATAATTTCCAGTCTTTCTGCTGGTAAATATGCTGAACTCCTTTTCATCCCATTTCACTCCCCTATTCTTTCCTGCTCCTTTCCCATTCCCAAAGTAAGTCTCAAATATATGGCTGTTAACTATACACACATTATGAAAGGCTAGCAATCAAATTTCTCATCCATTCTTACAGCAAAATTTTGTATCTCTAAAAACTCCTGAAAGCTGAGTGGAAACCCAGTTCAGAGTCACATAGCTCAAATGTCCAATGCAGAATTTGGTGACAATGGCAAAAAAGAATCAAACCTAGCTGGCTTGGCCAAATTAATGGCCACTAAGTTGATAGTTTAAAGAAGCAGTGGCTTTGCTGTCTGCAGAGATTGGTAAGCAGTAGTTCATAACAATAGTAGTGTTTATATCTGCATAAATTATGTATGTGTAAAGAGAGTATCTGATACTCACCATTTTCTGTTCTGCAGAAAAGAATACTTAATTATTAAAAAAACCCAGTAATTCTCTATTCTGAGATGTATGGACAAATTACACATTACAGTTACTGAACATAATACATCTCCCATTCTAAACATTATTAATTTGTTATTAGATACAATAAATAAAAATGGATTAAACTCTGAATAGATAGAAAATAATAATAGAATATATTTAATTCCCTGAACGACTCACTATGATGAAATAATTCCACTGCTAAGTCCAAGAATGGTCATCTATGACTCGATATAATGCAGAATACAAATTGTATTATCATTTTAAGGTTTTATTTTATAATTCTTTAGAGAACACTTTTAGGATGCTGCTGTTTAACTAATTGCTGTAGCAAGTGCCCTGTTACTTAAACACTATGGCTGAGAGCATTATGCAGACTTCAGGAGCCTGGGGACAAAAAGTAAGTCTAGCAGCAGAGCCCACTGCACTGAAGACATATAAATTAAAAAGATTAGAACTGACTGCTCTGGGCAGTGCAGAGTAATGATTTTTAGGCCAACACAAGATTCCAGATGCTCCAGGAAAATCCCACGATGAGCAATGTCAACCGATGTCAAATGCTACTGAAAGATCTAAGATAATAAATGTAGCAATGCCAGTTGGTATTGAAAGCAGGTGGTTAGTCATGTTCCACAGGGCAATCTGTGAAAAATCCTAAAATCTGAAGGAAATGTGTGCTTAGGAAACCTAAATCCACAATCAAACTATTACTTTTCTCTAGGTGCTCCTAAAATTGAAAAAAAATTCTAGTATTAAAGAAAAAAAGAATTAAATGTAAAAATTAAATTTAGCTCTGTATATACATACATTAATATATATTAAATTATAAACCACCACTTCATATGTAGCAAGTTTTCATGATATAAAAATCTGTCCTCCCACTAATAATCATTATATGCATTAGTGAATGCATCAGGTTTGGTGATTTTTCAGAGGAAAAATTATCATTAAGAAGGTGTTATGGAATATGTGACTAAGGAGAAATGGTTGTAAAACAGGTGCAGACAGAAGCATTTAAGAAGAATGAAGTTTAAATTAGAATTTCAAGTGATGTTGTATCCATTATATGAAGTGACAGAAACATGTCTGGAGGAGCTTGGATAGATTCAACACAGGTCTACTGCTTATTTTGATTAACAAAAAAATGAAATGTAGACTAGATGCCAACCCTCATTAGTTACCTTTGCGTAGTGGAAACTATAGGCATATAAAGATGACTTTGAAAGATTGTGCTTATCCTGTATCATCAAACTGCAGATAAAAAGTAGCTAAGCAGTAGTCAACCAAAAATACAAATTTTAGTGTAAAGGAGAGTGAACCAATGCAATAGATATAGGGAAAAAAGGCAGAACCTAACAGTTTTACTTTCTAGACATAAGGAAATTTGGACTTATAGGATTTGATTTGCTCTTGAGGAGGATATCCCAGGATTCCATTGCAGTCTGGTGTTTTGGTTTTTCGTTTTAATTGACAGAGGATTTGTTACTGTAGCTTTGAGGTTATGTGTTATGGTGTAACTACACATTAAGGAGTAGAGAATAATATTTTTTTCTTATTAATTTTAAGTGACTTACTAAATATAAGACAACTGAACTGTGGGCATGGTGTGCAGGAGTGACTGGTGCAGGCATAACAAGCCTTGCTAGGATATGATCAGACCTTGAAGACAGATGGTCTAACCAGTTGGACCACTGGATTTTACCTTTTTACAGAGATCCAGGTGTTATATTCTTTAGACGTTGTTCAGTGGGAAACTAAGTGTTAATAAAATTCTGTTGAAAAGTTTTATGACTCTTAGTCATTGGCCCTGGGTCATATCTAATGAGCATGTGAACCAGTTTTCCCTATATTCTCTAATATTTTTCCTTCATAATTTTAAAGTTCTTTTTGTATATAGAGCAATCAGATATTCTAAATACCCAAAGTATCTATAGTGGATGCAAAAAAAAAAAAAAAACCAACAAAAAACCCAAAAAAATCAAAATAAAAAAATCTTGTCTCACCCTGACAATCTGAATCAATCTGTGAGAGAGTTTGTTTACCCTACCCAGGATCTGGATTCTTTAAGAAGGTTCTATAAATTAATCTGTTACATTTTTAGATTGGTTATATTTTGGTTATCTCTCAAATACCGCTTTATTAGACAGTTTTGCCTAATTACTTTTCTGTAATCAGGAACTGCTGGCTAAGAAAAAAGAATTGTCATATCTTGAGATATGGTATCCTGGGAGGTCCACATCATTCTTATAGGATTATATTAAGAGTGGATTAATTGAATGAGTCCCTATTCTTATTACAATCTCTCCTTATTAGAATGGATTAATTTATCACATTTTCTCTCCTCTTCACAGTCTTTGACATAAGAATGAATTATTGTACTTTTCATTGGTGTTTTTCCAACTGGGTGATGGTTTCCTTGCTTTTCAGCTGGTTCAGAAAAGAGAGGAACATTAGTAACTTCTTGCAGTGAACTTCTATGTTGGAAGATGGAGGAATAGGGGGTTCTGTTCTACAAAGAACTGCAGTGAGAACTCTGTGCTCCAGAAGATAATGAACACCTGGCAGACTTCTGTCTGTGAAATTCAAGGAAAGATGTAGAGAGGAGTGTATTTGAATGCAGCCTACCTGTCTGTAGTCCATTTTTGCTGTGGTTCATTTCTTTACAGTCATATTCTTAATTTTGGTTAAGGAAAGTAGCTGAGATATAAGTAACTACTGTTGTCTGCTGACTGCTGTCTTTCAAACTCTTCATACCTATAGTAGCATATATCTTTCAAGTCCGTGCATATCATAGCAAGTGTGCTGGGCTAAGGAGTCTACTCATGCAGAAATTTTTTGATATTGCAAAACTTAATTTTCCTTCTGAAATGAAGATGCCATGGTAGAAGAGCACCTTGCACATAAAGTATATTTATTCTGTATTTTAAAGTGCAGATCAAGTATGACCTTCGTAGAGCCAGCTTTAGCATATTTTTAGGGAGAAGCACTGAGATTTCTGATAGAATCACAGCATCATTAAAGTTGGAAAATGCCTCTAAGATCATTGAGTCCAACCATTAACCTAACATTGCCAGGCCTACCACTTAAACCATATCCCGGATCTACACAGTTTTTGAACACTTCTAGGGATGGTGATTCTACCATTTCCCTGGGCAGCCTATTCCAATCACTGAAAAACCTTTCAGTAAGGAATTTTTTCCTAATATCTAATCTAAACTTCCCCTGGCACAACTTGAGGATGATTCTCTTGTCCTATTGCTTGTTACCTGGGAGAAGAGACTGACCTCCACCTGTCTACAACCTCCTTTCAGGTATCTGTAGAGAGTGGTAAGGTCTCCACTGAGCCTCCTCTTCTCCAGGCTAAAAAACCTCAGCTCCCTCAACTGATCCTCACAGAACCTGTGCTCCAGAGTCTTCACCTGGTCCATTGCCCTTCTCTGGACACATTCCAGCACCTATCTTTTCATTTTTCAGAATTTGTTCTGTGACCCCACAGAAACCCTTTAGAACACGAGTCACAGAGTACAACAGATATGCTTCTAAGCCTGTGCTCTGGGAAGCAAATAGCCACAATTGTTAGGGTAAACTGCACAGCCTAGAAACATGAAGAAAATGTTATTACCATCCTGTTTGATGGTATTAATACATAAATAGTATTTGATTTTATGTGGCCTTTTTTCTCCATGATGAACTAGGATGGAGATCATACTGGAATGGCTCAGTCACTGCAACTCCAGCAGAAGGAGGGTAGTCTGGGCACTGCCGAGGCACTAAAGACTGTCTCAGATGTAGACCTGGATTCCCTATTCCAGTTTAGGCATACAGGGATTCCAGCTCCAAAATGGGTTGCATGGGTGATTTTCTCTGCTATTTCCTCTTACAGTAGTCAGTGGTTTTTATGTGCTTCAGAGGTGGTAAGCCACATCTCATGCACGGCCATGCACAATCCTATATATTATGTTTCATTCATGTACAAATCAGTAGAGGAAGAATAATTTCCTTCTTATTTCAGCTAGTTATTAGTTTGTACTATAAACATGAGAAGTAGTGACCTTTGTAATTTATTTATTCTTACCAGGCTATTTCTTTAGTTATATCTTATAGAGCTGAGGCAGTTATGGCAATTATATGGTGCATAAAATCTATTCTCCTTTATACATATGGAATTTACTTAGTTTTAATTTCATAGAGCCTCTCCGTGCTTGTATTACAAAGCCATATGAATAAAAATGGTCTTCAGAATACAATTACTATTACAGGCATACTGTAGACATTGTCTAAGTTTAGTGCCTTCCATACAAACAAAAACAATGATAATTTTTCAAATGACTTTTAAGGAAACCTTCCAGACATTTTTTTCTTTTCTTTTAGCTGTTAAAAATTATCCTCTTTTTGTTATACTTTCTGTCTCAATTTTAACTCTATTCTTTTCAATGAGGTGGTAGTCAAAGGAGGTGATTATCCTGCTCTGCTCTGCACTGGAATGGCCTCACTTTGAGCCCTGTGTGCAGGTTTTGGCACTACAACAGAAAAAGGACATTAAGCAATCAGGGAGCATCCAAAGGAAGGCCACAGGGATGATGAAGGGCCTTGAGGGGAAGCTGTATGAGGAGAGGCTGAGGTCACTTGTCTGTTCAGCCTGGAGGAGACTGAGGGGAGACCTCATTGCAGTTACAACTTCCTTGTGAGCTGAAGAGGAGGGGCAGGCACTGATCTCTTCACTCTAATGACAAGACTCAAAGAAATGGCACGAAGCTGAGTCTGGGGAAGGTTAGCTTGGATATTAGAAAAAGGATCTTCACCCAGAGGGTGGCTGGGCACTGGAACAGGCAGCCCAGGGAAGTGGTCACAGCAACCCTTACATACTTCAAGAAGTGTTTGGACAGCACTCTCAGACACATGGTGTGATCCTTGGGGTGTCCTGCACAGGGCCAGGAGTTGGATTCAGGGATTCTGATGGGACCCTTCCAATTGAGCATATTCTATGGTACTATCAATTAACTTTGAATAATATTGTCCTCCTGACAACACTATCCTGGATGCTTGACTGAGGATCTCCTACTAGCCTGGTGTCTAGGAGCCCACTAGGCCCTATGATGCCTGAATTCCTTAATGATTTCTTCAACTTCTTTTTGTAATGTTTAGAGTGGGAGAGGAAATCTTAGAAGCCAGCCATTTCATCTAAGTATATTGACTGCTTAATTGTGTTCACACATCAAATGGCTGATATGAATTATGGTTCTGGTGCCATAAAAATGTTCATTATTTCCTGTTAAGGGCTTTCAAGTGGTATAATTTCCGGATCTTGGCCCAGAAGTTTGGAGCTGTAGATGCAATGGCTGTGCCTCCAATGACACTTCACTAATTGTTTTGGCATGTGACATTAATTACATTCTGTTCAGGAATTCTCTCCTCCTGATTGAAGTGTGTTTTGTGTGTGTGGTGTGAGTGTGTTGATACATGCCCTGTCTGGCAGAACAATGTGGGCTCTTTACTGTGTGCCCTTTTAACTTGAATAGTCTCTCTGAGATGAAGAGGTGCAGTTTGGTGATAGCTGAAGCAGATAGAGTTTATTTTTACTGTTTGATTTTTTTTCAGGAGGGACTCTTGTGGTACAGAGATACAATTAGGTGGAAACAAGAATGGTTCATTTCCATTATTTCTCTTTTTATGTCTATTTTAGCAATATTGAAGCTTGAGACTGTATGAACCAATCCTTTTTCAACCAATGTTCTAGTTGTCTCAACTTGTCTGATCAAATCAGGCAATCAGACATAAAATCTGATTTTTCCTTGCTATTAAAGTCAATGGATAAGTTTTCATCAGAAAAAATCCAGAAGACATATGTGTTTTAATGTCTTTATTAAACCTTCAGTTTAATACACAGATAATTTCTTTATTTTGCTTTTTAGAGTTCATAAGAGTATCTTTTGTATCTTTTTCCATAGACATCTCCTACCAATTTTATTTATGTAATTTGGAAACAAATTTGTTGCTACAGAGATATTTTCCTTGGAATCATTACTGCAATGAGGAACAAAGATGAAAAAGTAACTTGTAGATGGCTTAAAAAACTTGATATAATGACTGATTCTAGAAGAACATCCAGTATTTGTTTCTCAGAACTAGAAACTGTTCTATCAGTTGTGCCAGTTTCAAATTTCACTTGGAAGCCTATCTTTCAGCAAGATCCCAGGATCTGTCAATAATATCTGTATATAAATGACAAATGCTTTCAGTGTGCCAGCTGTTAAGAAACTGCCTGACCAAGCAGACAAAATTAACACTCCTGTTACAGATTAATATTTAGCTGAGGTTATGGACCCTTAGGATGAGGAGGAACTTGTCTCTCCTGTGATTTGAACTCTCTGCTTTTTATCATTATTCTATGGCTTTGATCTTTTTAGTTGAAACAAATAACGCAGTGCTGTTTGCATCTATTGACCTTAATCTGAAAATCAAGCTACTATTAGCAGACGTCTGCATGATGGTGTACCAATTAAAATTAGGAGAGTAAATTCCAGTTTGCACACAAACAGCAATTTGTATAGCTCTTCAAAGAGAGGAACTCAGATGTTTTAGGAACTCGGTGCCATTAAACCTTGAGGCAACTGGGAAAAGATCATAAAAGGTTGAAAGGCAATAGCAGATTTAACTTTATTTCTCTGTAGTAAATGTAGATGGATGCTGCAACTTTAGCTACATACCAGATACCTGTGATTTCTCTGATGCTAGCCAACTATTGATAGGATTATTTTTCTTTCAGCTACTGTGTTTAGAGAACTGAGATGTAGGCAATGATTATGGCACTTGGAAGGGAGACAAAGATGAGAAACAAGTGTTTGCAGCTACTGAGTTAAAGCATGATTAAAATAGTATTCTACCAAAATGAAGAAAAACAATCAAAAATCGCTGTTACTAATTACTCCAGCTTGCAGAGAAGGCAAGAGAAATTAACATGAGTTAAAATATGAAGCCAAATGTTGGCCTTAAAGAATCTATAATGATAGAACCTTGTACAAGCAGGTTCTTACCTGGCAGAGTATACTGAAGCCTTTCTCTAAGCAAGGGATGAGAAACCTTCTGTTCACTCTGGCAGCCAGTAGACCTATATATGGAACTTTTTGTTACCACAGTTATTTACAAGTGTTCCTACAGCTCCACTGGGATCTTTGAAAATTGTCATCAGTTCCCTGGGATTCTCCGAGTTCATGTATGCTTCCCTTCCAGTGACTTTCCTAGAATATTTATGCTTTTAACCTGCTGAGAAAATTTTCAGCATTGCTCCTGCAATAGCAACAATATAAATTCATGGGGAATGTTGCACATACAGGTATTTTACTGGGCATTGTCTTCAACCATAGAACTGGGCTTAAGTGAGAATCTTTAAGTGGCTCACATCTATTTTTTTAGTTATAAATTCTCTGTCATTTTGAACTTCAGGCTTTTGGACTGTTAACATGTATGGAGAGTCTAAATCAATGAACTCCACTCCACAGCCATCTAGGCACTGTTACAGTGTAGAGTCTGTTATTTGCTGGGTTTTGTGATTTTTCTTCCTTCCTTTCCTTTTTTTTTCCACATGTTGTTATATCAGGGTCAAAGTTACTATGAGGATGAAATCCAACATTTAATAGGGATTGTGTTTTTACATCCGGAATTTTCAAACATTTCTCAAGTGAAATCTAAATGATGTGTTACTATCTGTGAGTATCCAGTGCAACAGACATATTTTCCTTATCGTACACTTGACTCTGTGATGACAATGATCTCTTAATAATTTGGAGTTTACAGAAAAACAGTAGAGCTGTGATCTTATTTCAGGCCTGTGAACTACTAACTTGGAATCTTTTTCTAGGGGAGGAAGACCCTAGAGCTATATGTTTCTCTTTACCTCAATCCTCTCATCTGTGAAACAGTAATAACACTTGCTGTGTGATTGGAAGGCCTGCCTCATTAGTGTCAATGTCTGCTGAATAGTAGGCTGAAAAAAAATGGTGTACAAATGTTGCAGTTTATTATTTTAGAGATTACATGTAACTATCTAAACAGAATGACATAGCTTCACATTCTGAAATAATTTTCTCTAAATAACCATAAGAACATAATTTTCAACCGGAGATGCTTATGGTTAGAACAGTTAGAAATATTAGTATCTGAAACAAATTAAAGAGTCATCTACAGACAAGCTTTTTTATTAGTAGTAATGAATAAATATATTTAAAAGACATTTCATGCATAATTGCTTCACAGGCTCGTTTCCTGGGCTTCACTTTTATCACTGTACCTGGCAAGACACCAGTTCAATGTGCTGTGCTTGAGTGCAGTTAATGCATTTGCTCTATACAAAAAGTTAAAAAGCACAAAAGCAAAAGCAAAGAAAAAAATCTAACCTTGAAAGTGCAGTATGTATTGCCATATGTATTTTAGTGCCCCAGGAAACCTCTACAATTCACTGGAATGGGATTCTAGAGCTACTGCAGGAAGTAACAAAAATCTAGTGGGATACTGGAAAGAACAGCAAAGTTTTTGATACTGCATAACTTTTCTTTTTCACATCATCAGGCAGCAGATTAGACTTCTGAAGAGACTTCCAGAGAATCCTGACAGACCACTTGTTTGTGAGGCATCCAGGATAGGATTTTCATTCCTTGTAAATCCTGCCACAATGATGTTAGGAAGAAATACAATATAATTACATATTAATAGCAATATTCTGAAGCTGTGGTTACTTGATCAGAGCAGGAAAACTTGTTTCATTCAACTTTTGAACTCTTCTGAGCATTGTTAATGTCTACACACATATACAGATGTGTATCTCTCTCTCTCTCTCTCTCTCTCTATGTATATATATATATATATATATATACACATATGCATACATTTTCTAAACTGAATGCATTAAAAAAAATTTCTTTGGGTTCTCAAAATTTAATCTTAATTATACAAAACCAGAAAACCAAATACAAGAAAAATAACCCTACCTAGACACAAGAGACGTGGGAAATGAACAAAGTCTGGTGACACCAAAAAATATATATCATATAAGAAGTGAACAGGAAGAGACTAAAGATTTATTTAGAATCAGAATATCACCTTAATACACAAGCTAGCTTGCACAAGTTTATATGAAATTCTGTACATGGTTCCAAGGGTGTTGCCAAACATAGTCACTCCATATTCAGAGCAGCACCGAGTATGAGGGTGCCAGAGGGACAGCTAGAGGGTATAGGTCATTTTGACAGCTTTGTTTTCCAATGGCTTGTTTGTTCATTCTCCTCATCGTTGTAATCACCATAAATCAGTGGCTGTATGATGTCTCTTGTGTAATATTTTGTGCATTAGATACATGCTAATACATTTTGTAGCTAGATTAATCAGTTATATTTACTGAAATTTAAAATTACGACTTTGTACTTAGTAAAAAAATCCCACCATACCCCCAGAAGCGCTTTTACAGTATTTTATTTCAATTTTCTATAACCAGATTTAACATGTAATACAAATGCTCTAGTTTCAACTTTTAGCACATAATCTTAATGACAGTAAATGGCGTTTGATGTATTCAGTGTTTTTCCTCACCAATTATTTCCTTCTCACATTACTGGGACTACTTTTATGAACAGTTTGACCTGTGTGTTTCTGGATGATCTAGGGAAAACAATGAAGCAGGTAAAAACATTACTGACATGTACAACAATAATGAGGAGTGGGACACATTTAATTATAATTGTGAAATTAGACTGAGTAATTTAGACATGAAGGGTGCTTTCACCAAGATACAAATCATACTTAGATGTTCAGTTTTTTTTTAATTTTGACCTAGCAGAATCTTCTGTAGCTTGTTCAGAAAACCCAAGTGTATTTAGAATAAGAAATGTTTACTTATTTATGGCTTTTTATTTCAATGCTCAGGGTTGGTTCTTTATCTCTTTTCCTTCTTCACATAATTTCTTCCTGATTGTCATGAGAGAATGGTATAAATGTTTTTTTCTTTTTGTTTCTGGAATAACTTAGTAAAATCCATTCTTTTCTACTTTATCTTCTCTGTATATTTCTATTTAATTTAAAGTTCAAATATTTCTCATTGCTTTGAAATATAAAAATGAGCATACGTTTGAGTTGTTTGAACATTCTATGTTTACCTAAGAATTATTATCACCTAAAGTAGCTATTCTAGGGAAATTAATGTTGTAAAGTTCCTTACTATTATGATCAAAACCCCACTTCCTATGGATGTGTGCATTAAGTGTTCTACAGGTCAACAACCAATTGAATCTTTTATTTTGTCATTTTAAAGCTGTAAAAACATGAGGCTTACAATTCCAAACATAACATTTGTTGGCTAGTCATCTAAGAATGGCTGAACCTCTTTGTTCATCTTACTGGAATATAAGTAGTGACTGCCTAAAGATAAATATTCTACTAGAGGTTTTTTCCATATAGGTAATTTATCTTTTGATTAAAGTATAATAAGTATTTTAGATTTTATAATTTGTTTATAGTAATTTTCTTGGGTCTGGGTAATAAATGTTTTCTAACTGCGAACTCAGTCTAAATCAAAATGTTTATATTTTACAGCATTATTTGCTACGGAAAAAAAGAGAAAGAAAGACTTTGTAGCTTAGTGGACAGGAAGTCGTGTGGGGTCTGTGCAGGCAGAGTCCATGAGCAATATATTCTTTGTTAAGAGTGGAGCCAGGAACAAAAAGTGAATTCCATCAGACAGAGAGGGACAGGTACTGCTCTCACATCTCCTGCCTGAATCAGGGGAGATATCTCTGCCTCACATCAGAAAATCTAGCACCCAATAACTTCCACCATTCAGACTTGGTGTGCAAGTGTTCTGCTATTTTATTTCAATTTTATTTTAGTTCTCAAGCTTTAGTAAAAACACTTTTCCTGAAAATCCTTATTTAATCAGATTACTTTTGTTATCTTGAACTTAAATTTTCCAAATTTCAGCTGTCATCCAAAACTAAGATTAAATTATATAGCCACAAAATTTTTACATTCCAGTTAAAGTGTGTCTTAAAAAGTATTCTAGAGCAGAGATTTCAAAATTTCTCTTAGATCATGACAATTGCTTCCAGTCCAAAGAAACCAATTCCTCAGAACCTTCACATAATTTCTCTAGGGTCTAACAGTAAAAGGAATAGAAATAATCTATAAAACACACATAATTCTAAAAGTACTGACTTTGTTGTCTACATCACAGGAACATTTTAAAGCCTTTGGATAGTCTGTCCTTCTACATTAACCTGCTGTCTTTTTTAGATATGGCATGCTCAGAAAACCTTTCAAAAGTTTTACTCTATTTCTGGCTCAGCAAATGCTAAAATCCTCCAATGGTTGTAAATGATGGAGTTTTATCCAGTCATTGCAGAAATTATTGCTGATACTTTGTGGTCCAACTAGGAACACACTGTCCTACAAAGATTAACTGGTAATCATTTCTTCATTTATTCAGTGGCAGTAGTCCCAGGTTTAAATACATATCACACTGTTGATCCTAGCAATTATCATTTGAACTAAATCTACACACAAAATCTCATTTATTCAGAGCTACATTAATGAGTCAATAAAGCTCTGATGAATCTGGCTCTGTGTTCTAATATACATTATCTTTAAATTTTTGTTGCTACCAATAATTCAGAGAAAGCTGTTTTTTGAGTTGATTTGTCTACAGTCTTTCATAAATGTCAAACTTTTCCAGTGCAGAAATGTAAGATTCCTTAGAACTGGGATTTTAATAATAATATTAATAGAGAGTTTTATCATCTTCATTAAACTTCAGATGACACCTATCTTGCTTATGTTTATATTACTGCATTGGACATCAGTGAGTGTCAAGGGTAAGCAGATTATGACCAGCCAAAATTTGTCCAGAAGAGGATTTATCCAATTTGTACGTGCATGCAGCAGAAGCACAGACTCATATAAGACATTTCATTATTATTCATTTGGCAATACTATAAAACTGTGGGTATCTTCACTTGCCTCAGTTCTATGAAATGTTAAATGTTTTTTCTTTCTATGGTTTTAAAGAAATGGAGCATTTCTACATTCCTGATCCAACAAAAGAAAAATTCTCCTCTTCAGTATTCCTGATGTCACATATTTAGTACACCACACACACGGCATAAAAATCTTGAGACTTTATTTTAACATAATTCCAGCTTGATTCTATTAATTTATCTTGTAATTTCTGGGGTGCTAAAGGAGGTTTTGCCTTTAGAGCTGTGCCGGTTATCCATAAAAATATATATATATTTAAGAAAGTATGAGATTCTTATTGATTCTGTCAGATATGAGGATTTAAAAAAAAAGTAAAAATGATGCAATCAAATTTTATAGAAGGTTGAAAAAGATTTGTGAAAAAGCCACAGCAGTTAGTAGGGCTGAACTCCAAGGCTTGCTTTTTATGAACACTATACTTCCATCCTCATGATTTTTTAGTTTTAATGAATTGTAAGGAAGAAAGGCATATATAGTTGTGGATGGAACATGCTTAGTTGAATGTGAAGTAATTCTAGCTCTAGAAAGTGGAGTTTAGTCAGAATATCTTAGTTTCATTCCTATAGTTTTACATAATTATGGGTTTTTTAAGTTTATGGGAAATAAGGAAATTTTTCCAGTGACAGGTTTTTTTTTACAAATTAGATTACTAATTTAAATATAATCCAATATTTCTAGATCACAATTGATTCAGAGTCAATGAGGGTACATCCTCTTTGGTTGTAAAGTAGAACATTCTCATGCCATGGTGTCTGGCTGAGAAGCTCTGAATTGTGTGAAGCTGAGGTCTGCTGTTGCCAGGAACATTTTCAGTAACTTTAGAAATTTGATGTTATTAGGTAGAATGACTGCATTCCCCATGTGTTCATGGAAGTTCTGTGTTCTTTAAGCACTCTCTTTTCCTAGTGTAACATCCCATATTATCTCCCTAACAATGCCTAAGCTTTCTATGTCTAGTTTGTATAAAATGATGAGTTTTTGACTTCAAAGACTATGTGAAAACTTTGTGATTTGTCAGATGAGATGTGTACATGGAATAGTATGTGCACCTTCAGAGCTGCTGTATAGAACTTTATTGTAGCATAAACATTGTAAAGAATCTGAATTGCTAGCTTTTTTCCTCCTCTAAATTTGACATAGAGCTAAGCAAAAAGGACTTTCCTGTTTATCAAGTTTTTGTGAAGAATGTAATAAATCACTCTCATTTATAATAAAAGTTAGAACTTTTCTTCTGATGTGCTGAGAATGCATCATTTGGAAGAAAACACTATGGGACAAAATCAAAATGTATTTTTAAAACTGAAATACAAAAAATGAAATCTGGGTATATTTTTCAGAGTTTTTAACTGAAAATCAGAACTTGTTTTTCTAGTATACCTGGCATTGGAGTAGTTCATGTGAATCTACATTCATTGCTGGGGAAAATTAGGCATAGGAAAAAAAAAGAAAATATGGTAGGTTTTTTTTTTAAAATTTTTTTTAACAGCTCTCTGAGGGAGGAGCAGGGACTCTGCCACATCCACCCCCTACCCCCAGGCCATGTGAGATGTGCCCACATTACTTTGTGCAGTTGCCTGACTACTGTGAAAGCTTTTCTCCTCAGACTCTGGCTGTGCTCACCCCTGCTGAGCCAGGAGAGGCAAAGGAGTTTGTCTTGATATCGATCACTTGTTGTGACACTGCCAGTGCAGAACCAGTGCCTTCCTTCCTGCAAAGGAAGGCCTTGGGACATTTAAAGCACCTGGCCCCATTTAAACACCCTAGCCTGGCTTCTTGCCAACAACATATTTCAAGCATTTCAATGTTGTTTTCTTGTTCAAGCTCTAAAAAGCAAATCACAGCAACAAGTTACCAACCTGTAAATTTGAACTGCCCATTATTCTGCAATTAAGAAAAAAAAATCATTAAAAGGGTAAGTAATTTGTAGGTATTTTTGTTTGTGCAACACTGATGTAAATTGTGCACTGGGTAGCTACTTTATGCTTGTTCTTATAATGAACACAATATTTTTTCTCCAGCCTTTTCAATTTGTGATACTTGGACTTTGCCTTAATTTTCATGTTTATTTTTTCTTGGAAAAAAATATCTGTTCACTTGTTCACCTGCTAGATGGTATAGCTAGATGGCTAGTGATTCTGTCTGAGACTTTTGATGCGTTTTTTGGCATTCTCATTATATATTAACAGGAAGACTGTTCTGCAGGTACCCTGTGTTGTCACCTTAGCTCTATGTGAAATATTCCGAATCCCATATTATGAAGTGAGGGCTGAGGTATGAAAGAATGATGTGTAAAACATTTCTTTAATGTTGAGAATGAGAGGTGAATGTTAACTAGAATATGAAACCTCAGCTGTATAAATTGAAAGCAGAACAGTAACTTCATACAATTAATTAAAACAAGTGCAAAATGCAACTTGACATGATATTATTATTAAAAAGATAGGTTGCAGATTATCTCTCTCTTTTATACACACTTTCCTCACCATAATTCTCACATAGGATACCCAAGTACAGCTTCAGAGGACATGTCCATAAAAACACAAGATAAGGTTGATCTTGGCTATCTGCCTTATATCCACCCAGCCACTCTCACTTGGAAAGAGCACATGGGTAGAAAACAGGATGAAAAAGCTTATGGGTTGAGATGAGGTAGGCAAAACGCTTACCAATTGCCATTAGAGGCAAGAGAGCCTTGCCTGTAGAAAAAAATTGCTATCACTTTTGCAAGTTAACATTGATAACATTGGATAGTGAGAAACAAACACTAAACCAACCTTCCTCACAAGCCTCCACCCCTTTTACCCAGGCTCAGCTTCACTCCTTCCCTCCTGACTTGTCCTCCTTCCCCACGCACTAAGCTGTGCAGGGAGGCTGGGAATGGCTGTGGCTGTCTATCCAAAGCACTTCTCTGCTCTTCCTTTCTCCTCACACCTTTCCCTTGCTCCAGTGTGGGCCCTTCCCACGGGCTGCTGCTCCTGCCAGGAGAAACTGCTCCAGAATGAGCTGTTCAGAGGCTGCTGCTCCTTTAGGGGTTATCCAGCTGCTCTTGGGTGGATTCTCCTGGTCTGCAGTGTGGACGTCTGCTCACATGTGCTCTTCTCCAGTGGCTACTGGGAAACACTTGCTCTGCTGTGCTCTCTTCGATGAGCTGCAGGAGAATCTCTGATCCAGCACTGGGAGCAGCCCCTCCCTCTCCTTTTTCACCTTGGTGTTCACAGAACAATTTCTTACCCTTGTTGTTCACTTGCTCCTCTCCCCTGGACAATGTTTTGTGCTCTCTTAGATATATTTTCCTGGCCATCCCACAGCCATAGCAGCAGGGCTCAGCTGTGCCCTGTGTTGGGGCCAGTGGCTGGAATCCCTCAGGCCACCCCTGCAGCCCCCACTGCCAGTGCTGGGACACTTCCACTCCTACAACCTCCCTGCTGCCTTCTGCATGGTCAAACTTCTGCATTTTCTGGGCCTCTGTGTTTCAAATCTTCCTCAAGGAAGGTACAAGCAGGTACAGTCTGTTCTACTTGATTCACAGCAAGTATATTATTTTAATGTGAGTTTCAACTAGAAGAACACACTGAAATTAACATTTGATGTCTTGTTCTTTGATATCTGGCATTTTTCACAGACACTTTATAATAAAGAAGTCGGTTATTGCTATTAGACATATTTTAAAAGAATTCTTTTTTGATGCATATCTCCACTCAGATTATTAAATTTAAATCAGTGCTGCTATCAGTTTGAATACCAATGATACATTCTGCCAGATGGAAGCCTTTAATAAATTTTCACTTTTCACTAACAGTCAGCTGTAAATCTTAAATAAGAGAGTTTTTGGGTCATGCCAGCTTTAATGCCTTCTGTCCACACTGATTTCAATGTCATCAGTACCTGGGAGGCAGGTACTCTTTAATTAAATGCTCTCCTTTCCCATTTATTGAGATGCAAAGCAGTAGCACAGTCAAGGCTGCTCATTTGCTGGTTTCTGAGCTGCCAGCCACTTTCCTGCTATACTTGTGTACTTGAGGCAGTCCTTCATTGTCTCAGTTGATGAATATATTTGTTATATTCAGACTTTTGAGCTCTTTTCTGTAGCTTTTTGTGAAGTACCAAGTACTGGGGCTTGTAGAAGAGGAGGGGGAAAGGGGTGTGGGAGCTACCCACTTACCAAGTAGAAATTTCTTCCAGAAATACAAATATTTCTTGCTTATTTCAGTGCAGATTTCAGGTGATTTGTGCACTTTGGAAGGCATCAGCACTGCAGCATGGGGGCAGCTGTTACAACCCAGAACCTCAGGTGCAGAATGAATGGAACTTAGTAAATGAGCATGGCTCTTTTATCAGTGCATTTGATGGCTTGTCTTCATCAGTTACTAATATTTTCCTCCAGAGTAATCTGTTAGATTAATTTTCAGTCTTTTGACTTTTTGCTTGGAGGCCACACCCAGCTAAAATCCATGCTGTTGTGGGGAGGTAAACTTTATATATCTTAACCTTTTCTCTGCTATATTCTAGCTAGCTGGGAATGACTTCTTAGGGGAAAAAATGTCTACCACACTGCTAAAAGTGTAGGAAAAGGTAAGCTGGCTGTGGTGGGGAAGTAGATAACAGAAGAGAAAATGAAATCACAACATTCAAACTTTCTGTACCTTGGGGGAAAGAGACCTAAAATACTTATGTAAGTCAATAACTATTCCCAGTAGAATCCTTGGAGAAGCCTACAGATAGAGCAAAATTTTCAGTTATTGAGTTATTTTCTCACCAGTCTGTTTCACTTATTGATTAGTTTTGTCATTAAACTTCAGAGCTGCACAGTTAAATCTCTTTCATCCATGTACCAGACTCTCCAAATAATTTCATTATCTAAATGGTTATCTGAAGTGCCAATTACGAGAAAGTAATTAATAATATTGTAATGCAGAGAACAGGTTTTGTTGAGATTTGTGGTGGTTCTTTGTTCATTAGTTTTCTGGTTTTTCTCTTTCTGCTTCAAAGTTAGTAAAAAAATGCTCATTGAAAAATCTCCATCATGAGACAAAAGATGTCAATTACAGAAAAGTACGGGCACCAACAAAACATTTCAAATCATTTTAAGAAATTTTCTGACGTAGTAATGGTAATTAGTGTATTTCAGTTTCAACAACTGTAATTAAACCTGACCTTTAAGTTAATTATGTCTTGACATTTATGATTTTAAACTAGCTTTCCCTGTGGTGATGATGTGTTATATACAGACGCTAATAAGTAGTTTCTGCAGTGAGAGCAAGCAGATTTCAGATCTGCCTACACTGCAGTTCAGAGAACAGCACAAATGCACACAGCTCCAGTGCATTTGTGCTGTTTTAGTTAATACTGTTCCTAGCTTTTGTAATGGCATCCTGACATTCCTTCTTACGCAACAAAACTCACTGACACAATTTTGAAATAAGCTTAATGGCCAGTAATACCTGCTGGTATTGTTTCAATTTGCTATTTATGTAAAAGCATTAAATCAGCATGGCTATTAGAGGCAAATAGTCTATCTCTTATAAAGGCTGCAGCACAGCAAAGACAACTAGTCAGCCATGGGAGCTGGAAACAAGACATATGACAGAATAAGGGCTGAGAACTGTTCTTGCTTATGGAGAACATTGTCTAGTTTAGTTCAAGATTAAACTGAAAGGTGAGATTCAATAGTTCTAGAAGAAACATCAATGATGGGACACGTAAAGAGAGGCATTTCTGAACAGAAGGAGTTTGAAGAATTATGTAGTCAAGGTGTTTTTAATGAATATAATAACAGCAATGTTGAAAAGCTATGTTTATGGCAATAAAACCCCCATTAGTCTATAACAGAGAGATCTCTTATGAGTTTAGATAAGATCAGTAGATTTCAGGATAGATCTTGGCCATTTTGAAAGTCCAAGGGGGCCTTATTTTTTGGAAGGGTTGGTAACTTTGTCTCCAAAGACATGTGCTTCATATATGATGAACACTGTATTTGAGAGCCCTAGTGCTAATATTTTGCTTTCAGAGTTGAACTCAGCTTGATCAAAAACCCCTAACTGCCTCACTTTAAAAGCAAAACAATTTATGTAGTTTCCTTCTTGATCCATACACTAACCTGCTTTGTATCAGGCATGTGTTGAGTAATCTCTGCTGCCTGTTTTCAGGCTTCATAACCTCAAATCCATATGGAATTATTTATATGTTGTAATTATATAATATAGGTATGTATGTATGTATGTATGTATGTATCTATCTATCTATCTATATCTGTTTCAAGTGAGACCAAAACAAAATTCAGAATTATGTATGTTTATATGGAAAACTAAGTTGGCTGAATAATACAGCCATACCATTTTCTAGTTTTGGTGGTTCTAAGCTATCAAAAAAATATATTTGATTAGCCCAGGGTACCAAAAAACATTTCCCTGAAACCCACAAGCAATACAGTGCATGTATTTGTGGGGAAATCAGAAATCTCACCCTCTTACCCATTTTTTTTTTCTTTCCTATGCTGACAAATCCTCTAAAAGTTTTCTTAAGCTGTTTGCTTATTTAGTTAAGTTACGATTTATTTTTCGTTTGGTTTCTTCACAAAGTTTTGACTTATGATAAGGAAGGGGTCAACAGAAAGTTTTACAAACTGAAAGGGCTAGTCTTGCTGAGGATATCTGGACCGTGGCTGCCTGACCTGTTCATTGACTGTGTTTTCTAATTGGATTGTCATTGCTATCCAAGCAGCAGTGTAACTTTGCTAAATGCTAGCTTAGTGAGAAAATGAAAATCAATCTGCCAGTAAAGGGCATAGCAAGCACCATGCCTTTAGAGTATTATGTGTTTGGCCTTGGCATTCTAAGGCAGCTTTTCTGTTACTGCTACTCTGAAGGAATACTGTCATATATTTCCAAACTCAGTGACTCACAGCTTCAGATACTGTCTTTTAAACCTTCTTGCATTACATTAAGAAGTGGTTTTTGATGTAAGACAAACTGCAGAACACATATGTTTAAGAGGTGTGTTACAAAGGAATACTTCTTGACTTGTGGTGCAAAGAATAGTTGTGCAGTGCATCGTGACATTTTTGGCCATAATTACTACAGTTTTTACTTTCTTGAATAAAACTTGGCATCCACTAGAACTAATAGAGCACATGAATAAAGCAAGTAACATTGTGCAATAAGTAGAGAAGCAACAGCTCATTTTTTCCTGCATAAGTTTCCTCCTAGCTATACTGTTTTTGGCATTTTAGAAAAATAAAACAATTGATCTGATCTGAGAATTGCATGAAAAGCAAGAATGCTTTCATCAAAGTGAAAATGAAAAAAAAGTAAGCTCTTGAATTACTTATACTTTAGGCTGTCAGATACAAGGGAAGTGAGCCAAACATTTACTTGGATTGAGACTTGATTATAGAAGTGGCTTGGAACTTAAGCTGGAAACAGAACTAAGCCACCACATCCCCACTGTTTACCATACAATTCTCTTTTTCTTTACGTCTTATGCCCTGATGAAAAAGATAGAAGGTCTTTGCTCTTTCTTTTTCTTTTCTGTTCATCAAGTAGTAAATATAAAAAGCCCATTTTAATTGGGTAAAAATAGTTTTATTGCAATGTTTGTGCCATTCCTTTCAAATTTAAGACCTGAATAACATATTGACATCAATTCAATAGGTAAAAAAATGCAGAAATATATGTTTTTATTTGTTTATTTTTTAAACATTTATTTCCCCCCAGAAATATATTGTAGAATACTAAGAATACCTCAGAAGGTAGTGGTTGGGATTTGGCACAGAGGGTAGTCAATCATATGCTTAGTGTACTAAGTACCATAAACCATATATTTTTAAGAATGAGCCAAAGGCCATGAAGTCACTGAAACTCCAATGTTTTTTTAATTGGCTTTAAATCTTTGCTCTAAGCAGTTGGGAAAGAAGAAACTGAGAGAGAATAGGACCAAGGTCATTAGAATAGCATGTTGTAAATTGTGGATAACCAAAGAAAATCTGTTTTCTTAAAAAAATAAACTCCAGGGAGTATAATTTAAGACTAAAAGGTGGCAGTACAAGGCAAGCAGACGGCAACATTTCTTTGTGAAGCGTGTAGGTGACATGTGAGACCCCAGTGCCATGGGAAGTTCGGGATGCCAGATGGCTACAGAAATGCCCAAATCAATTGAACAAATGCTTGCAGGGGGGCAGAGCTATTAGACATAATGCCAAGCTCAGGATGTCCGTGGTTTGTACATCACTGGAAGCTGTTCCCAGGAAACAGCGCTGACATTTCCACTGCTCTGCTTTTCAGTGCATGCCTGCTGACTGCCACAGCCAGCAATGGGTGGCCTGACAGAGTGGACCTTTGGCTGAACCACTAGATCTGCTTAGGAGCTCTGAAGTGGCTCTGTGAGTATCACAACTGGAGAGTCTGTTTTTCCACAGCTGTGTGAAACATCACATTCGATTCTGGCAGATGAAAGTTTGGAGAGCTGACTGATGCTCTTCCCTCACATTTGAGTGGTAAATACTGTGCCTATCTGTTGTTTTATAATATCTCAGAAGTGCTGGGCATGTACTGCAGGTTTTATTCTCAGGGAAGCAGCATCTTCAACACACTTACTTTTGTGAGGCATAGTACCTATTTATTATCTCTGAGGTCATTCTCATTTTGGAGGGGAATGTAAATATAGTTGACTGGGGCAGAAGGAGCTGAAATTTTGACAGTACAAATATACATGGACATATACATAGCCTTGATCATATAGGCCTTGTTTAATTTAGAAACATGGCTGAAAACAAGATGTCTGCTTCTTTGTAATAAGCACCATAAAATACAGGACAAGATGAAGTTTAATATTAATGTAAGTTGTGTACACTCACAGTGCTATAAACTAAACCATTAGACAAGGTCCACACCCTAAAAATCTCACCATCTAATTAGGATAGTTTCAGTATAAACAATTAGAAGCCTGACAGAGGGAACAAACAGGGTCACAAGAGTTTTATGAAAGTGAAGAAAAACAGCTGCTGTAAAGTATGTTAAAAAGACAAATGATGTGAATTTTTTCTTCCAGCAATGTGCTGTGTGGAGGATTATCTTCTGATAAAAACTAGGCAGCTGTGATTTTCCTTATTCTTACAGCCTTTTCTAGGATGAGATACTGCTCTGAATACTACGCCCTATATTCTTAGTTTCATCTGTCTTTCAGAGGAAAATTCCCGCTAAATCTTGGGTTCAGTTGGTTGTGCAAAGGAGGCAACTTTTCCTTCATGTGTACTAAGCCTACAAGACTTTTACACAAAGTTGTAAAGTGACACATGGTCCTTCAGACACGAAGGAAATGTACAGCTGCCACTGAGAGTGTGGGTGCATACCAAGGAGTAGGTGGAGCTTTTCCCAAGGATGTCGATGCAATGCCTAAAATGCAAGAGAGCCATGGAACCTGCACTCTCAGAAATAGTGGGGCAGATTTCAAAGACACATCAAAATGCAGTTTGACCTCTTAACAACAGCCTGACATCACTACAAATTTTATGAGTGACCAAAAGCAATAAAGAATTGACTGTAAATACTTAGACCTGGAGACATTTATCCGAATAGTTTTATAGAGAGTTTCCTTCTGAGGAGGGGAAAAAAAGGATATTAATACTTCAGCTAAATTTGTATTAGACTAATACCAATTTGTCATTTTATCTTTATTTGATGATTTATTTATGAGGATGATTTAATTTCAAGACCTATACTATTTTTCTGAGCTGTTACCACTTGAAATACTTCTATACCTCATGCTGTTAAGCCTTTGAACATACACACAATATACTTCTCTTACATCTAGCTTTCCTACATTATTGGAGAAAGCAAACATTTTTAATTTATCAAAGAATGTCATTCATTTCTTGCCTGCATTTTGTTTCCTTTATAAATAATTTTTATGTACAGTTTTAAAAATATAAACAAATCCTCCATGACATTCCTTCTGATCATTAGTGTTCACAGTCTCTCAGATCAAAAGTTCTGCTGGGTTTCTTAGTGAACATGAAAAGTCCTAATCCACATACTCAAGAAACTTGCATTAGAAATATTTTCCTTCCATTATTTCTGGTATGTCTCAATAAATCTGAAAGGTAAGTGATGAATAATATAATTTTCATTCAGATATCCCTTGAATTAATGGACATTAAGGAGTTTAGAAGAGGTTGAATGTGACTGGAAACATGCTGATGGATTCTTACTTAAAATTTTTATAATTCCACTGTTTTTCTTGATATTATCGACGTAGCTCATACCACATATTTTTTTTTTCCAGCAAAATGCAATACAGTTATTGTAATGATAATTGATAACAAAGTAACTGGGCTACTTCACGGCACAGACACTATTCTGTGTGCAGGTTTCTTGTATTTTCAAGATTAGAAGCAGAACAATTTGCAATGAAAGCAAATGGCTGCAAAAGATCCCTCCATTGAAAGGTAGCTAGTGAACAAATATGATTTTATGGAAAACGTGGGAAGAATGAGAATGTCTATTCTTTTCTTTGTCCTTTGTATATTATGTACCTTCAGAATGAAATGTTCCCCAACTTCATAGCATAGGGAACATTGTGAAAAAAGTGGTGTTTCTTATTGCTGTTGTGTCCTTATTATCTGTGCCATTTCCTCAAAGCCAATTCACAAATTCATTCCTATTTCATCCTGCTTATATCCCTACTGCTCCTGGCTCATCATACCAAAAAATTCATATTCTTCCCATCCATCAATATTTCAGATAATTCCCTGTGTAACTCTTCTCATCCAGTGAACTCTGAAATTTTTCCCTTTGTCAAACAAAGAGGCCACATTTTTATTTTTATTTCATGAATGTATTGTCAAATTTAGGTAATTGAGGTCTTGTGCTTACTGCACTGGCTAGCTTTGCTGAGAGTGTAATTCTTGAGTAAGAGAGAGGTGGGACCACTTTAATGCCTGTGTGTTCAAAGGAGTCTCTAAAACGTGCAGATTGCAGCATAGTCACATCTCTGTGTCTTTACATGACCTGGTGCCTTTGATCAGTGGTTCAGTGAGTCTGTTGCATTTTATTGGCGTCTCATGCTTGAAGATGTAGAAAAAGTTGGTGCTTGGAACATACCTCTGTTTTGAGGTGTGGT
>VXBR01002255.1:74667-131656 GCA_013400215.1 Cisticola juncidis | reverse complement strand
TTTTTTTTTTTTTAATGGGACAGTCATCACAACTGTACAGGTTAAAACATGGATCTAATTAGTGTTTGGGGCAGAGCAGAAGCTGAAGAAAAGATTTTCTGAAATCATCAGTACAGAGCACTCTTTATTCTGTTCCTAGACTGCAGGTATGAATTATGTGTCTAGCCACTTAAACTCCTTCTAGTTGTCTTCCAGAGGCCAATTTATACCAAGTCTGAGAAAGGTATTTCCAGAGAGTGCTTTATTCTTTATGGGAGATTTTATGATGAGTGTCTATCTTGCACTTTATAGTGGAGGGATCTTTGATTGGACAGCTGTACTGTTGAATCCTATGAATTCTGTATGAAATGTACAGCTGTAAATTGCAGATGAGGCCGAGTCCCTTCAGTGTTTCAAGTCCAGTGATTCCTAATAATGTTAGGCACAGAGGGATGTTTTCAAAGACATTTCGATACTTAGAGGTACCCAACAGGATTTTCAAGATCTCTAAAGCAGACTTGACTAACTTCTGTTGATTTACCTGAGGTAGCTGCTTATATGTGAGGTTTTTCCTTAATAATCCATCTCAGCACTTTTCATCATCTTGTCCACAAGTCTTATTTAATTTCTGAGGAATATGTCCTATTTGCATCTACTGTATTAGCCTATATCTAGGTAAAATGTGTTAAATCTCAAACTTTAGATTATAAGAAAAAAAGGTTTCATTAAACTCTTGCACAAGGTCATCAATTTTGCAGTGTAGTCTGGAGGGCTGTCATGTGGAGTCATCACTTTTCCAGAAAACTACTGGTACTTTTATACTTCAGCTGCCATACTGTGATTGCTTTGCAGTTGGGTCAGCTGAAAATATGTGTTTGAAAAATTCTGTGCTCTTTCAGGAGAAATATTTTGCATGTAGTGGAGTAGGGTGGACAGCAAAATACTATGTTTTGAAAGACTGTTGTTCTGATGCAATACCATTTATTCTTTGTTGTTATTCCCATGACAATAAGAATCCACTCAGGAACACTTTGTGAATGAAAAGTCTGCTGGTGCTAATGGGATGACCACATAGACAGGAGACATCCAGTCCCACTCCTAATTTACTCTCAATAGCTTCTTAAACCAGATCAGCATTTATTTAAAATAATGACTACCTGATTTATTCCCTTGTCCCAGTTTTCATTTTGCTCTCATTCTGCCAGTCTGGAATGACAAGAATTTTTCTTCTTGTCTTGACTTTCTTTGGACAATAGATTTTAGTTTTTAGAAATGTTATTTTTAGATGGGTACAGGTTTTAAAGGACTGTCTGTGAATTAACATATATACTTGTTAGAATTTGTAACAATTTCTGTCAAATCCTGGATAGACATACCTATGCTCTGCAAGTTACTGCACATTTAAAACCTCAGTTCCTTTTCAGTGTCATTTTGTCTGCCTTGTTGTTTCCCACTTGCAAGGAATAAGCGGACCAAAGTCAATTAATTAGTGGCAATACATATCAAAAAAAAAGAACTGCTTAGATTGCTGTATGCAGAAAGTCGCTGTAAGTGCAGCATGTTATTCCTCAGAGCAGCACTCAGAACCTGCTCCTCATTCTGCTGCTGTAACAGAGGTCAGAGGGCTCCTTGTGCCCACACCCTGGGCTTCTCATGCCCACGTTTGTCAGAGATTTTGTAGCAGTGAGAGTTACAGCCTGAGGAGCTTCCTGGCAATGGGGATGCCAGGGCAAGATGCTTGGGGAAAAAAATAAATCCATGAAGCTATGATGATGCTGTAATTGCACACTCAGTTATCTGTTAGGAATTTATCTGCTCTGGTAGAATCACCCAGGAACTGTACACACTGAACACACACTATTAAAGCCTCTGCCTGATTCCATTAGCACATGACAGAGAGACCCAAATCAGTTCTAAATGCATTTCCAAGCAGCTGCTGCTGCAACAAAGATAATATTGGCACAGCTTTTCAGTTGTGTAAAGAATAGGCAGCATTATTTTAAACTTCCAATTGTGCCTTATAGACAAAATGCTAACTTGAATAATTTTTAAAGCTAATTATGTAACAGGGATTTTACAAAATAGCTCTGAAATACTTGAATTGGATATTAAAAATTTCAAAATCCTGATACGACAGCTGCAGTATTAATACCTATTGTTAAGTTTTGCCAGACTTTCTTCTGTCATATAAGCTCAAAAATAACTGTCTTACTTTTGAAATATCTTCTTCTTTTCATGACCTAGGCACAACATTTATTACATGCTATTAACATTTAGTAGCAATGCAATAAAATCTCATGCCCTTGAGTACATATTTGGTATGCATATAATGGAATGATTTCCTACTGATTGAGTTAAGCAGCATTTTTTTTTTGTCTTTCCTGAACTATGATGGACCACAGGCTTTCTGAATACAACTGTGGCAAATTAAGCCTGACCTTTGCTAATGGGGATTCCAATCAGTTGGAAACTGTGAAAAATAATCTGTACTGGTGTTTTTCCTGTAGACTTGGAAGTTTCGTGCTCTTCAGCAGATACACTCTGATATATTCCACCACAGTATACTGGTGTGGGTAAGGAGAGTTTGGAGACAGTCCAAGTTCTCTCTGTTGTGTTTTATTTTAATGTCAGAAAATAAAAAAAACCCCAAAACCTGGCACCTTCCTGAAATTGATTTGATTTCTCCACACAGTGAGATCTACCTTTAACCTTTCACCAACACATGTAAGACTCATGGAGATGCCATCAGCATTCACACTGTGTTAAAAATAATTAGTCTTCTGTATAGTGGATGGTGTCGAGAGCAGCATTCACTAACAAGTCCCATAAATGGCTTGTTTAATTACATAAGAGTGAAAGAGTTCCAGCTTCTAATTTGAAAATCAGTCATAGGGATAAAATGAAGTTAACACCTGCCCTGAAACACTAGAACTCAATACAAAATTGTGAAGTAAACATTGACTTCATTTATCATTTATGGAAAATTATTTCTTTGAAATGTTGTGATGAGAGTCTGAGAGCCTGTGCATTGACAATGTTGTTCTGTGCAGTTTCTCTATTAAAAGCCTCTACAAAGGTGTTTAGAACACATTGGTGTTTAGAAATGTTAAGCAAAGGCTGTTGTATAGTTGAAGTGTTCTCTGTGTACTTCGTATGAATGGATTGACACCTGAAAATTGTAAACTGGGTGCTTGATTGCCAGGCTGGTTTCCCAAAAATAAAATGTTTGGCTGAGTGCCAGTACAGGGACCTAAAATCTGGATTATACAGTCCAGTAAGACCTTAATCACCTTAGAGGATAAGATGGCACTGTCTCACTGGGATGATCACTGTTAAAGATCACACTCAGGAATAACGATTCTGACTTTAGTTTTAATAAATAAAGTGGATTGTCAGTCATTAGAGTAGCCTTGCTAGCAACTATTCTTTGAATCAGTCTGAAAATGGAGTTGTTTATTTCCTGCTGGTGTGTCTGCATGTAGCTCTTAATAACGATTCATCATTAGTTTCCTAGCTTGAATGTGACAATGGATTTGTTTTGTTCCCACCGGGCCACTTCAGAGACTTGGCTCAGTGAAAGCAGGAGCAAGTCCAAACTCTCTTTATGCAGAAATAGCAGTGCTACAGCTACTGCAGGCAGATTAAGATGAGAAGAGAAAAACATGAAAAATCCACTTAATTGATCTTTCGCAAACATGATCAGTGAAATCATGAACTCTGTTGAAGGCAAGAGTAGCTTAATCATTAACTTCAGAGAAGAAAACATTTTATACAGTGCCTAAAATATCAGGTCATGTGAAAGGTAAAGAAAACAATATTTTTATATGTTGTTTCCTAGAACAAAAATAATTATTTTCTTATGGTAGTATTTGTAAAGACTAGACAAGAATGTGGTCTAAAATTTTTGTACATACAGAAAGTAAGGAGCACACCTGGAATTTAGGAACTTTACCTTCCAGATAAGAATTATAAATGGATGTATTACACCTGGGGACCTCAGTCTCAGAAAGTTTAAATTAGTCAAAAGGTGTCTGTCAGAGCCAGGAATGAATACAAATCTGGGTTTTAGTCCAGGGTGTTTCAACTTAAAGGCAAGTTCTTGCTATTTTTCATATATGCTTCCTTTATGGGTTTAAGTGTGATTTCAAGCTTAATGAACTATTTGTAGCAGATTTATCAATACCAGGACAGTCAATTTTGGAGGAGTTCATGCTGGAACATAGATATCTAAACCTGCAAGTAGCAGATCAAAAAGAAAGCAGGAGGACACAAAAACATTCTTGCTTATGTCTTGGGACCAAACTTAGTTTAAAGAAATTCTCATGCTTCTCTACCAAGATCAAATTACCCTAGTTGCATGAACAAAATGTAGGCTATGACTTCAGCTTGAAACAGGATTGGGACAAAATTATGTAGCTAATTATTTACCTAGTTTCTCAAATTAGTTTGAGGGAATGAATGTATGCCAGCATTTTCCTTTTGTTTTAACTTATTGTTCATATGTATGATATAGCCACGTTTTCTTTGTTGTGTGTATATGTGTTACATCTTTAAATTAGACAGTACTGTTTGTCAGATTATTATTTGATTGACGTTCATGGAAAACTGTATTTAAAAGAAATGACACAAATTAAAAAAGAAAAATTAAACTGATCACAAAAGATACCTCTTTTTTTCAATGGAAATGTACATATTCTCCATGAGAAGGAAAATGCATTTCCTGAAAGTGAAATTGGTTTTGTATCTGCAGAAATTGCAAAGTCATTATGTGTTTCTCTGTTATGTTCAGAGAAACTTTGGGGCTTATTTTAATGCTTCATTTACTTCAATTTATGATTCAGAGTAATGTTCAATGATTACTTTCATGGGAACCAATTCAGAAGAGTCATTCTTGTAGTAGAGACAGTGACATTTCTATCCTTGTAAAACTAAAGAATAGAGATAAACACTGTTTCTAGGGAAATATTATCTTTTCTATTGTATAATGTACTGTAATTAAAAACCTTAAATACTTGCAGCTACATAGTCCTCAATGAATGAACTAACTGTGAAACAAAATCTGTTTTTTTAACTGAATAAACTCTTATCAACAAACCAGAGTGGTAATTCTGCAGATTTTTCTCTGCTTGAGTAATCTTATGAAGCTCAATGGGGCTACACAAATGCATAATCACATAATTGAAAACACAGTTTTAAGTATAGTTGAGCATTTAGTACACAAAGAAAACAGACGTTCAGATAAAATAAGAAAGTAAACCCCTTGTGTCAAATCTGCAATGGATTTTTCAGAAAGGCACACTTGTAGAATTTGTGTTGTTATCTTTATGCCTTTCACAAGATGTGTACCTGTCACTGTCCTCCAGAAAGAAAATATAAGTGAAATCCACAAAGTTATTGAGGTTTAGAGCTGCAGTTTCCTAGTCATGCATTAAATTCAGTGTCTAAAATTTGGATAATGGAGTCGCTTTCACCTAACAAACTGTGTTAACAGTTAACACCTAACAAACTGTGTTAACAAATTTCCAAGGCAAATAACTTCATATACTTTCTGACAATGTTCTTTTAATCTATTTTAGGTAATATTACTCTGAATATAATGATCTGGGATAGAATATTTTTTAAAATCTCTTATAATTGGATGGATGCAAAAACTTTCTGATTATAGAAGAGTATAGAAACAGGTTTTGTAATTTAAACCTGAGAAAGTGTTAATGTGTGCAGGGCTGCTAGAAGAAATCAGAAGACCAGCCTTTTTACTCGGCTTGTTTTAACTTGGATATGTGGATATCATCCTCAGGAATCAGGTACAACTCCACCTATTCAGCTCTTGATTTCTGTTTGCATCCATTGCTAGCATGGATACTGACTACATGGCAGTATTTCTAAATACTAGAAAGACAATTGAAAGAGACTCCCAGTTGGATTCATGTTCATAGGTGTGATTGTTCTGGGTAAACAGCTTTCAGTCCCTGCTACCTGAGACTAGCTGGCAAAGGTAGGAGTGAAAAGCTCTGGAAATGTCTAGGATTGCCTTAGTTTTAATGCCCTTGGTTTTATTGGTTTCTGAAATGGCTATTCCTAGTTGTGAAACAATTCCTCTTTTGTATTTGGAAAATCAAAATGCTACTAATTACAAAATGAATGATTGTGACTTACTTTCTAAAGATGTTGAGCTTTGTGGGTCTAATACTGAGAAGAAATTTTTGTCCTTATTATGAAGCTTTAATAAATCAATGAGCAGATGAAAGTCATGGGATTAACTCATAACTTGCAAATTTCTGTCTGCTGTTCCACGCTTGAATAAATGTTAATGATTTTTTTGTCATTTGACTGATTCTTGAAGATGAATCCCGGTTCTCATCAAGGAAGGATGAATCCATACATACCAGTGATCTAATGCAGGCAGGTAAATTCTAATTGTTTGCCTGTGTTGTCCCTATAAAGTAATGCTTTAAAAAATTATTCAGATCATCCACCTAAATAAAAAGAAAAAAAGAGGTTGGCAAAATTAGCATACTCACTGATAAATTGTCAAGCAAGGTCTATCCATTTTCTCCCAAGATCATAGTGAATTTCACAGTTAACTTCTCTCTGCTTTCACTATAGTTGGGGAGAAAAAGAATGGATTATTAAAGAGGAAGCAAAAATTCTCATTAGAGTGGAAATATTTCATAGAGAAAAAAGGCTGTTTGAAAAATCGGTTCCATATGTAGATCTTTTGTCTATGTACTGTGATTCTTTAAGCTCATATTTTTCTAGTGTCATTGATTAAACCTGTAGTAAAGAAGTATTTCTGAGTGCTTAGTATATATTGCAGACATATAATAAAGTGAGAGAAAGTATTCTAAGTCAGGTATAGTATTTTGAATCACTATTATTGATTCTGAATATTCTCACTTGAATTTTAAAGCAAAATGCTTGAAGTGGTAGAGAACAGGTTAAGGATAAGATAAGATTCTTTTCAGTTTTGTTGGCAAAGTGTTGACACCCTCCTGCTTCCAAAAGGGGGCCTATAAGAAAGCTGGAGGGGAACTTTTTAGAAGGGGATGTAGTGACAGGACAAGGGGTGATGGCTTTAGACTGAAAGAAGGCAGGTTTAAATTACAAATAAAGAAAAAAATGCATCACTGTGAGAGTGATGAATCACTGGAATAGACAAGCTGTGGATGCCCCATCCCTTGGGCCAGGCTGGATGAGGCTTTGAGCAACATGGTCTAGTGGAAGGTGTTCCTACCCATGGCAGGGGAGCTGGAGCTACCTGACTTTTAAGATACTTTCCAACCCAAACCATTCTATGATTCTTCACAGGGGAAAAATATTTGAGAAGAACATTAGTCTGATTAATTTAAAGTATAATCATGTCAATATCCATCAAGACATTCAACAGCTCACAAATTATCAACTCTAGATCATAATCTGCATTACACTTGCAGCTGTATTCTGTTCTTTAATGAAACCAGCCACTTTAACAGCAGAAAACGTCCAGTGAAGTAAATGATGACTGAAGTGTCTGGTAGCTTTTTCTTTAAACTGTGATTTCAATTTTAATTTTTAAAAACTTTTTATATGGAAGATTAAAGCACATTTTTCAGTGTATCATTTAAATCAGTCATGAATAAGTTGATAACAGTGGGCACTGTGTTTGAATATTTCATCACAAAGTGATGGAGCATCTTATCTTGCTTGTTAGAGTGCTTCTACCCACCAGTCCATTCTGTTCTCTTATTTTTGACATGACCTGAATAAAGAATGACCAAAAGGTTCAGCAAGGACAGAATAAAGAAGCTATAGCAATAGAGGAAAAAAATATTTAATGTCCTGATGATATTATTGCCTTAATTCATTCAGTGATATGGAAATAGTTTTCTGAGTTATTCAAAGCCATGTAATGATGTTTGGCTTGCACAAATATAATTTAGTAAAGCAAAGCAAATATTTCTTCTTGTAAACAGAAACTAAATATAGTTAAAATTGATTTTTTCCCTGTAAATTATAGAGCTCACTCTTCAATTTAAAATATTTTTTTGCACTCCAATCTCTTGTCAGACTAGGGAAGCAACTTTCCTTTCTTCATGGTTCTCTAGAGATCCAAAATCTGTTTGGAAAACCTTAAAGACATTCAGAACTGTAAGCTTTTTTCTCTAAGTACTGTAAATCAGCTAGAACTCCATTTTGTCTATAGGCCATTAGAATCAGTACAGCAGTCTCACTCCCTGACTTACTGCTGTACTGAAATGTTTAGACTAATGTTCCTTGGGACAGCCTTAACAAGCTGAAATTATTCATTGATGGTGCATCCTCTACCTGACATGAATTTCCTCCTGGCAGCATCTCTTTCCCAGGGACACAGTTTGCCACACCTTTATACCCTTTCTCTGAGACTCTAAAGCCCAGGTCAGCTTAATGACACAATGGCTTTCATCCAATCAGCCAAAACTCTGCAGAGTTCAGATTTTTCTTTCAACTTTCAGATCTGGAGAACAAAAATCACACAGAATTCTCTGTGGTGTGTCAATATCTGCCAAGAGTCAGGAGCCCTCTGGGTGAAGGAATAGCAACTGGTAATCCAAGAGGGAATTCCTGGTTGTGTCTGGGAGTACCTGCACTGTCAGCTGCTACTGTTAAATGAGAATTCCTTTTGTTTGTCCCATATATCTTAACAGTAGCTAGTGAGAAAATTGACAGATTTGATATGAAATACAAAATCAGTGAAATTGTTCAGCTGGGACTTAGTGACCTGTTTTACAGATGTCAGAGTAGATGGCATCCAAAGTAATTTCCCTTTGTCCTACACTGAAGTCACCCTGTTGACTCACTTTTCTGGGCAAGGGAGAGATAGAACCTAACACATCACCCTTAGCAGCCATACAGAAAAAGAGCAGATGCTGAAATGTTTTACTGCCTTATGTTGTCACAGTCTGCCATCAGTGGATTTTGCTCTCTTAACTGGTGATGTTGTATACATATAATGCCTAAAAGCCACAAAGAAAGAAAATGAAGTGAATATGTTTCTTGTCAGCCTGCAATTTGTCTGTATTGGCATTAAACCATAGATCTTTCATCAGATGCATTCAGTTTGGAAAACGAGTCTATTTATCTTTGTGTTCACTCACAAAATAAGTAGCAATAAATAGCATGGAACAGTTCTAGGTTTATAGTTCTGCTCACAATATTATGAATATTGTAGTATATTAATTCTAGTGAAAAATATTCAACATAAATCAACATTTGTGTGACACAGTTTTCCAAGTAAAGAATAAGTAGTTCAGTGAGCAGTGGCAATAAGACCTGGCTCTTGTGGAGTCTTGAAGGCAAGCACCTCTGTGGATGTGTGTTCACACTGGAACTGTACCAACAAATAGGCATGAGGGGCTATGCTGGTAGGATGATCAAAACTGTTAATGAATGGGAGTTCAAATTTATTATTTTTTGGAAGCTGGGAAATTAACATGAACTGTCCTCTATTCTCCTGCACATTCTCATAGAAATTAGGGGGAAGAGAAAAAATTGACATCTCTTTGGTCACACATGTTCTAGCTGGGCAATAGTTAAAGAACTTTCAAAGAAAAATAAACAGACTGGTAAACATGCACTGAAGGGCACTGCATAGGTGTTTCTTGAAATTGTGATGTAAAGGTTTATGAGATAAACTACATGTATAAAAGTGAGACACCGCAGTTGTGTAGATTAAGGACTGTTTAAATAATTCAGAAAATAGTCAAAATGAATAATCTTCTGCAAACAGAACACTTCCGAATTCACCTGACTCTTTAAGAGGACTTTAAAGTGATAATTAAGTGTTTGAGAGGAGCTATAATACTTGGGGGACTATCTTACACATGAAGAGAGTTCTATTTACTCTACATCAGTCAAATAGGCATAATTTTGAAATTTAAGGAAGTTATTAGAAAAAGGTGATGATTGTCAAAGCTCCTCAACATCCCATCAAGAGAAATATTCAAGATATCATGTAATATCGTTTGACTTCAGTAGAAAGTAGAGTGATATAGAGGAGTAACCTCTGCCAAAGGAGCTGAAGTTTAGCCATGAACTGTGATGAAAATAACTGTCCAAAATTAACAATACCATTGATTTGTGAAGTTTCTTCCTGACTGTGTTTGCATGGCATAACACAGAGCTGCAGAGAGAGGCTGCAGTTGGACTTGGGCGTCCTGTCAAGGACTGTGAAAGCAGCATATCTGTGTTAGTGTGGCACTATCAAGGTTAATGAACACTTCTCAGCACACAGTGTAAGATTTAGTGCAGTTATAAACACAGTAGCATTGTGTTCTCTGTCTGTGCTGGCCAGGTATTTTTGTAATGCCCTGAACTGAGTTCTACAGATGTGCACCTTGCAAGAGACATGCAGTGCCCTCAGCAGTGACCAGCTGGTTATGCATGGAACTCATAGGAATAACGTGATTTTTTTGGTGAACATACAAAAATAAAGAAATCAGTGTATTTCTAGCATTTCCAACTAACATTTCAAGTTAATACAGAGTATTCTGTGTATATGTTCAAGTATATTCTAACTTCATTGATTTAATGAGAAATCCAATGTGTTGTATATTCTGTAAGTGTTCTGTCCCATTCTAAGCAGTATGAGATGCTTCAGAACCCCATCCTAATGGCTGATTATTTTTTATTTAGATTTTAAAATGCCTCTTTGCATATAACTTGATTTCTGAGTGTTTTGATCTGTTTGTCCAGAATGTCCAGAATTTTTACACAGGATACAGATAAGTCTGGATCCCTGCTGCTCATTATGTCAACTGGTAATGTGAAGTACATGAGGAGATGGTGTTTAATGAAATAAAACCTGAAATTTGATTGGAAAATTGCTGTATTTCCTGATTTCTGTGTTGTTCCTATCTGACACAGCAGCTCAGCAGCTTAGATTTGACAGCCACAATTATGAAATTGGCATGCCAAAGGGAATTTTTTTTGCTTCAAAGAGTTAAATCCCAGCTAGTAAGAGCTACATTATTGCACATCTCTCCACAAATAAACATTGCATTTCCCCAAGGAAACACATTGGAAAAAAAACAATGAAAAAGTTAAGTTTAAAATATATTTCAGTCACAGTCATTTCTCATGGCTTTTGTATGTTTCAACTTCAATTTCCAAGAAGCATACACAGATGGATTTTTCCTGCTCTGATTTGTAGCATAGGAAAAGGGCTTTAAGTCTAATTGCCCATCAATGAGAATTTGTACATTACAGCTGAATTTATCTTTTATGAAGTGAATAAACATAGAAATTTTCCAAAACACTAAGTTGCACCACACAACTTACAAAATAAAAAAGGTGTAGATCAGAATTTAAGTAAGCTGCACATTTTTTGTTGGATGGATCTGACAAGAACTGTGCTTAACAACATGTGGTAATATGGTGGCAACAGAAACAAAAACATGTTTAGTTATCTTCTTAGGCCTAATGAGGCGATGAATACCTGAGAGAAAAGAAAAACATAGTCTGGAATGCAATTATATTTAATCTTTCGTCTGACTGCAAAGCTTTGTATGTTTGTATACAGTTTGTAGGATTAAAGTTGAAAGAGAAATATTCCTGTATTCTTTATCCGATTCATTCTTGTTAATACGTTTTTTTCTCTTTTTCTTTTCTCTGCAGTTGCATGATAAAATAATTTTATAAAATTGTTCTTGGATTTAACCCTTTGTATCTTCATCTTGCCTACTTCATTTGGACAGATTTGAAAACCACAGCAAGGTATGAATTTGTCTTTGAAATCTCTCTTCTCTGTTCATAATGCTAGTTCATTTGCAGGACCCTTGAGTAGTAGTTTTCAGTGGTATGAATATGAAATCTTATGATGAAGTTTAAATATTTACCAGCACAAGTTATCTAGGTGTTGTGGTAGAATTTTGCTAGTATTTCTTTCACATACAGAAGGAAGTTTGGGATTATTGACTCGTATATCAGTAGTATTGATATCAGGCTGTGTCAGGTCTGTGTCTGGTGTCTGTGTCTTCTTTCACTGTACCCAGAAATACACAGCAAAGGTGTTTGGTAATCACAGCCTTGGCAGTCAGGTAACCAAACCATGTGGTGTTTTCTAATGCCACAGAGTGTTTCACTAATGAAGTAAACATTAATCTGCACTGTTATTGTGTGATGGTGCATTTAGAATTGTAATTGCTTTTCCCTCAACTGCTGCATGATACCTTGTTGTTGCATAGTATCACCTAAATCATGCAACTACAATTGTATGATTTTATCAAGTCATTGTCCTCAGAAATCCAAGCAGTGCTAATTTCTATTCATGCAGAGTTTGCTTGAGTGGGAATGCTCATGTCTTGCTAGAAGGATGGGTTACTTGGGGATTTTCTCACACATCTAAAACAGAAAGCCCTCACTGAGAAATTTAGGGAGATCAGCAATCAATTCCCTTTCCTTTTCCTCCTTGTTACCTTTTTTCCTTTCTTTCTATTTTTTTTTTTCAATCAGTAAAACATTGTTTTAGTTCTTAGCAGGTGATGGAGTGAAATCAGAATCCTGCTGAATAGAAACCAAAATTTGACATTGGAATAAGAAACCAGAAAACCTGAGGTAATGAAAAGTCAAAAAACATGAGCCAGGGAGATTTAACAAGCTATCACAATGGTAGAGCTTAGGCCATTTTAGTCTGTAAACAGCAATCTCAAAGGAAATTTTTATGTCATTCTGAAAAATCATACATTAAAAAAATTTCCTACAGTTGATGCTGATTATCATTCTGTGGCAGTACAGGGGGGAAAAAGGCAGAAAAATTAAATAAAAATCTTCTACTTTTATGTTAAGCATAGGTTCTGAAATCATCCCAGGTCATGCTGGGACAAAGTGTCTTGAAGTAAATGCCACGAGGTATTTTGAAACAGATGCATTTACATCAGAATAAGACTTGCTGTTCAAAATTCTCTTTGCAGTGCCTGTAAGATGGCTTAAACACTGATATTGAATTTGTGGTGTAAAGGTCTTATATATAATTTTAGACTCTTAATGATCAGCAAGTAGCTGATAGATAATTCCGAAGAGTATTGTGTATGGGGACTGAAACCACTGTAACTCTCTAACAAAGAAAAATGATTCTGTTGTGCTTGTTCTGTGTGTGTGGGGATCCACTACAAATCAGCTTGCCCTCATTGAATCAAGTTGTGAGGCAATTAATATGTATGAATTCAAACTGAGTAGTGATATCACTCTAAGTAGAACTTCTGTAAAACATCATCACACCCACAGTCCTCTTGTATTTACTTGGGGATGATATGTAATATATGTGATTTTCTAAAGCAAAACAAATTAACATCCCTCAATGCTCACATTACTATTTAGAAAGAAAAGAAACCTCAAAAAGCCTTCCGTAAAACCAGCATTCTCTGTTCATAAAAAGCTGAAAAAGTTAAAAAAAGTTAAGGTCATTGAGTGTTACATTCCCAGGCTGGTGATAACACTTTCTGACTTATGTAATATGCACAGCAGAGTACAGCAGCTTCTGTGTTGAGTTACTAGCACATTGTATTCATTCTGATGAGGGACTGAGAAAATGTAATGGCATTTAATCTTTGACTTTCACTGGACTCTGGAACAGATCCATTTTTACTAATTCTACATTGCCTGTGCTTGCAAACTGAGAAAAATGCAGTAGCAGACTAAAAGCACAACAAATAGCTTAATTAAATTGTCCTCTCAGAGTAGTGCCAATGTGTTTATTATGTATATAATTATCAGTCCTGCCTTCCTTTTCCTGTGTTCTTATTCTTTCTTTCTGCTGAAAAACTAACCATTTGACAACGTCTTGATTTCCAAGCTGGAGCTCTACATCTCTGTCAGAGCTGCTTTTAAATATTTAGAAATTGACCTGGTGGTTCTATAAATTATAAAAAAAGACATAATCAAAAATCTTTCCACCAAAGCCCTGTGAATCTGATCTACATGTCTGGGTAAATTTTGAAATGTAATAAAGTCCTAAATTCCCTATGGTTGCATCATACAGGCCCCTTGGTTTCATATGGGAGTTTAAAAACTTTAATGCTTGGACTCTGAAGACTTCAGAAAATATTAGCAGACTGTGACAAAGAGATACATACTCAAGGTATTTGAATTTTTTAATCCATCTTCAAGTTTAGTAGGAACAACAACCTACTTGCTTTAGTAAGAATATTTATTAACTAAAACTGGGCAAAGCTGTATTAAAGGTAGAGTTACAATTTACATGTGGAATCCATTATGGTGACATAAGACTTATTTACTGTTTGAGGTCATCGTACAATTCTAAAAAACAAAGCAATATATATAAGCTAAATATAAATATAAGTAATTAAGCTCTCTTTAGAACTTAATGGTTAATGGAACATCTAATTTACTGACTGTGATCACAGGGTAATGCGATAAATCTTTACACTTCAATTCAATTTAGGACACAGCTGAAATCCATTTACAAGCACTTAAGCAATGTTAGGATGTTGGTTGTACTTGCTTGGTGATTTCCTTAGGATTTACCACAATGGCCTGAGTTAGAGAAACACTATTTCAAGTTAAGGGAAAAACTGACCTGGGTTCAAGCTGAAAACAAATGTTCTGACAACTCAAGTTTAACTCATCTGTCAGTATATCTGAGTTCTTTGCAAGAAACATAACAATGTTTTTTTTACTATTATGCTGGTTCTTATCTTCAATAGATACATGTATACTGGGAGTAGGAGAAAGAAGCTAGAGAAAGAACAGGGGAAAAAACCTAAATGAGAGACTGACTAGCAAAATGGAATCTGAACTTTAACTGTGAGTAATGGAAACAGGTAGCTTCCTGAATGGAAATTCTATACCAAGAAACAGTTCTGTCTACATGGGAATCAAAATGCTGTTGACAATAGTGGCCCCACACTTTAAGTATGATAGGACAGGTATAGTGAGCAATTATTGCTATTTGGATTAGATAAGAAATAGCAAATTTACTTTAAGGAAATTGTCAAAAGGTCTGGTGCAGTTAGAAGCTGTTATCTGGTAAATCAAACAGAAAAAAGATGACAGGTGGTTTGCCATAGTTGAGAAACATAAGAAGTAGCTACCCTTTTCACTGCACGTATGAATAGATTACAAAATGCAATTTAATTCAGACTGGTAACTAGGAAGGATGCACAACCAGTCTTCATAGCAGAAAAAGGCATCTATCTTATCCATCATTCATTGTGGACTAACAGTGTTTTATCACAATGTGCATGATCTGTGCACCCTCATTTTCCAAAAGGAGGAAAATATCCAGAGGCTTTGTTTTGGCTCTGTATTTATTCATCTATCCTACCAACATTGCTTGCTATCTCTGAGATACTGTATAAGAATTAATTAATTATTCCTTGCCATAAGTCTGTGAAATAGATTATTTTCAACATTGCCAGCACCATCTTTTTTTGCCATGGGTAAAATTGAAAAATGAGAGACTTTTAAAGTCAATAATTACATTTTTGTTTGTTTCTGCTTGAATTATTTTCTGTGGACTGGCTTGTTGTAAACAGCAGTGGTAAAATTCCCATTTCTCTTCTGTAAGAGATATGTCAGAGATAAGGATAATCTGAGAATGTGAAGAACATCAAGACCTTTTTTCCTACTGCCTGATAGCTCATGACATTATCAGGCAGGTTATTATTACATAAAGCAAATCACTGCTTGTGTCAGAGGCAGTGTTTGTAACAAGCACTCACAGCCAACATGGAACATCCTTTTAATATCTTTGAAGTCATGGCCAGCTTTTCAAAATGAAGTCCATAAAACTCCTTGGGACATTGAGAATTTGTCACCAACCCTGCCAAGATACACCAAACAGTTCCATGGAGCCCTGGTAGAGCATGGCACTCAGATTTTAACCTCAGCTGCTTTTACTTGTTACTACAAGTCTAGTGTTCCAAGTTGGTACATCTGACAAGCTCAAAATGAGAAGACTTTTTGCAGAAGAGAGATGATTAATTTACAATTGGAAATACAGTGACCAAAAATTGTAGTTGAAGATCTGTATTAACTCACCCACAGATGAAATATAGGCAGTGGACTCTGAAATGATTGTTCTCTATACGAGTTTTAAATGTTCTTTTTTTCTTGGGAGGATTTTGTGGGAATTTTATATCAAATTTGGATAGCTGATAATTAAGAACATGACTTTTTTTAAAAAAAAATTTTGCATAGGAAATTGCCTCAATGCATTGACTGTTTTGCTCTACATAACTTATTTGGTTGGTTTAATTGTGAAGAGGAGAAAATATTTTGGTTGTGCTGTAGCTGTGAAACAGAAATGAAAGATGGAAAAGGCATATTAGGTCACCTTGAGGCCAAACTCACAGGTGCTGGGAGCTGGTATAATTCCACTGACGTCAATTCCCATTCTTTTCACTTGGAACTGCAGATGCTCAGCACCCCTGAAATCCCTGACATGTATTCAGATTGCTCTTTTTATTACAACACAGTTTTTAGTGCACAGTTCCCTACATTTTTGCTCATTAATATGGTGATGTATTGACTAATGAAAACATTCCCATACTACTGTGTGTTTTTCACCTCTAGCATATTTAGCAGAGTTAGTCTTTGACAACTAAATGCAAGTAGAATGATACTTGCACCTTTTACTCCAGAAAGCCAGGAGCCAGCAGAATCTGCTAATGCATTTACAGAGGTGTAAGTTACCAACATGGTTTCAAGTCTGGAGTGTTTTTATTGTGAGGGAATGAAGTGAAAATGTGGCACAAAAGAAAAATGCTTTGCAGAAACCTTCAATAAGTAATGACTTTTTAAACAAAAATTCAGTTTGTTTGGATTCGTTGCCACCGAGATATGCTTCAAAGAATGTTCTAAGCAGAAAGTTTAGGAATAAGTGTTGACAGATTTCTATATATTATATATGGAAATTATAATTTAAATATAATTAATAAATTATAAATTGATCTATTTACCATTTTCCCAATTGTTCAAGTTTTTTTCATTTTTCTGAATTGTCATCTAGAAGATTTATGAAGGGGTGCAAAGTCAGAGTAGTATAGGGTAGAATTAAGCAGTCAGAAAGGGATATTTTAGAAAATGTTAAATGTATTTTAAATAACTAGCAAGTGGAATAGTTTCTGGGTTAGACTTGCTGCTTAGAATCATAGCACAGCAGTAACTTAGTGAGATGGAGAAATTGCTTACACTTGTATCTACTCTGAGTTCCAAGGAAAAATGTGGTTACTATAGCAACTGCCACATTACACTTATGCACACTCTGGAATAGACTAAATTGCTGAAAACCTCAAGGTTTTGTTTGACTCTGTTGAGAACTGCAGCTAAATGTACTGAAGTAACTTAATCAAAGGTGTGTTCATGTGCATAATCTTACATGCTACTTATTGAAACTTTGGCTTGTTACTTTAGGTAGGTTTTTTTGTAGCATATACTAATTCAAAATCACTTTGTCATGTTCATTTACTGTTTCAGTGGAATCCATTTGGCTATATGTATATATAAGATAGACACTGAATGTGTGAAACATACTAAAGAAGATTCCCTGCTACAAGATATAGCCAAGAGGTTTAGAAAATCAGAGTATTTTTTGCTCTAGGAAGTTTGTTTGGAGACAATCCTAAGAGTCTAAAAAAAAAAAATCATTAATCACTATGGCAGCAGAAAGCAAGTCATGGGTTTTGCTTTTGGTGGAAATTTACTCTGTGGGCTCAGTGCAGCTGGTCAGCAATTGCAGGTAAAATCATCTAACATACATCCATTATTTGAACACAATTTCATGCTTTATGTTATAAGTGCTTAAATGCAGTGATTTGGAGGAGTGATGATTTATGCCTTCCTGATCTGTTTAAACACTTCAAAAGTTTAATGACTTCAGATGCAGGGAAATTTTGCTGCAAATATTTTTTGGGTGGTGTTCATGCAGAAGAAAATACAAAATAAACATAGGGTGCAGCTGTAGAAAGCAATATTTTTCTCTGAACAACTGAGATGCCACAACATGTCATGCAATGCTAGGAAAACTGTAGATAGTTTTGAATTGTAGGTCTTTTGGGCCTCCCTGAGCTGTGACTTCTGACAGAGAAAGTAGATATTGCAGTAGACATATCTAGAAGAATTTGAAACTGAAATCCTGGGATTATATGCATTTGTATGTGGTGGCAGATGTTGTTGTAATTCTAGACCATTTCCTCTGTTCTAGGGAGCTAAGATTTTAGCACTATGGTTGTTGTTGATTCTCCCCACTGCTTAATGAACAGCCTTTGTTTTCTCCTTCTGCCTCTGCTTTGGGCTTAACCTGCTGGGGCAGGGAGCCAAGCTTCTGGCAGAGTCAGGGTTCTTGATTGCTTTGGTGCTGATTTTGTTCTAATGTGACATGGAAGACACCTGCCTACTTTGCTTGTTTATTTATTTCTCCCTCAGTTAGATTTCCCAAAGTCTTGAGTATGTGGCAGCCCCTCCAGAAAGCAACTGGGCCTTCCAAAGATCTGAGTTTTCACCTGACCTCCTTACTGGTCACCTACTACCCTTCCCTTTCGAAATTTAACTCTTTCTCTACAGCTCATTTTTTATTTTTACACACTTCCTTTGCAAATCCAGACAGTCTCGAAAGCTTTAATTTGTTCAGATGTTCTATCTTTATGTTTTTTAGGCAGTGTTATTGATTTATTTATCTATTTGGTGATTATTTGGTGACATGACTGTGTGGTACTTTACTTTCTGTTTATTGCTCAAAGTTTTAGACTGAAGTAGTGCTTTCTTCCACCCTTCAAGTTAATTTCTGTTTTTCCCTGAGATGTTCCAGAAGTCTGGTGCTGAAACTTTAGCAAGTCTTTTGTAATGAGTGACAGTTATTTAATTTACTTTCTGTACCTGATACAATAACTCTTACAGCTTATTTGAATATGTCATTTGGTATTTTACATAGAAGTGCTGCATCATTGTCTTTGTAACATCCTTACTTGTAGATTTAACAGCACCAGGTTATCTAGGATTGCAGTTATTGGCTCTATATGTTTATGAAATACATGATCATAAATATTCATGATTTCTTGTGTGTATTTGATATCCGTTTGCAATGTTAATCCTGCCTCAGGACCAACTTCCATCATGACAAGTACAAGAAGTGTATTCTTCTTTCCTACTTTGTGAGCTTCATAAATTAAAACCTCTGGAATACACACAATGTAATTTGCCCTGCTTTGTTCCCTATGGCATTTGTTTCAATACCTTGTCATTGAGTTTTCATAGGAGCATTTTTTTCCTTGTTAGGTAACCTGGGTTCTGTTCTCTTTGTCAAAAACAGTCACTTTACTCTTTTGTTACCCACTTCACTTTATCAACTTTGAAAACTGGTTCCTGTGCTGCCACTTCCATGGCAAAACACATCCTTGTGCTGTGTTGGAGATGGTTAGACTCGAGTGATTTTTTGAAGGTGGGACAGTGTTCATGGTTTGAGTGCTAGGGAAATTAAAAGAGGAGGAAAATGGCTTCTAGACAGAAGGAGGCTCTTTACTGTAAATCCAGCTGAAAGCAAAGCATGTGCAAAACTGCCATGCACCATGGGGAAACTATTCCCTGTGTGCTTCATTCATTGCTGTTATTTTTCCCCCCAAGCTTCTCACTCTTAGTTGATATTAAAATTTGGGTTTGGCTATAGTAATACCGTTATATATTCATGTGAAGATGTGTGACACTCAGCTTAGTTTGCTGAGGATGGCTTTCTGAGCAGACACAGGGATACAGCTGAGAATTGAAATTAGCTGAACATTTCTGCTCAGTTTTCTTGATTATAGGCATCAAATATATTTTTATCTGTATTTCCATTAATTCACTTTTTGTTCAGTTCCCATAACCAGATAGCTTTGAAATTAAGAATAATATTTAATGCATAAAATACTTGAAGAAAAATGCCTACTTACTACTTTTGCATTGACTATATAAATTCTCAGAATCAAATGAGAACATTTTACCACTAAGAAGTCCTAAAATCTTTTATATCCCAGTTTTCATTCACTATTAGCAAGATTCATATTTGTCAGGACCTGCCAGCTTTTAAACAATTTACTTTACCTGGTTTTTAGTTACAGTAAAAACCTAGCTTGTTGTTTATCCTGCAAAACTCATTTTGCTCCCTCATATTGATAAAATTATGTCCAAATTTTGTTTGTACTATCTTTTTATTTCTAAATACGTCCGTAGGTGTAAAAGTTGAGAAAACAATTAGGCAGCCCAAGAGTCTTTTAGAAAGACTCTAGGTTATAAACAGAGCAAATCACGTTTCAGTACACAGGGGGCTGAGGATTGGGGCTGTTAAAAGGCATCCTCTGTGAGAACAGCCCCTGGCTGTCCTTGTGTTGCTCTGAGTCAGTTTGCTCTGAAATGGACCCACCACTGGTCAGAGCAGATCAGAGCAGTCACGCTCGTGGTGTCTCTGAGTAAATGTACTTTAGAAAGAGTAAAAAATGCTGCACAGCAGCTGTGAAAGAGAGAACCGAGACATGAGAAAAAATGTTGAAACATCCCCGCAGACACCAAGGTCAGTGTAGGGAGGGGAGTAGGTGTTAATAGGTGCCAGGGCAGAGATTCCCCTGCATACCAAGGAACAGAAAATGGCAATGCAGGTTAACCCCCTGCAGCCCATGGAACACACGTGTGGAGCAGATGTGCTGAAAACTGCAGCCCATGGAGCTCCAGGCTGGAGGAAGTGGTTATGTCATAAAGGAAGATGCAGCCCAGGTGGAGCCCACACTGCAGCAGGTTTGTTGACAGAAACTGTGGCCTGTAGACAACTCACACTGAGCAGTCTGCTCCTGAAGAACTGTGCAAAGAATCCATGTTGGGGCCCTTTACAAACAGCCTCAGTCCACAGGAAGGACCCACACTGAAGCAGGTTGGAAAGAGCTGTATCCTGTGGGAAGGACCCCAGGTTGCCATGGGAGAACAGTGTGGGGAGGAAGGAGAAGCAGAGATGAAACATTATTGTGGATTGATCACAACCCCCACTCCTTATCCCACTGTACCACTGAGGAGTGAGGAATGAAGGAGGAAAGTTGAGCCTGGGAACAAGGAGGTGTGAGGGCAAGGCATATTTAATTCGGTCTTTTTCTCACCATTCGAGTCCATTTTTAATTGCCAGTAAATTAAATCCATTTCTCTTGCTAGAGCTGGTTTTGCGCTTAGTAGTTTCCTGTCCTTATTAAGCCATGAGCATTTCCATCTTATTTCATCTCCTTGTTTTGCTGAGGGGTGGGAATGGAGAGGTTTGGTGAGCATCTGGCACCCAATCAATGTTAGCCCACTGGACCTCATTTGCTTGCAGCATTGTAAGAAGTAGAACCTATCTTTGATTGATGGATTCCCCATGTATAGAAACATAGTTGTGTTTTCTATAATTCCAGTGTTTATTGCTGTACAATTTGCAATGCCCTATGATGTGCTGACAGCAGAATCTACATGTAGGGCTTCCCTAAGCCATTTTTCAGTAAATTGGGGAACTGATACTAAATGAAGTGCATGTAATTGAGAAGGCAGGCCACTCTCATGTAGTCAAAATGAATTTTGAAAGACACATGAAGGAAGTACCTTCCTCACATATTCTAGCACAGAACAGGTAAGTGAGAAGTGATAATGCTTTTATTGGTATCTCCACTAATCTATTTTTTCCTAGCTAATCCTTCATTCTTTTATGTCTTACTGATCTGTTTATCGACAAATTACAATCTTTTCTTCCACTGATGTTCTCGATACTAAAGTGTAACACTGCAAAATCACCAAGGGCAAACAAAATTAGCACAAGGTATGTGAGGTTTAGAAAAAGGGAAAATGGAAAGAAAAATGAAAATACAATGGGATGAGCTAAGAAGAAAAAGAACAAAGATAAGTACTTAAATATGAAAAGGACAGGGAGTGAGAAGAAAGAAAAGAAAAATATTCTGAAGTAATTAATAGCAATAGTTATTCACTTAATGAAACAGGTGTATCTCTGAGTGTACATGCAGGTACATGTCTAGAGGACGTCTGAAGCACCTGCAGCTGATTTTTTAGAGAAAACTATAGTAATATGCTACAACCATCAACAAAGGTCCTACCCAGATGCCAAAAATAAATGTTTTATCTGTAGTTTGTGGCTTCTCAGTACCTGTGGTAGATTAGGTCTCATTTAAAATTAGGTGTTAAAATTTGTGAACCTTTAAAGGACCTGTTGCAAGGTTAATCAAACTGTACAGGAGCTGCTGAAGAGTCATTAAAATTGTACAGAAAAAAAGAATAAATTGGGCAGAGAAATAGGGCATTTTCTGCGTGGAAGGGATTACAGGAAGGCAAACATCTGTAGTGAACTCGAGTGAGGAAAGCCTTCAGCTCTGTGTGCCAAGAGCTATGTGAAGAATCTTGGCAAAATTAAAAAATCCATTCATTCAGAGTACATGACTAGAGAGGTATTACCAAGCAACAGCAAAGTGCATATGCTACCTGGGAAAAGGTCTTCTTAAAAGCTGTGGGGAGACCTAGTATGTGACAGAGTTTAGGACTGTTTTTTGGAATAGCATTCCATTCTTTTGGTGTAGGACTTAGTCCATGTTTTGTGGACAGGCTCCTGCTCTTGTTTCCTAATTCTGTGGTCATTGCAGCCCCATTGTATCTTCCCATTGTTTTGTATTTTTGAACAAAGATGAGCACTGGTTCTGCCAGTGCTAATGTCTGTGAGCTCACATTGTGTTTTAATCATCTCTGACTAGGAAAATCATTGGCACTGCAGTTTTCCCTTCACATTTATGCTTATTGGAAAGGCTAAATACTTTATCTCACACTCAGAGAAGGAACTTGAAAGTGCTGCACTGTCTTACTGACAGCATTGCTGTCCTAGAATCTTTTAGCACCATTGTAAGTGTTAGTATCAATATACAGAAATTACTTCAACTGAGCATGTTTTTGAGTGGGAAGAAATGGCAGAGTGTCACATACAGAGGTGCCAACCTACTCCAGTGTCAGGAGTGATTTTCTTTCTATCTTTCACAGGTATACCTAGTAATGAAAACTGTGAGTCCAAGACTGATTGGTCTGCCAGGCCTTCCTTCACAGAGCTTGTGAATAATCCCTATGTCTGTATGCAAAATGACATTTGAACAACTGCTATTCATTTTTTTTTTTTTTGATGTGTATACAATAGATGAGTATTAGGATGTCCCAATTAATCATGCAGGGAGATAGGGGAGACTAGTTATTTACATAACTCAGACTCCTAAGTAGAAAGACATCTTCCCCATTTCTCTGTAAGTTTGGTCCCTGTCCCTTGCATTCATTGTCTCATTCCCATTTCTTTCAACTTCCAAAAATTATTGAAAAATTTTGTCCCCATCAAAGTGAATGAGAAACTTGGAAAGTAGCCAGTTTCACTGGAGCCACTAAATTAATACACACTGGACCTAAATCCCTAAATCATCCTTGGTGTAATTCTGGTGCCATTAACTGGGACATGTGTGCAAGTTGTTGGGGTATAAAACAACAGGTTTGTTCAGTTCATAAAGTGTAATCCTTTCAGCTTGGAATGTTAATATTTTGTTTCTGTGTGGTTTTTACAATGGAAGGTATTATAATAAAGCCTTTCATAGGCAAAATACTGCAACAGCTATTTGCAGTTAGGTAAGATATGATATGTAATATAATGATGCATTTCAAAGTAGAAGAGAAAGAACCAAGTAGACTTAATTAAAAAAGGTTCATCTTTCAGCAGCAGCAAATGTTTGCTTTCTCAGTTTCACTTTCTGTGGATTTCTTTTGGATTTTTCCTTACTTTTCTTATTTTTAGGAGCTGTGCCAGTTCTACAGTATTAATACCACATTCTATGGTATTCCCTAGGTATTTCTTGGCAAAAGTGCTGCATGTGACTTACAAGTACAAGACAGCGAGTACACATAAGATTGTAAAACCTCAAAAAAGCAAAAGAAATATCACCAAAGACATAATTCACAAGGATAATATTTTTGTGGGATTTTTAGGACAGTGTTATAATTTGTCTTATTTTAGAGCTTTTCAAGTAGATGCTGCAAGGATTATTTTATAATGCAAACATTTCCCCCTTTTCCCAAACTGATTGTATTCAAGTTGGCTTCTGTATTTTAGTGACGTGCAGTAATCATGATGCAGTCCTGATCTGAGTCATATCATTGATTAGTTTTAGTGGGAATAAGGGTTAAGTATCAAGGTTTCTTTCTATATTTAAACTTCTGCAAAATTTCTTTCTGTATTTAAACTTCTGCAAACAATACATAAAGAAAAAACCAGAGTTTTTGATTGAGTGGTCCCAACAGCTTAATGTGATTTTCACTTGCATACATGAAAAGCAAGTCATAAAATTACAGGAGGGAATGATGGAGGGAAAAATAAGGAAAGTTATGTTTGAGAGTAAATGAAATTAGTCAGAGCATTGTGATTCTAGAAGAAACTAAATGATGCCATAATTAGATCAAGCCAAAACATTTCAGGAGAAAGGCTTTTAAACCCACAAAACATATTGATTTATTATCTTAATGCATTTGATAAATAGCTTCAGAAAAGAGGCAAACAACAGGATTCAACAAAGCAAACATATTTTATTCCCTCTCCCCAAATAAGAAAAATGTGATATTTAGCTTTACATCAAATGAAATTTTGAGATTAAACTCTCCCAATTAAAAAATCCAACCCAAACAAAGCATTTTTTTTTAATTGACTGAAATGCTTAGGCTAAGCAAATGCCATCACGGGGCGGGGGCAGACTAAAAAGAGATGTGAATTTATTATAAAGAACCGTAGTCATATCCAGAGGTGGGATGTGGTAATTTGTGACATTTATGCTTTTTCTTCTTCCTAGATATTGATGCCTCTGGGTTTACACTGCAAATAATGCAAAGAGAGTCCATCAATATGGGTAAGTAAGTGAAAAACCCAAATTGTCTTAGGTCAAATGTGTAGGACCAATATTGTGAGGATGTTGGTTTTTTTTGTTAAAAAGTATTTCAGGGCACAGTCAGCCCTATGTGGATCAGAGTCCATATGATAAGATTGATACTAAAAACTGCATTCTATCCAAAGTATATTTTTCCATAAACTTATTTTCATGCAAATTTAAACTGTTATGGGAGATTTAAGCTCGTTGTCTATATGAAAGCTGGTAGTTTATACAAATTGTTCTGAAAGTCATGATTACACATTACTAGGATCTGAGGCACTGACAATGTAGTCAGAAAGGTTTTCTCTGTCTAAAGCAGATAGAAGATGTATCATAGGTCTATAGATCTTAAAATTATAAGAACACAAATAAGAAAAGAAGTGGATAAAAAGAAAACAGATCTTTGTTTAGAAAAAAATAGACTAAAAATGTTATTCAGTGCTGGACTCAAATTTATTGCTGCTCTGATTCATCTATTAAAAAAAACACTTATCCACAATACAAGGTGACACAGTAATGCATTTATAATATTCTGTGTGTGCTACCATTATGCTTCCAAATTTTGAATGCTAATAGGGTTATCTCTTGTTTGCTCAATACAGTGAACGTGTCTTAGTTAATATTATGTGCAGTGATCCTGTTGTATTTTCAAAAGCCACTTGTTTGTAATCAAAAAGGATTTTCTATTTATATGTATTTCCTGACAACTGCTGGTTTGCTTTTTTTGGTTTTGTTTGTTACTGAGAATTGATTTATTCAAAAACTCTCATCTAAGTCCATCCCTTGACCAGTTTGACTGATCCAAGTAGATCTAGGTGTTCCACATATCGCTTTAATCCCTGGTGAAGAAAATTTGCTTGACCAAAGAAGACAGTAGAAAATTCAAGTAACTTAGAGATGCCAAGTGAGCAACAAAAAGGCAAATGAAATTCAGTGTTAATAAATACATACCAAAGTTAAAATTAAACCTACTGGTGCACTTTACAGCATTCTTAGTCAAGAGTATTGCTTGGAGAAATGGAGAAAAATAATTATAAGCAGTTCAGTGCACAGTTACAGTCAGGAAAGTTAGCACAATTTTGGGACATATATGAAGTAGGGTGAAGAATAATAAGAGATTATTGTAGTACTTTTGTAAGTCCATAGGGAAGTCCTTGTACAGCACTGTGTGCAGAGCTTTCTACCACACCTCAGAGAGGTATTAGCCATCTATAAGGAGATTCAGAGAAGGAAAATGACAATTATGGAGATTATGAAACACCTGTCATAAAAGAAAATTGGGAGGGTTTTCCTTGGAAAGATGAGTAAATGGGGACACAATTAAATACACAGAATACTGAATGTTACAGAAAGATTAAGAACAATTTTTCCTCCTCTTTTATAATACAAGACAAAAGAGGCATTAATGTAAACATTTATTTACTTATATTTAGAATAATAGAGATGTAAGATGGGATGTAGTGTTCCTTAATTATGCAATAAACATCTTCACATAAAACCTAAGCAGCATTAGGGGAACCTATTCCACAAGGAATCAGACCTGAAGATACAGAGATCCATGTGCTGTACAGAAAAGAGTTCAGGGATGTATGTAATAAAGATGGGAAATTGAAAGCTGATATTTTTCCCCCATACATGAGGTAATTAAATGGGAGAACTATAGTGCAGCAGAAAGTGATAGGACCAAACATTTAGCAAAACTGAAAAGAGCATGTTTATACATGTTTATAATTTTAATCATGCTATATAAAATCATTGCAATTAATCGTAAGAACTTAGTAAACCATACTATGTCTCATTTCAGAGCTTAAACTTATATTTAATGATATGAGACCAAGATGAAACTTTGTGTAGCTTGGTGTAGATAATTTTCAGTCTGGAATGATTTTACATTTTCCTGTGAAACAGTTGCACTGGATGCTCAAAGAGATCATTAAGATTTGATGGACTTTGGTGTGATCTAATATTTTGATTCAAAGGTTTCTGTATTAGTAAACATGTTGCATCTAGCTCTGGTAAAGCAGAGTTGTTATGAAGCAAGATGCTGAGAAGCATAGAGTGTTAAGCTTGCATCATTAGAGTGCAAAATTGCTTCAAACAGTCATTTCTGATGTTAAGGAATTTTAGCCAATGCACAGCTGACTCGTGTGTGGGGCTGTGAGTTGTGTTGCTTAGAGAGAGATGGTAGTTATAGGGCTTGAAGTGTTATTCCACATATTTTAACTGACTATAAAAATGTTTTAGGCAATTTTCCTGAGCATCTATTTCAGTAAAAAGTAAAGTGTATTTTTGCTTTGCTTCCTATTTTTGTTGTTAGTTTTAAAGTATCTTGATAAGTATATACAAATATATGTAGGGTTGGACCCTGTTATTCATTATAAATGATTCCCCTGTCAAAGAAGTGGGATAAATGTATACGAGACATTTTAAAGGCTTTTTGATACTACAGTGTGCAATACTGTGAATGAAAAACTCTTGGCTGCTGAAAATCTGTTTGATCTGTGTGGAAAGCTGTAAAGGTGTTTCTTAAGAAATACAACCCAGAATTTGTTTTGGTTTTTCCATACATAACCTATTAAAATCTCACACACAACATATTTTTGCTGAAAGTATGGATGTGGAAAAATTAATGTTGTGTAAGTTGGTGTGTGAACTTAGAATGCATTAAAACTTGTGCGCTGTGTTAATTTATCTACCCTACAGTACACATACAGGCATACTTCGTTTTTATCAAGACTTGTCACAGATTCAAAGGTTGTGTATTCAGATGTATATCACAGATAATTTCACTGAATTTTTTCCAATAACTTTTTTGCACATTCATAGATTGAATGTGGGGGCTTTGGGGATTGACAGTATCTATTGAAAAACAAATGCAGAACCTAGTGCACCTATTTTAGTTTTTCAGCATATAGAGAAAGTTCAGTATAATAGTAATACTATTCGTGACATCAAGAATATTCCAGTTTCTCTGGTACACAGAGTAAAATGATCCAAAAAGAAAGATGTTTTAAGGAAAACAGGATGCAGTTTCATCAGTGTTTCTGAGAACATTGGAACATGCAAATCTGTGAATGAGAAACTCAGCTTCCCAGTTGGCAACCAATTGATTAAAAGAGCAGTTCCCTAATGAGATAACTAGAAGAAGCCAAAGCCATAAAAGCCTGCACAACCAAATATGCTGACACTGTTTAACAATGAGCATGTTCACACAGGAGTACTGGAGCTTTGCTGGTTGCGGGAAAATGGCTTTACCTTAACTTGATTTATTTTTTAGCCCTCTGTGATATACTATGTAGCTTTATAACTAGCACAGTATTTAGGCAGTGTCTTTAATCAGACCCAATTATACTGTTTCAACATAACTCCAAGTAGCTGTTTCAAAGCATTTTGTATGCTATATCTGCAGGTAGTTGGCTATTTGTTCTAGGCAAGAGGAGTATAGGATACTACATAATTTGTGAGAAGTTGATTTCCGTACAGTTTTAGAGAAATTTGACTTGTGAGTACAATCAGATTTGCTCTCCATTGTCTTTGGGTAGCTAGGAGGCTCTATCTCACCTTGACAGATCTTTGTTGCTCAATTGCCACACCTTTGCTGGGTCTCACATGGACTATGACAACTTGAACAGAAAGCTTTGGAAAGCCTGTAAGCTTACAGGGCTCTTTATATCTGCATGTTTTCTTAAATGACTCTGTTTTCTTCTCTCTCTCTGGACTTCCCATTAAACATTGACAAAAACCTACTTTAGATTTGCATATATACAAACATATTCCCAAGTCTGCTGTAGCTCTGTCCTCTTGATTGTCCAAATTTTGAAATAGGGAGCAAGCAGCTGGGGCTCTTGTGTGCCTGGATGTGACCAGAACGTGTGCCAGGACCAGGAGCTAGGAAATGCTACTGGATGCTGAAATTTAAGCATAGCCCATCCCACTCACCTGAAGCTCCAGGATAAACACAATAAAACTCTCCATGACAGTGTAAGGCTTATGTGTTCAGAAACTTAAGCTTGTAACTATGGGAAGATTTTCCTGTACAGATTGCAAAATGATCCACAACCTCTGAGCTGGGATGCAGCTGGACAGCCATGATAGAACTGTGCAGCTGTGCTGGCTCTCTGATGTCAAATGATACAAAGCATGCTGTATTGATTAATTCATGTTTTCTCTAAGTGGACTGTATATTTCTGTGTCCTTTCCTCCCTAAAATAAATAGATAGTCATATGCTTATATTTATATGTTAAAAGTACTTTAAGAATTGTATTAAATGAGCTGCTTGTGTACATTGCCTTCTCTGACAAGGGAGCAGATGCTAATCAGGTCACTTAATGCAATTAAGTGAAGAGTATGATAAAAAATCTAGGCAGAATTTCTCTATGATTAACACAGAACAGGGTGTAGAGTTTTTGTCCAAGGATTTTAAGTGACAAAGAGAAATGCTCCATTTTCATTTTCTGTGGAAGAAATCCAGCATTTTCGTTTCTGTCTCACACATCAGTATTGTATTCTATGATAAATACTACAATGGGAAGATAGTTATTCTAAGGGGTTGGTTTCTGAAAGGTTTTTGGGGGTAGAGGGAGGAGGATTTTATGTAGCCATTTGAGAGATGAGTTATGCAACCAAAAGCTAGAAATCTTTGTTGTTGATTTCAGTGTGCTCATGAGCTGGGATTAATGTTCTTTGTGCTTGCTGATGTAGACAAACACGCAGTAGTTCTAAATTTATACCACATGTACTGGAATCAAGCTCGCCTGTTCATTTAAGTGCCGTTAGGAACAGGAGGAATTTTTTATATCTAATGACTCCTAAAATGGCACACACTGATGGGTAGACTAGAAAAATAACAAGATAAATAAAGAAGATGCTTAGCTACCATCTATAGCAACCATAAACATCAATTCTGTTGTTTGAGACCTAGCAGAGTTAACTTTGGTGAATTAGATATAGGGGATTTGTTTTCATGGCTCAATATGTGTAGATACAGACATATATAGATTTGTGTGTGTGACATGCACGAGGCACTTTGACGATTTCTTTTGCTGAGAGAGATTACAGAGCCTGCATTCAGAAAATTAAAAGGGACTGTTTGCAGAAATATGTAAAAAACACTGGTAGAAACAGGTATGCCCCAAAGTGGTGACAATACTGTTTTAAAATATGCACTAGTAGGGACACAGAGATAATTTCCATAACTACTGCATCATCTTATTCCTCAAAGAGGAACAGTTGTGGAATACAAAGTAGAGGCTTCTGATTAAGTGTTTTGGTGACAGGAAGGCAATATTTTATATTAGTATGAATGAAAAAGAAGCCTCTGGAAAGTAGCTTGAGGTAAAGCACTTCCTTCCCATTTTTGTCATTTGAATAATGAAAAAAACCTGTAACCAACTGAATACCCAACCTTTGGCCACATGTACTCTCTTTGAAAATGGCATGAAAGCATAGGTAATCACTTTAATTTATACAGAGTTTCTCAGGTCATGGTACTTCTTTGTCACCACGCAAAGGAAATTCTTTGGAACTCTTATAAGAGAAATATTCCAAATGCCTGTTTCATCTTAATAAAGCAGAAGACAGAAATGTATCTGTGCTAAGTTTTCTTTTAATCCTCAGAATATAAAATGAGTTTACCTAAGTTTAAATCTGGAAGAACTGACTTCTGTTGAAATGCATATTACATAGATGGCCACCCTACCATTCTTGTCATACAAGAAAGAACACTTGTGAAATTGATGTAATGACAAAACCAACAGGGGAGAAATGTGAAATGCAGGAAGCAAAATCTAGAGGATGTAGATGCTGTGTAGTTACCTAATTTTTGTAGTGGACATTACAAGTCTTATTCTGAGTTTTTTATTTAGAGTAAAGTATGACACATAATCATCTGCTTACATAATCAGTACCTATCCCTTTTGCTTCCTTTCTGAAAGGACAAAATAAGGGTTATAATGGCAATGGGTTATGAGAGCTCTACGGTCATATGACCTTTATTTTGCCAAGGAGAAGAGAGTCTAGAACTCACATCCTGGGTGACTGTCTTTGCATGCTCATTTGGTTGCCTTTTAAAGCAGCTGTTAACATGGCAAGGTGTACTTCCTACTTATTTTTCAGTTCAGGACTGGGTGATCTTTCACATACACTCCAGAGTGCTCAGAAAAACCTGCTGGTTTTCAATAGGTGTTACAGTGCATTTACACTGCATGTGTCCACTGAAAGAAATAATGCTGTTGCTTAGCTGTCCTGAGTGTATTATTTTATACAAGTTATGATTACAGAAAGAATTCTATGTCATTAAATGGGAAGTGGATATAAAAATATGAGATGTGTTCTCATTAAACATTAAGTGTTTCAATTGCTGTAAACTACATCCAAATACTAAAAAAAATTATATCTTGCAGTGACTTCAAACAATAGGATAATGGCTGAAATGGTATCTCTTTATAACACAAGAAGCTGTGAAGTCCATTGTAGTTCAGTTACATTTGTAATAGGACATATGTTCAAGAAAAGTGAGTTTTGACAATTATATGATCACTGCCAAGAGTTAGTGTCTTTGCAGCAAGAATTTCAGAGAGATTACTTCAAGTTAACATTAGTCTTGCTTGGTGAACTGAACTATCATTTGTGTTTGGAGTGAGTGAATGGAATTGCTTCTCCTAGAGTCATCCAAAAGACATACAGATTGTATACTCCAAGATTCCTCTGTGACTGGAGTCAAAGTATAGTACTTAATCCTCTCAAAGCATGTTCCTGAATTTAAACCACTAATGCAGATGCATCCCTACTACCCCCATCTAATACAGTAACTCTAATCAGGCCAACACTAAAAAACATTTACATATGATCAAGGCTTGTTTAGGCACATCTCAGCTAGCTTCAGTTGCTCTTATTTGGTACTGAGGCAGAGAAACTTCCTTACACAAACACTCCAGAACCCTTTGCACTTAGGGAATCTGGCTCTAATGAAGTCTGTATCACTGTACCTTTACAGCTGGTTCTTTAGAGGCTGTACAGACTGCAGTGGAATCTCTTACAGAGGTTAAATGACTTCACAGGTGTAGAAATGAAGGGTATTTGATTTAACCCCACAAAGTGAAAAATCACACATTTGTTACTCTACCTTTGTAAATTAGTGACTAAAACCAGAACTGGAGTTGGTTTCTCTGTCACAGTTGCTGGAATAAGCTGTAGAATAGAATTTATACATTGCACCACATGAAACAGAAACTCCTGAGGATCCTAAGAACTAGCTGTGAGATGAGCTCCCTAGGGAGCAAATAATCACCTCATTGATAGTACTGAGCTGCATTAATATGCACCAAAAGTGATGCTAGCAGTTTCTGGAGAGCAAATTATGATATTTCTTTTTCTCACATCCTGCAGGAGTCTCTTCATTGACAAATAAAATGGACATTATTAAGCTGAGACATACATCTTTGAACCAGAGTAACTGTAGCATCATCTGCACATATTTCAATTTCCTCATTAGGAATATAAAAAAAAATAGAGTTGCTTTTATTTTTCAATACTTTTTTCCTCTTATAAAAAAAAACCTAAAATGATTATTTCTTGTAGCACTTTTTTTTTTTTTATTTTTAATTTTAGGAGGACAGAATGTAGGGATAGGCTAAGGTTAAACTTGTTAGTAGGTTTTAAAATAAATGGCTTTTCATGAAGGTATATATAGTTATATATACATATACATACACATCATATACACATACATATTTAAATATATATATACATATACATACATACACACACATAAATTCTCTCATTGTTTGAGGTTTTATTTTGGAGGATTTTTCATCACCTTTCCTGGAAACATTAATCTTCATTGGGCAACCATACATTTTCCAGGTGTGGAAACAGAGTGCCTCTTACTTTTTAGGGTAAATTGTAAAGACAACTTCAAGGTGAAATGCACAGAAAGCAAGCTGTGCTATAGTGGTGTGGTTTGATGTTCACATGGCCTCAGCTCTGACTTAGTTCTACTTCCTTCCTTCCAACTGCTTTTAAATCACTGTTGTGGTTCCCTTAGTATTTTGCCCTGTTTCCATTGCTCTTGACATGACTTTGTGATGAAATGGAACCAAAAGGAAGATCAGAAGCGCATTGCTGTAGATGTTGCTATCTGGAGTCAAAACACAAAAATGTGGGGCTAGATGGAGAAGGATCCAAAAGGCTTAGAAAGATCTATTTTGTTATATAGTTCTGAGAGAACAGGCATAACTGGTAATAAAGCCATTTGTAAGAGGGAAATTTGTAAATATGGCAGTAAGTGGCTTTCCTTGAGTGTCTGTACTCTGGTATGCAGAGCTTAGGTAACAAGACAGGTCTGGAAGTCCATGCACCTCCAAAAGCCTGCAAATATAAAAATCACAAAGACCAGGTGCAATACTATGCACAATTTAGACACTTCCATGAGTGTTTAAAACAGGAGGTTGATGCCTGTAGATACTGGGTTTTTTTTTGGTGGAATTTGAACAGTCCAGACATATTGTGGAAGGGCAGCAATATGCAGTCAATTCAACAAACTGTTGCACTGCATATTGGCTGCTTCCCAGTGCAAATACTGGAGGGGTCAGACAGTATGGTGCACCATAATGGTGTACTTGACCTGCTGTTCACAGGTGTCTGAGGTCAAAGTTTGAAGGAAAACTGGAAAGATGCAAGAGCAGAGTTGGGACTCTGGCCTTCAGGAAATCAGATTTCAATCTGTTCTGGCAATTTCTTTGCCCAAGTTTCAAAATGTTAGGCAGAATTCCCATTGGAAGCTGCCATGAGGGAAAGAAAGTGCATAAGCAAAATTGTTGTTTTTCAAAGAAAACTTACTCAGAGTTCAGAAAATTAACTCTCTTCCATTTGCACAGGAAGATGAGAAATTTTGGCAGAAGAGTCACTTGGCTGGCAGGGTGCTTCTGGATGAAAGGAAACATAAGAACACACAAGAAGTGAAAACTAGGCAACAAAAGAGGAATACAAAGAGAATTGCTTGAGCATTTGGAGCAAAATCAGAAAGACCAAAACACAGCTGCAGATAAAATACTGAAGCACGTAAGGGGTAATGGGAGAATATGCTAGAATCAGTGGGATGCTCAGGGAAAATGTGGGTCCATCAATGAGTGTAGGAGAAACAGATGGTTCAGAAAAGGCTGAATGACTCCATGCCTTTTTTTTGCCTCTGTCTTCACAAGCAAAACTTTCAGTACGAGAAAAACTGGGGGTGGGGAGGACAATGGGATAGAGGATCAACAGGTTAGGAACTGCTTAGAGAAACTGAATGTATTCAAAACCTTGGGCCATGTTGGATTCACCTGAGGGCACTGGAAGGTTGGCTGAGGTGATGCAATTAGATAAGGTTGCCGAATTTAGTTCTGCTAATGATTTTCTGGCTTGTAAAGCAGTTACCAGGAAAGGCTGGATTGACACAGCCAAGGACAAGGCTGATAGTCCACACGAGAATAGATGGCCAATGACAAAATATTAAGCAAGCTGTGTAACTTAGGTGAGGGGTTTCCAGGGAAGAAATAATTGCAAATTGCAGAATGTGAGAAATAAGTGCATCCTGAAAAGCCATGTATACTGCCATAAAAAAGAAAAAAAAATGTTTATTTGTGCCTAGCCTATTAAATTTAAAGGATATGATTTGTGCTGAATATTCTCTTGGGGCCAGCAGTTAAACGCTTTCTCAGTAACTATGGTTCCATGAATAAAGTGTTAGGAATTTCTATTTTGGCCTTTCTGTAGACCAGCAAAAACACTTGCTGTAGGGCAGCAGCTAAATACTCTTAAGAGATTATTATTATTTTCTTTATAAGAAAGCATTTTTCCTGAAATCATTACTGAAACTTGGTCTAGCAATATGTCTAGGACTTTATCCAAAAGTACTTTTGACTCTTGTGTTCAGATTGGTGTCATTGAGATATTTTTTAAAATTTAGGCTATAGTGCTAATGCAACCATCAACTTCAATGATGCAGGGTACATATCTTGTTTGCTTTCTAGATTATTGGATCCTGCCTGACATACATCTTGTCAGGAGTGCTGAAATGCCTCCAACATTGTATTCATGATTTTAACTGAATGACCTGCTATCTACTGTTTGACTTGACCATGTCCCTATTAATCTTTCATAGATATTGATCTAACTTATTGCTAATGGATTTTGATTGTGCAAACACCTGGGCATTCTCAAATTTGGACTAGATGTTTGCCATTTATTGAGCCAGAGAACACAAGAAACAAAAAAAAGTGAAGTAGTTGACCAATTTACACACTGCAAATAGAGTGAAATTAGATTTCCTTGACTGATAAAGAAAAATTGTAATCAAAATCATTAGAAATGGGATAAAAGTATTTGCCAAAAATGTCCCATTTACTGACTTTGATTGTTAGTTTCTCTTTGCTAGGTTTTGGTTGGGTAGGAATATTAATATTATGTCCTCTAGGTAGTAGGCATGGTATTTCCTTCAATCTCAGTAATAAAGAATGTATACATTTGCTTTTAGGAGTACAGAACATGTCCCATATCAGATAATAACTTTACTGTATGTAAAACTGAATGTCAAACTCCTGGAGCAAGTTTCTGAAACAAATACCTCTATTTTTCTGATTTTTCTAAATATTTTTCTGAAAGGGTATCCATGCTGGTCTTGCATATGGCAATGCCTGTAGTGATTTCCCTGTTTTGTAGTGGAGGGAATGAAGGGAGAGAAAACAGGTTTATTAGGGCAAGGGCTGATCCTAAACAGATGAACTGGATATCTTAGTGAACTCTTGGTGACACCTGTGTGGATATTTTTGTGTAGCTCACAGGACCTTTCAACTATTTTGTGAGATACATGCTGGTCCTCCTGTCTACTGCTTTTGCTCAGCAGCTTGATAATACTCACTGGTGAATATTTCAGCGTCTTGATAGTTGTTAGTTATAGTTTCTCGCATTAAACTTGTTGTAAGTACAATTAGTGCCTCATTAACTCTTGGCATGGAGTATACATTGTATTTTAGAATGTCCTTTTTTCTTACATTCCTAAAGGACTAAATTAATGGCTTCTTAGTATAGAAAATGCTTCCCAAGTTTTATCCATCATAAACCGAGCATTAGTTAGGTAATCTGTAACTAAGGTCAGCTAACAGATTTATTAACTTGCAGATGCCTGACTGACAAAAATGACTGAACTGTAGAAATATGATCACTCAGTTTATTTTTTTTGAGTCACTAATGGTATGTCAACTTTAAGTATCAAGGACAGAGTCAGCATGTTTAGTAGATTATATTGGTGTAATTTTCTCCTTTTTTATTTGTCATTGCTTCTTTTTTTGATGATTTAAGATAATATTTTTTTAGCCAAAGCTTGAAACAAAGTCACAGCATCTCATTTGACTGGGAGAGAAATTAAATAGAAGAATCCACATGATCACATGCATATCTTGTATATCTACACAATTATGGTTTTGTACACTTTCTTTAGTGTCTTATGTGTTTTAGAGCAAGTGAGGTATATTAGATGTTTAAATCTATGAAGGTGAAAAGGAGACACAATGTTGAGAAGGATACTGAAGAATTAAATCAGTAAAATTAGAAGGAATTAGTGGAAACAATACTTGGCAAAAAAGTGAGAAAGAAGAAACATAGATGAGAATTGAGAATTAAAGGAAAATTACTTCAGGAGTGTCGTTACTGCTTCTGAGTTTGAAATTCAACAGCAAAAGGAAAATATTGCACAGTAGGAAATAGATGGAAGGGAAAAGAGCTTGAAAAAGAGAAAAAGGGAAGTTTTTTTTTCCCCTGGTTGATGTTCCCTGGAATGTATTTTTATCTTCTGTATGATTCTTGGATGATTTTGCCAATTTTGCTTATTTTTTCATCTCCCCTGTGTAATGACTCCTAAGGGAGCAGAACCTGTCAAAATGGAGGTAATGAGCAACTGTGAGAGATGACAACTGCCATGGATCCTGTATTTACCACATCTGGGGAGTGCTGCAAGGGAAGCTACACACCTCTGAAGTAACCAGTCACTTGACATTGCTGTGCAGTTGTATATCACAGATCTTAGCCCCAGTAAGGTTCAGTATAACTGGCCAGCAGCTGGTCCCAGCCACAGGGTCACTCTTTCTGCTTCTCCTTCATGTCAGCAGTGACTCTGATGTGTGGGGGAGTGTTTGAGGGCTGCTGTCCTCCGTAGCACTCCAGTTCAATGATGACAGTTCTGGGTGTTATGATGATGCAGCATGAAACAGAGAAGCTGGAGGTGTTTTAAGGAACAGACACAGATGGGATGCTGCAAAGAACTGGCACACAGGATAGTGTAAAGAGTTAAATATGTGCAGGACTGCCAGGCAATGAGAGCCACATTGAAATACTCTGCTTCCTGTGAAAGAAAAGTCACGTAAGCAACGTTTAATTTCAGTGTTGCTGAACTCAGCAAATAGGTGTTCTACATATCATATTCAATGCCTCCAGATCTTTAATTCACTGATGGTTTCTGTACTCTCTTGACCTGCTGTAATAATCACTGCTTCACCTATCCAAGTGGCTGACTTGCTCCATGGGGGAAAAGCCACTACTCAGAAGTCCCCAGTTAGCTGCTCAATACAGGACTCCAGATTCAGCATTCAGAGATTTTTGGCTGGTGCGGCAGTTTTGCTATTGTGCTTCTAATTGTTTCATTCCAGAGGGGATATGCAATATGTCAAAAGATGAAATTATTAATAGAGACTATCATGTACCATTCTCTACAAGCAGCTTTTTTCTGCAAAGGACAAAGTTATGAACAGATAAGCTGAGGGTTAGGATTAAATCAGCCCTTTCTATGAAGATAACTTAGGAGAAATATAGCTCTTCCTAGTGCTGATCAACTGCTGATCCTACTCTAACTTGTAATGAAAGGATTAGATGACAAGTGTCACCAGCATTATTTCAGATGCTAAGAGATTGCTAATAATGTGATAGAAGTCTGCTGTGAATATTGCATGAGGAAGGTTATCTATAGCATAAGTTGAGCGGGGAACTTGCTTTTTTGTACCCTGACAGCATAATTACAAATGCTTCTTGCTCTTACACATGTCAGCTCTCTGCTTCTGCTGTTAGTTTATGAAGTAGTGTAGTGTGCTACACAAATCTGTCATGGTCCTTCTTGACCTAGAAAAGTCTGAGACTGGATGATCCCAAGTTATGTAAAATCAATGGTGTTTCTCCCCAAAGAATATTGCCAAATTTTGAATGCTGCTAAAATAAATATATAGATTGGGGACTAACTTTTCATAAATGAGCTAGCAAAAGAATTTGATATAAAAGCACAGCAGTAGTTTGCAGGACACATTATCTATTTCAGCCCCTACTTTGAAAACTCTTGTTGCCTCAGTTTACCCAGTTCTGTCTGACAGATGCCTTGTAGAGGAGTTGCTTAACTAGTGCAGCTGAATGTTTGGGAAGATTTTCATAGATCCTTGACAAAAGATACAATACAACTCTAAAGTGTTATTATTGTGGCTTTGCTCACAGCTTTATGAATATTGTATAAAAATTTTATTAGTTCTGTTTGGTAGAAATAAATCATTCACAGCTGGTAACAACTTTTATGAGTGTGCTTGTTTTAGTTGGGGTAGAGTTAATTTTATTCATACTAGCTAGTGTGGGGCTGTTTGGGATTTCTGTTGAAAACATTATTGATAACAGAATGTTGTTTTAGCCATTGCTGAGCACTGCTTGCACAAGGTCAAGGCCTTTTCTGCTTCTTACTCCACCCCATCAGTGGGGAGACTGGGAGTACACAAGAAGTTGGGAGGGGACACATCTGGGATTGCTGATCCAAACTGACCCAAGGGATATTCCATACCCTATGGCATCATGCTTGGCATATGCTGCTGAGAGGAAGAAAGGAGAGGAGATGTTTGGAGTGATGACATTTGACTTCCCAAGTCACCATTACCTGAGGTAATGTCTCCTGATTTCCTGGAGATGGCTGAGGACCTGCCTGGCCATGGGATGGGGTGAATTAATGCCTTATTTTGGTTTGCTTGCATGAGCAGGTAAACTGTCTTTATCTCAACCCAAGAATTTTTTTCACTTTTAGTCTTCTGATCCTCTCCTCCATTCCACTGAAGTGGACTGAGTGAATGGCTGTAGGGTACTTTGTAGCAGGCTAGGGTTAAACTACAATAAGTAGTCTTGCTAGCTTGCTGTTTTGTTTAAAAAATACATTTGGATTTTTTTTCCCCCCAACTTTTATCATTTATTTAATTTGATCCATCCTAGTCTCTGCACTTGAATTTCCTGCATGATTAATTCTATAATATTAAAAATGTGATGAAATGCAAACTTTATAAAATTGACGGATAATTGTGTTTCTTATGTTAGTCAGCGAAACAGATGATGAAAAAAACCACTATGGCCTGATCAAAACCATTAAATAATTTAAAATGAGGACTTCAGAATCAGGTTAGAAGAATTATATTGAAAATAATGGTTATCTTGCTTTATAAGCTTTCTGATGTGTCCTATCTTTTGCAGGGTTTTTTTTCTTGAGAATGTTAAGCACATATTTGTAGTTAATTTGCTGATATTATGTGCATGAGCTATTACTTTTCCTTAACTTCAAATTGTGCCGCTCATTCTTTTCATTCTTAAAAGGATAAAGGCTGGGATTTTCCAAAGGAGCTTAGAAAATTTAGGTCTAAATTTTAAAAGGTGCCTGAACATTTGGATAAATGCCAAAGGGGATTTTTCAGAAGCATTCAGCTTTGTATTAGAAGAAATAGAAATGGGTATTGAAATTGTTGAAAATCATACTGGGTTTGTATCAGTAGCCTTTAATTCCTACAGGTATTAAAACTGCCTTCTTTGGCTATGTCTATTTTAGTAAGTAATGCAACTCAGTGGGAGCAGATTTGTAGAGCAAAATGATGCTGAGAAGCTAACATTCACATTATTTCATTTTGGGGCGTTTTTCTTCAGAAGAGCACTAGTCTTGTCCCATAGACTAAATTCAAATTAGCAGATGGAACACATGTAATATGTCACAGAATACCTCAAGAATTGTTTGGAAAGAATGACTGGAAGTCCTCTAGTCCAGTGTGCAGCTCAGTGAAACTACTGACTACTGAATGCTGCACTCCTCTCCCAGTGAGGAGTACTTTACAAGTCCAGCCTGGACCTCACAAGCTGCAGTTCCTATTATTTTTGGCTGCATCTTGTGTTATTGTTCTTGTTCTATAGCATCTCTACCAAGATAACTTTGGCTTTCTGTTTTGTTTCCTGATCAAGCTATTGTAATTACGCATTAGTATAGAAGCACATGAAGCAGGATTGTGCCTTTGCAGCCCTCTCCTATGCAGACTTGCTCCATATGTATTGCCTTCTAGCTTAGCTCTGGATGTGGACCCCAAGTTCAAAGCTCTCCCTGGTAGGTCACCATGTCTGTCTCCTAGCACACTACGAAGAAAGAAAACAAAACCTTACTGGTGACTCAGGTATGCATCCAGTTGTTCTTCTGCCACATATATCTATCTATTCATCTCTGAGTCTTTCCTCTTGTAGAGAAGGATAGAAGAGAACCCCATTTTGAGTTCCAGCTGTGTTTTCTTTGCACCATTAGCCCTAGCAGCATGGTGCAGCAGTCTATCCTCAATAAGCCTTCAGGATTTCCCGTTCATCAGGGATGTCCTGTGTTGTCTGCAAGTTCCTGACATTTTGATTGCCCCTGAAGCAATACAGCTCAAGTCTATCAGAAATCTTACTGACTGAAAGTTCTGGTTGGAAAATGTTAATTGAGAAAACAAGTGAACAAGCTCAGAATGGATATTCTACCTGGATGTTATTGAACTGCAATATATTCTTGGGCATAGTTTTGGCTTTGAGCCTTCTGTAGTCAGGAGAAGAGAATTCCGTGGATCTGTCTAAATTGCCAGCACAATTCTGGTCCCTTGATTGTCCATCAAAATCATGTTCTGCTTTTATTCCCTGGTATCTTTCAACAGCCTTCCCCGTTCAGTCAATCTAGATTGACCCCATGAGGTCTCTTACAGTCTTCTGTAGGAACACACTGTGAGCTCCAGTGAGTTTCCAGCCTCACTCCTCATATTTTACTATTGGTAGAGAGCTGTAAAGAATGGTAAAAATACAGTTTTCACTTGTAATCTGGAGACTCAGGTGTTATTTCCAAACTGATGTTTATTTACTGCAACAGTAGACCAGATACATAATTTCTCTCTACCCCTATACCTTCCATATAGCAAAAATAAAAACAATGTATAATTCATGAGTGTCCACATAGGAATGGTATAGCAGTTACATGCTGCTGTAGATACCTTAAATGTCAGTTTTGTCATGCAAAGTATAGCAAGTCAATTAAAATTGCCTTAAGCTTCTACTTTATTATTATGGTTAGCAGATACTGGGTGCACAATCTGGTTATGGTGAGGTAAGATCTAATTTTCCAGGCTGTCAGCTTACTGCTTGGGTACATTACCTTATATTGCTGCGAAGTAAAATTTGTCCTTTCCATGGATTAGTTGCCTTTTTCAAGTTCCTCTCTGAGTTTGGCCCACAAGATCTTGTTTGAGTGTTCATTGCCTCAAGGAAATATCAGGATTGGAAAAAATGCTTTCCTCTTGCAGAAGCTTTGCTGTCTTTTTTCCCCCATCAAGCTTTACTTTGGTTTTTATATGGTTTTGTCCTTAATTAGGCTCTTAATTACTTTCTCTGAAACCAAGTGAGTCTCATTGCTTTGTAATTCCCCTGATCTCCTGTGACTTCTTATTTTAAATATAGATGGTGTTTTATGTGAACAGATTGTTATCCTCAAAAATAATTGCTGTTGTAAAGCCTGTATTTTGCATCCTTGTCTATATCAACACTGCTTCAAACTTTATTTCATTCAAAATTTTCAAGCCAGTTAAGTCCTGTAGCCTGGAAAATGTCAAATATATTGACTTCATTGACTTTTTTCTGGTTTTGTGATATATTCTCTATAGTTCTGTGCTCATTAAAAAAAAAAAAAGATGATACTTTTTCCATTATCACTGTTCCATTCATGGTCACCACTGGTATAAAGGAAACAATAATTTCTCCCACAAAGGAAGAGGGGAAAATAGGCAAGTGGGTCAGCAGCATCGGCCAGCCTGGTGAAGGCAGACTCTCTGGTCTGCCTTTTCACAGGATGGAAGGGTGTGTACAAGGCTGTGTGTAGGAGAGTGTCTGATGCTTTAAGGGTATCTGGTCAAGGACCTTTCCAATGCCAGGGGATAACTGGAAAACGAGGAAGCCATAAATGAGAACATAGAAGGACACAAAGCTGACGAACAAATGATAAGGGAGGCAGTGATGGGAACCAAAGCTGATCAATCACACTAATTGATGGGGACCTGTGAGAGTATCAGAATGTTTATTCCAGGGAGGTAATGTAGAGATCTGATCAGGGACCATGTCTGTTAGGAATCCATGGGAAAAAGGAGGAAGCCAGAAACCAAACCAAGACACAGACCTCATAAAGCAAACATGGAGACAGTGACAAAACACAGACTTCGCCACTCACACTAATTGTGGGCTATCAAGGAACCACAGGTGCCACTTCCAGGAAAATCAACCTGGACTTTGTAGCAGATAGAATTGTAAACCAGGGGGATGCTGTATCAGGAAGTTGCCAAGGTTGAACAGATAGGTACAAACCCATGGAGAACCTGCAGGGGAAGGAGCTTGGTCGCTTGTAAAATGGTGCAAATCAGTACATTGCCTGGCCAAGCCCTGTGCCTGATCTCTGAAGTATAACCTATCTTTTTATGTCTTATTGAATCTTTTCTTAGCTCATGCTCTGTCTGTGTGTCTGTTGGAAGCACTAAGTGCCAGTCACTGGTGAGACCCTTATTTGTGTCAGAGTGTTCTGTGCTAGCTGCTGGAGCCAGGCTGGGGCTGAGGCTGCCTGTGCTGGCAGCTGGGAGTCAGTGTGGCCTCTGCTGGAATGAGTGACAGTCTTTAACTTGCAGCCACTTGGATGGGAACTCTGTGTGTCCCCAGCTACTGGAGAAGGAGGCAGTGGTGTGATAGAGGAAGCTGTGGGACTCAGCACTGGCTGCTGAAGTGAGGGATCACAGCCTGTATGCCAGGGGTCACCTGCTGCTTGATCTTCTCCAGCCAGGTGTGTGTGAGGGGTGGGCTTTTATTAGCAAAACTCAAAGGGGTACAGAGAGTCAGGAGAGAGCCTTGAGTCTGGGCTGGGGCATTAGGTGGGCAGAAGGTCTGTGCTGGTACATCCAGGGAGACTTGAAAATGTGAGGTACATGAGGGATGAATGTGTGAGCCTGTGTGTTTGCCAGTATGCATCCAGCTGGAGTAGCTGGCAAGTAGGGGGCCTGGGTGCTGTGTGGGTGCCTGAGGGAACAGAGAATATGTGTGTGCTTGAGGATCTAGAGACTGGCATGTGTCTGCCTGCCCTGTGACCTCCAGTCCCTGCCTACTGAAGAGAAGGAGGGCAGCTGGCTGGCTGGCTGGTGTTTCATGAGTTCTGTGTGTGGGTGCTGCTGAAGGCAGCACCTCGTCTGTGGCAGCGGGTGTGACCAGCCGTGTCAGTGTCCTCTCTGTCCACGTGTGTCCCTGGGACACACGTGCAGCTCTGCTGCCAGTGGAAGCTGCAGTCAGGAAGGCAGCAAACATGTCCCTCAGGCTGGGCAGAGACCAGGGGTCCCCAGGCACTGGGCTGAGCTCCAGCAGTTGGGCAAGAGGGTCCTGGGCTGGAGCTACTGGGGAAGGTGGCAGCAGATCCAACATCACTTAGGAGAATCGTTTATTCAGATACTGCATCATCCCTTATAAATCCCTTTTCAAGTTAATTACAGGTGGTAGCATGACTTCCCATAGGAATACATGCCCAGAGCTTCCACCTCCCCTTTCAATAAATTGTGATATACCTGTTGGTCTGCATCGGGCAAGAGCTCAGTAAACTACAATTACTATTGACCAGAAGATACACAATAACAGCCTGTGTCTACTGCCTGCTCCCTTACACACTCTCAAGTGCCCGAGCCACTGCTGTGCTTTGTCCTTCCAAGTGGGAGCACGGGGCAGAGGCCTTGGCAGGCACAGAGTGTAGCACTGGGTTGGTGAAATGTGATAAAAAATGTGGGGAAGAAGATACAGGGGCATGGGCTGGGCGAGTGAGAGGGGAGGAATATATTACTTTATGATGCAGAGTGTATGACTGGAGGGTGTCAAGGATAATGCATCTAAAGTGGCAGTTTGCAGTGAGAGGAGCAGGGAACTGGGGGCAGCCAGCTGAATATGGAAGCTTCTTTCAGGATCAAAGGCTGACTACTGCCTAAAATAGCCCCAAATAAAAGCTGTGTCAAAAGCTGTGCAATATGTGTTTTTAAGACAGCTTGGTTCTTTTCAAATCTTACCCTTATGAACAAATAGTTTTCATAACATAACTGCAAATGTTCAATGTTTTCCAGGTAAAATGTCAAAATGTGAGGTTTGAAAATTCAAAAGTAGAGTAAATAGTCCTGTTTCTAATCCTGATAGCTGGAAACTGATCTGTTACTGGGACTATGAAAAAATGCATGATCATGTAAGTGTGTAGGTAGGTTATTTACCTGTGCAAATTAGTCACTGATTTCAATGATGTCTTGGCAGCTCATAACTGTTGATGATCCAGAGATATCTCTATTTATGTGTTGGTAGGAACTAATGGACCATGTCTGTTGTCTGAGTGAAGGTAGGCTTGTAGTTCTCTGCTTTACATAGTCTGATTTTTGCCCTGCATTTGCTTTTTGAGTGATCACTTGTATAATATGTGAACTTGTTACAGTTGGTTTCTGTAAGAAGAAAAGAAAATGTGTTTGAAGAGCTTATAGATCATTCTAGATATCAATATGATACAAAATTAATAATTTCTTACAATTTCTACAGTGATGCATTGGAAGTTACTATGTAATGCCATCTGGTTCAGAAAACTTTAGAAAAATAATAATCTGAATGAAGATGAGGATCGAAGAAAATGCCTGTAGCTCTCCTGTTTTATTTCAGTTTCCTGTAATTTTATACAATAACATGTCTGATATTTTTATAAATATTTGTAGTGCAAACAGAAATTCCCATATATTTCTTGGTAACTGAACTAAGGCTAGAAATTTTTTCTAAATCCCATTTCAGAACATGACATTGATTTTATTTTTGATATTTTTTTAAGATTGCTTTTGTAAATTATTTGTCCATAAAGGAGAAGCATAGAACAATATGTCTTCTCTTGTTTATGGATTCTACAGATGTGACAATGTACATGGACCTTATTTAAGTATTCTTATTGTAGCAGGGAAAAGTAATCCAAACCACTAGGTATACATAAATTGCTTAGGCATTCATAGCTGATTTTTAGTGTTTATTGTCTTTTCTAGCCGATGAGCACTTTATTCCAGGTCTGAAATCCCCTAGATGGCACTACAGAATGCAGTATTTAAATGTTTCATATAATGCTATTAAATAGATGATGTTAAATAATTTTTCTCTTGAAAAATAAACATCTATGAGTTGTTTAACAAAATGAAAGAAAAGGCAAAGCTTTTGTCTAATACATTTGTGGTATTTTGGCATGTCCTGATGTACAAAACATGGAACAGTGTGCCAGACATGTCCCAGATCACATATAACCCTTTCTGCTCATGTGGTCCAGATGGTGGCTGTCAGTTTCAAATCCAAACTTAGGCCTCCAGGTCTGAATTGGATAATAAGTGTGTTGAATCTAAAGGGATTAAAGATCAGGAAAGAAAACAAGATTTGTTGTTTTGTGTTAGAAACACACTTGGCAATTGAACATACTAAAACTGTCTGTTGCAAAGAGTTGTTGTTTGAGACCAAGTAAGAGATTTTAATATTTTAATTGGTATTTAAATTTCATGCTTTAATTGCAGGTACCTTGCATGCTGAACCTCATGGGAATTCTGATAGTTTGTATTACCCCTGAGCATTTCTTTTGCAGTTGGTATGTCATTGTCTGCAGATCACTGCAGTAAATACTTTACTGTACTGCTGAAAAGAGAGAAAAACATTGCCATCTGCAACTACAGCTTGCAAATTACAGCTTGCAATCGTCTGCTATTAAATAAAGACACTTTAACAATATTTTGGGTTTTAAATTAGCAATTTACATCACAAGATGCTGAAAATACTAGTCTTTTAATACAGCAATTTTTGTTTCCTTTTAACCAGGCCTCAACATGTATTGAATAATAATAAAAAAGGAAAGTAATACAAACCAGTGTTTACTTAAACAATAGCCACTGACAGCAAGAGACACACAGATGGAAACCCAGTCGCTTGTATCTCAGTGGGAGGTTTCATTTGAGGACTTGATGGGGATGTGATTGGACTGGAACACTCTAATTTACATCATGGAGAATCTATCCCAATGCCTTTTTCCTGATGGTACTGTGCCAAACTAGGTCTCCTGTGAGAAAGTTGTTGCATGCAGGGAGAAGAAAGAAAAGACTTTAGTCTGAACGAGAGGAAAAAACAGTTTCCAGTACTGCAAATACAGGCTATCATGCAATGGTCTGTTATTTTAGAGACACAAGTAATGGCAGAACCATGCCTTTGCTCTTTTTTTTTTTTTAAGAATTGGAAAGAGGACAGCAGAGGAGCTATAGGGCATTTTTGATATGTGGTGCATATTGCCCTATAGGTTAAGGAGGGAACAGAATTGCATAATGTCCTGCCAGGAAACCACCCAAAATGTCGTTTTTTAGTGTCACTTCATTTACAGTGATAGAATGAAAGACTGGAGAGAAGTTGTCCATTATAATGAGTGCAGAGCTCATTCTTTCATCCAGGGAATCTTAGTGTCAGCAAAATGTATGGAGAGATTCCTGACAGGAATAGCCCTAGATGTAATAGAAAATGCCAGCAAAGAATTCTATGAGGTAAGCAGAGTTTTCTGTTAAATTCTACCAGATGGTCCACAAAGGCCTATAAAAGTGCTTTCCAGTTATAAATCTCACAGAATTTTTCCTCCCAGAGCTAATCTTGTAATTGCTAATCAGCAAAAGCTACAAGTGCTTGCTTTATCTTTGAGTACACACAAAGATGTTTTACTTCTAGTCTGCCTGGGCTTTTGGGGAAAGCAAATGCTTTATTATTGATGAGAAGGTAAATCTAGTGGGGCAGGTGGGGAATAGCATAAGATTCCTTGTGAAGTACAGCCAGAGCCTGCTTGGGCATTTGGTAACATGCTGATTGTTTTAGGAGATCCTTTTCTTCCATATGTGTGGAAGAAATATTTTGTGATGCTCTTAAACTGCATATTCATTTTCTCAGTCAGCTTTCACAACATCAATCCATACAGTCTTTTGGCCAGGAACTAGGAATCCTTGTTTCACCTCCATAATGATCTGTAACTTTTTTTCTGATGTTGAGCAAGTCCCTCAGATTACGTTGGAACTGAATTTTGGGTGTGTACTGTGGCACTTGGCAACATCCTGATCTCTTGGTTCCCCTGATGTGCAGGCCACAGGCAGTGGCAGATGTACCCAGGGTAGCCAAATATGTGTGAGAGTGAAAAGAGAGGGCTTGTGGTGCATATCCACATCTCCCAATTGGATAGGTGTGCCTCCTCCAAGTAGCCTTTTTTGTTTTGTATTCTTTATATACCTTAATTATCTCAGGATCCTGGAATCCATTTTAAAACTGTTCAAGCTAGAACCACATAATTTGAGTCCCCTGTAATACTCTCTACATGAAGTCAGCAGCAGTTGCAATATCTCCAGGAGAAACTTGGTAGCTGCCACTTACAGACTTATTGTAGTCCCTGATACCTGTCAGTTACTCTACAAACTCTTAGGATCAGGTTTATATCTCACCATTTGCCAATATGAAGCTTAGCATATTCTCAGTTGGTCTGTGTAGAGGAAGTTGTGAAACAAATACTTTTCAAAATGCATCTTTTGTTACCAGAAATGTAAATTATTATCATAATTTAGGTCATTTTTTCTTAATCTTTTTTATTTTTTCTCTGATAAAAATAAATGTTTCACTTTTGTAGAGTATACAAATTTTCACAGTAAGAGAAGAAAAGGAGGAAAACTTCTTTTATTAAAAATTTAGTCTTACTGAAATGTAGGCAGTTGCTCTCAAAGCACATACTGACCTCAGAATATTGTTGTCAAATGTTTTGTGAAGTGCAATTCCTTCATTGTACATCATTCTCTTGGTGCCTGCTGAATAGCTACGAAATTTCAGTCATGATTCAAGAAAAATAATGGCAAGACCTGCTTAAATTGTTTCTGTGATTTGCCAGTGAAAAGTCCTAGTGCAATTACTAACTTGCTTTTTACTTTTTAGACTGTTTGGTCTGATTAGTCATCTCTCTTAAGCTCATTATCATTCCACATTATTATTTCACTGAAGAACTGATGCCATACATCCTGTTTAAACATCAGATTGGTGTGCATTTAGTCTTGTGAGTCCTGTTCAGATGATTTCTGTATCTAACTCAATTGCTCCTTCAGCTCTGGTTTTCTGCTTAAGAAACCCAGTACAGAGGACACTGCTCTTGGCCCTTTATTAGGTGATATTTATAGTGCCTTTTGGTGGTAAGAACTGGTGGATAATGGATGGATTTTCATTTCTCTGCTGATTATGAACTCCTATTTAATTTTAAAAGGTTTAAAAGTGGATTTTTTTTTTTTTTTTTTTTTTATGATTGACCATATATCCTGTCACTAAAGTGTAACTGAACTCATGTTGATTTCTTTCTTTGACAACCAAATTGAGAGATACCATTAATCTACTACTACTATTTGGAACAAAAATGTAGGTACTTATGCCTTAGCTAATGAATGCTCAGTCTTTTCTGAACCACTGTTTCTGTATGAGAACTATGCATACGTTGTTTAAACTGTGAAATAGCTATAATTTTTATATATGCTTGCTAGAAGGCTGTGTTTAATACTGAAGACTTCATATAGTTCTCAGCTTGAATTAAATATACCCTTTTCTTTTTCAATAAGAAAAGGTCATTTTCCCCTGTTTTATTAGTAATATAATAATTATCTGTGGACTGTTGAAAAATAAGAGAATAAAATGTGAATGTTTACATTTGCACACATAGAATTCTTATTACACAGTTTTTGACATGAATCCCTTGAGCTGGATGAAGGCCAGTTTATTTCCTAACCTATCACAGAACAGCTGGAGGCCATGTGTAACTGCAGACTTGCCAAATCCAACAGTTCTGGCTCATGGGTATTTGGATCATCAGAGAGACTGTGGCAGTCCAAGACTGCTTCATAGAAAAGCATAATTTAGACATGGTTCCTGTAATCCTGTCAAAGACAGTCTGCAGATAGTCTGAAAAAAAAATTTAAAAATGAGAATTTTCAAGAGATTAAGAAGTTCAATAAAAAGACAGGCATGATGTATTGTGGAAAAGGACAGATTTTTATTTTCAGTTTTGTGATGGAGCAAAGATTTTCCTGATGCTAAACTTAAAACTAGTAGGCATAAAACTGGATGTTCTCATCCCTGGTGACTCAGAAGCAGAGCAAGATATGATTCTTCTTTAAAAATTCTATGTTATTTATTAGTTTGAATGTGTCTTGACAGGCAGTAATAAGATGAAGTGTGTACAGTCTGTTCCATGCAAACTTTCAGAATGTGACCTTTATAAGTGTATGCTACAGTTGAGAAAGTGGTAGAAAAGGTAATTTTTTGAATAGTTTTTGAAAGACATTGCTTTGGGAGTTCAGATTCTTGGCAAACGCCAGTGCGTTGATATCACTGTCATAGACACTTCAGAAATAATGATAATACATCTAGATTACACAGATACTGGCCCAAAGGGCTGGGTGTTATTGCCAAATTCTAAAGTGAGAATAAGGCTGTACAGATTCCCTGTGCAGCTTGTGTTTAATTTTACAGGAGACATTGTTTTAATTTTTCAAATGATCCCCAATACAGAAATTATATTCTAATCAGTGCAAGAGTCCAAGAAATTTTGTGTACATGCCAGCAAAATAATCTTCTAAATATGACATACTTTTACTTTGTAGTATAAATACCTGCTGGACCTTGATTAGAAGATATTGTAGAGAGGTGTATGCTAAATTTTACTATAGAACTGATACCCTCTAAGAAATGGGCAGTAGTTTCAACAACCTGCCTTTGCTTGGAGGTAATCTTTTAATGGAAATTTCTGGTTTATCTGTCTTCCTCCTTAGGTTTGGGCAGTCAGCTGCCTGGATAGTATTCACAGGCTTGCAGCAGACATCCAGGCTCCTATTTAGTCCATGATCCTACATACTGAGAGCTGAAATTCTTCTAAGGTCAGGAACATTTGTGCATTTGGAGCACTCTCCAGGGGCATGGTGGCCACAGCTGCAAAGCTGGCAAGACAGCTGCAGCTCCAGAGGCTCCAACTGCTTCTTAGCACAGTTGCCCAGAGAGCCAAGAGCTGGTTTTGTAGCCCCTTTGGAACACTGCTGCTCTCTTCCTGATATACTGGCTTGTGTGATGGAGTGGATGATCACTTGAGGAGTGGGTCCATATCCATGGATCACTTCCCTGTTGGAAGACAAACCCTATACTTTCCATTTTTTTGCTGCAAACTACCTGGCGCTAAGGATTTTTTCCTGCTGAACCCAGGCTACTGTGTGAAAATAAATTGCTATCTCTGTTACAGGAAACACTGGGAGAGAAGAGCTTAAATCTCTGTTGCCTATAACTGAGAAAATCCATCTGGGGTGATGTAGATTTGAGATACTGTATCTGACTGCAGATATGGTTATTCCTTTTAAAGAAAATGAAGAACAGAAGCAGTATTACTGCAATCATCTCAATTCAAGTGTGTTCCTACCTCTCCCTTTCATGTATTTGCAAAATGACCTCAGAAGGGGAAATGCAGTCCTGAGCTGTCAGCTTTACCCTTTGGAGGAAGTATTTTGCCCCATGTCTGTGAGGCCATCTGAAGCTTCTTTCCATCACAAGATATTCCAGTTGCTGTGTGCCCACCTCTGAGTTACCCATCTCAGCCTTGTGGCCCCAGAGTCAGCAGTCACCCCTGGTGTCTGTACTGAGCTCCTCCATGCTGCTGCTTTGCAGAGACACTGTTTGTGCAGCTCTGGTTTGAGCAGTTTCAGTGCAACCTGGGAGACACCAGACCTGGATATGCACCTGTCTAGTGACTTCAGTAATGCTTCTCCCTTAATAGTAATCTTGGAGATAACTGTTATTAGCCCAGGAAAGAAGGAAAAATGTACATAACCCTTACTTACCACTATTGTGCTGGTATGCAGCTCACATTTAAGTGCTGTGGGGTGTTAGCTAAAGATCTCCAGCTACTTCAGATACCAAAAGCAACAAAACTGTGATAACATAATATTCAACACAGGACACTTACACTGGTTGCAAAGCTCTTTTAGAGCTGACTCTAAGTGCTTCTTCAGAGTAACACACAGTGCCATATAGATCCAATTTTAATAGGAAGCTACAGAAAAAAAAAATCCACTCCTGCACATTTCATGTTTGGCAATTAGATTTTCTTTGCTATTACCTGAACTGCTGCTAAGGCAGATGGCACTGTCTAGTTCCTGTCATCAAATGATGAACTTCAGCTGTCTCTAGAAGCTGCTCTTTGAAGAGAGTTTCTGCAGGAAAAGAAAATATGGCCCTGTTGTGCAAGTGATAAAAATCAGTGTATTGGCTAATTGTCAGACAGACCAGTGATCATACAGTGATGATGGACACCTGTGCATTACTGGAAGCTAGTTATGAATATAACAATTTCTCTTCTCTTTCTAGAGAGCAAAATAAATATGCTAGTATGTGTTTTTGCTCAGAAATCAAATGTCTATTCTCAGGCCTTAACTTACTGGGAGTTTGTCCTTGTTCAGAATTAGTTCCATGCTGGTTTTGTGAATAATTTTTTTTTTATAAAGATGTTTTATTTTATCTTACTTTCACCTGTGGGACTGATAGGGTCCCAAGGCAGAACGTAAGGTCATGAATTACCTCCTCTCATTCTTCTGTTAGAATTGGTAACTCAATGCAGTGGAAAGAGATCTCATGAAGATGAACCATTTGGCTTTTCTGTCAGAAATAGAGTGAGAGGTGATTTACAAACTACAGAACATACGTGGAACCTTGAGATTACCAATATCCGGATTATTACTTGATTTGTTTGCTGCAGTGAGCAATCCTAATCCTATATGTTCAGTTTTATTTCCCAAAAATATCTTATTACTCAAAAATAATCTTACACTTTCCAGACAACTGTACTGCCTACACATCAGTATGATGAATTAGAGAGAAATAATTTTTAAGGCTATGTAATGGAAGTCTGGGTACTTGCACACCTTAGACTGCATTCTTTAGAGTCAGAAATAATTTGCAGACATTTCTCATCTACATTATGTTTGCAGTAGTTACAGCCAGAGGTCTAATTCCTAATGCACTAGGCATTTCTAGAAAAGTAGTGAATAAAGACATTTTATTTCTGAAGGATTTTTATTCCTGAGCTAGAAAACACTTCCTAAGAGGCAAGAAAATGTTGAGTGTGTTCACCATAAGTAGTTAATATAACAGAAGTTATTTCCTCCAGCTGCTTAAGGACTGCAAGTTTTGAGTCAAAGTCTTTCTCTATATACTTAATGAATCTCAAAAAACCTATTATTTTGTTTGACAGTGTATTAATCTACATCTGTCTTACAAAATACAAGAGGGATGCAGCTTTGACCAACATGTTTAGCTGCTAAATGTGTAGTTAGTACCATTTATTAAAGTACTATGATTTATTATTATATTTAGTATTCCTTCCCTTGAACAGCACAGCTCAGCCATCACTATAAAATTTGTGTGAAACACAAGAATATGATGTGGGGCTGAAGAGACTTTTTACCTAAAAATGTTTTATCACCTCTCTATCATTTTATATTTCCATAGTGGCTTAGCTTTATGTGGGATGAGGCTTAGTAGCCCCTGAAGAGGTCTTGAATGCAATGTGCTCTGCATGCTGCTTGACTGCCATCCACAAATCTGAAATGCAGACTCGAGTGCAAGCAGTGTGCCTGGTAACATACAGTCTTACCTGGCACACTTCCATGGTTTGGAAGGCAAGAGCAGGCTGTGCTTACAGATTCGCTTTCCATTTAGGCTGAGTGTCTGGCTTTGAAGATAATTTTAGGCAATTCCTACCCCTAAGAGCAATTTAGATCAGAGGCAGCAGATGATTTCAGTTATTTATGAGAACAAAACTTCAAATTTTTTAGAACTTAAATAGTAAAACTGAACACAAAGCAAAAATTCCATTCTTATTTAATCTAAAGTCTTTGAAGAAAGAGTTTTAATATTAAGAGACGAATTTCCTTTCTAGAAGAATAGACGACTTCAGGTATGGAAACTAAACTCAAGTAGTGGCAGGTGAATTATCCTGAGGCTGCTGTGGGGCATAGTTGCTTGTCAGACTGGCAGACTGATTGTGGCTGTGAGATAAAGATATTTGAGAAGAGATTTCTAGAGCTGTGTCCACTAGATTTCAAAATTCTGAAGTAAAGTTCACACAAATCAATATTATCTATTTAGATTCTAATTTGCCTTTCAAGAATTCTTTAGGATTGATGTTGCAAGAAATAAAATTGATTGCTTCATGAGTCCTTCTTGCCTGGCCTTCGGACCATGACCCCAAATTTCCAAACTGGCTAAAATATCTCATTTTCCATCAGCACAGACAGAAGAACCTTGTTTCTGGGCCTGCAGGCAGTTTCTGTCAGAAAAAGTGATATTGGTGATTATGATTCTAGAATTAACCACAACAGTGCCTTAAACCAGAATGGGAAAATCATAAGCTGTCGACTTTCTTCTTCTACTGTGCCAAATATTTTCGATTAGTAATTTTATCTTGACTAGGACACAGATGCTTTTCACGGATATCTTGCGTTTGATTTTTAGTGGGATCCTTGACAAAAAGATTTATTTTCCATTGCGTCATTTCTTCAGTGGGAAAAATTATAGTTACTTACAGGGATATTGTAAAGGTCAGTGGTTATTAATTGTTTGGAAAACGCTCTCAGGCATATGATGTGACTCGTGGGGTGTCCTACACAGGACCAGGTCTTGGATTTAATGACCCTGATGGGTCCAACTCAGGGTGTTCTGTGATTATAAGGCAGTGCTGAGAAGGACTGTACAGTTAGTAGTACAATAAATTATGGCTTTGGTTAGAATTGCTGTTTACCACAGTCCATTCAGTAGAACTGAAAAAAAATGTTCAATTTTTTTGCAGGTAGGTGCTAAGCTTAGAGAAGTGTTTGCTGTAGCAGCTTTTCAAAGCTAATGAGAAATACCTATGTAAGGGAATTTTAATAAGCATTCTCTTGCTGAGTTCTACATTTTTGATTAATTTTAAATAAGTCATCCAGGTTTAATGTATCAAAAGACAGCTACATTCCGACTTTGCTGTTGGATTTTTTGCATGGAGTCATGATTTTTATTTAGGTACGTGTATGTAAATCTCAATGTCACAATACTTCTATTTAAGAGTCCGTTTACATTATGTACACTGTTCTTTGCTATATCACAAAGGTTTGTGGTTTGATAGCATCAAATCTGAAAATTGTGACTTACTAGAGAAATGGCTATAATTCTCTAAGTAAAAGCCCTAATTAAAAGTTATATTAACTAGCTTATAATAAAATAAACATTTCTGTCAATAGTGATATATAAAAATGTTTTCTCTTTCTTATGTCAAGTTTTGACATACTGTAAGATCAAGATTTTTTCTAAACAGCTGATAAGGCATTATCCACTTTTAGTAGGAAGCAAATCTGTGTATTCATAAGTACCTAAGAGCAGAAAAGTATGGCTAAATTAGCAGACTTTATATAATATATCATGTGCTATTTGATTATAATTAGAGAGGCTACTTTACTTTTATAATTACAGTGTTTTGTTGACAGAATGTAAAGCATGTAAAGGATTTCTAACCTTTCAAATCTGGCTGCTTCACAAACAGAATAATCTTAAAACCACCATTTAAGTTCCTGTTATGTGGCTATTTCACTCCCTTGGAGAAGACAGCAGGGTAGGTTGAATTATCTGGTTGACAATTGACTGAGTGACAGCTACTGTGTTGGTGCTCGGTGATGAATTCTGGAAGGCTGATGGCCATTTAACAGTGAGCAAGAACATTTCTCCAGTTACAAATTTAAAAAAAGTTATACCATTAAAAAAATATACCTGCAGTCTGAAGAAGAAGAAAACATTGTTTAATTCCATATTCCTTGAGCTAAATGCCTGCTCTGGAATCATCCTATTTCCTTGGTAATAGCTAATCGTACAGTAGCAACTAAATTGCATGTGTCCTTTTACTTAACTTTGTAGAACACATAGGCAATTATGGAAACTAAGATGGGTTATATTGGCCATCAGTCATTCTAGTTTTATATTTTATTCACCCTGTGGTGCCTTATAATTGTTTCTTAAATGACCTTATTATGTTTGTGCAACATGGAAAATAGCTTACTTCACCTGCTTAAAAATTATTCAAATTCCATGTGTTTCTATTAAGTCATTTTTATATGCAGACAACTTAAATTACTTATTATAAACTGTGCATCTGTGGGTTGCCTACACTAATTGGTAAGCCAAATTACCTCACCAATTGTTTTTTGTGGCAGTGATGCCATAGCATTTATTTATACCTGTGCCCTGACTTTGCCTCTGGTGGGCTTGCACACACCATAGTGCCTCAGGCATTTGGACGTGTGTTGGAGCCTTTGGGAAAGGAAAGCAGTGCACACCATGTGCATATGGCTTCAGTTTCTCTCTGCATGTTCCTTATCACAGACATTCCATTTTGCCCTTGCTTGCCCAGGATAAAAGCTTATTTCATGTCCATATCTGACAGGGTGAGATAGATTCTGCTTAGGTAAAAAATCCTGTGGGGACAATGGGACTTTTCTGACTCTAAAGTATATAACCTATATTTCAACATTCTTTGGCTCAGTAGATGGTATCCAGTAACATCAACATAATTGTGCTTTAAATATTTTTGTGGTGTTGCTCCAGTAGTTGAGAAAGATTGATTTTGTGAAATGATGGTGGATTCCATGTCAAGAACTGAGAGTTTGAAGTCACCTAAGCAGAGTACCTTATCTCCTAAGTGTCCTCCCCAGCTTTTCTGACACCCCCAGTTAGTAGGCAAAGCCATTCTTTTGTGGGAACGATAAGCCAAAAACCACATTAGGCTCTGTAACTCAAGGTAATTAATGAATGTACAGCTAAGTACAATATCTTCAGGTTATATCTACCAGGAGCAGGGAATAATCATCAGTTTCCTGAGTCGATAGATACAGGATGGCTTTTTTTTTTTCTTTTTTTTTTTTTTTGTGAAGAAGGATTTATTCCCTGGAGGATAATTCCATGCCTCTTTTGTGACTGAGAGCTTGGGGCATCCTGTTGTTAATTTTCAAGTTAATCTTAACCTCTAGTAACTGAAAATATATTGCTTCTGGGATGCCTGATCAGGAAAGCAACCTTTGCCTTCTCTCTCTCCCCAGGAATGGAAGGTTGTATCAGCAAGAATAAAATAATTTTTCCTGTCATTGTACCAGTTTTTCCACCCAGAACGTTAGTCCTAATTCGGCTTAGTGTGCATTACTGCTGCAATCTCTGGTAGTCTATCCCTGGATTAATAGATCTTGAAACTGAAACTTGCTTGTATGTTTCAGCATGGAATCTTTATTGAAGCTGTCCTGCTATGCAGAAGGGATGCAGGGTTCAAGGTACTGGTGACCAAACACTGTCAGTTCTCAGATGTAAGGCAAAAAACATGAGTTTGGCTTCTATATTTTTTTGTCTGTTTTCTCACTGTCTTTATGATGCAGAATACATAGGCAGATGGGGAAGGAGGAACCAGAACCCAGAAAGAGTTTGCAACAAGCCCCAATCAAAGTTTGCATTCTTAAAAACAAAGGAGAGGTTTGGTTCGGATCGGTTCAGTTCGGTTCGGTTCGGTTCGGTTCGGAGATTCGAGGAGAGGAGATTCGAGGAGAGGAGATTCGAGGAGAGGAGATTCAAGGAGATTCGAGGAGATTCGAGGAGAGGAGATTCGAGGAGA